>OY293305.1:0-600000 GCA_958502075.1 Orchestes rusci
ACCCAAACTAACCCAAACTAACCCAAACTAACCCAAACTAACCCAAACTAACCCAAACTAACCCAAACTAACCCAAACTAACCCAAACTTTTTTTTTTTTTTTTTTTTTTTTTTTGTGGCACGAAGGAGAACGCATTTACGCACTCTTTACCTGGGACGCTTTCACAGCACTCCAGTACCTTGGGACGCTGCTAGGGCACCCAAGGAGTGTGGGACTCGAACATTCCCTACCCACTAAAACTCCTCCGTGTTCCTTTCCAGCCACAAACGTCTGGACCCGACTAGAGAGTCATCTCCGCAGACGATTGCCGGTGTGGTCTTGTGGTTTCCAATTTTTTCTCTTGGTGACTATGCTGGTCTGTTCTGTCTCTCCCTTCTTGTCTTTTCCTTTGTTTTCAGGATAGCCTCCGTAAACTGTGCAACGTGTTCGTAGTTGTCCCTGGACGTGAGCATACTCTGAATCAGAGTGGCCACCTGCAGTTTATTTCCAAGCTTTGCTTCCAGTTCCTTTCTCTCTTGTTCCCAGCTACGACAATGGAAAACGGTATGTTCGGCCGTGTCCTCCGCTTCCCCGCAATGGTCGCAAGTGGCATCTTCCAGCTTGCCGATCCTTTTCAGGTAGGTCGCGAACTCGCCATGCCCCGAGAGGATTTGTGTCAGGTAGTAATTGACTTCCCCGCTTTTTCTCTCAGTCCATTTTTTGATGTCACTTATCAGAGTGTACGTCCATCTACCCTTTTGAGATCTGTCCCAGATTATCTGCCAGGCTTGGATTGTATTTTCTCTTTCCTCCTTCCTTCTCTCCGGAGTAGCCTGTCCAGCCGCGAAAAGCTTCGCCCGCTCCTGCGCGAGTAAGTGCAACGGTAGCAGGCCCGAGATCACCAGGGCTGCGTCGGTTGACACCGTCCGGTAGGCTGAGCAAACCTTCAGAGCCATGACCCTTTCCGTCTTTTCCAGTGTTCTCTTAGCAATATCAAACACTTCTGCCGCTGCCGTCCACATGGGCGCCCCATACAGAATGACTGATTGCGTCGTCAGCGCCAGTGCTCGTCTCTTGCCCGCTTTTGGGCCTCCAACATTTGGCAGAAGGATTCCTAAAGCCTTCATCGTTTTGGACGCTTTCTCGCACGCGCTCCTGATGTGGTCGACCATCACCAGCCCCCTGTCCAGCGTGAAGCCCAAGTATTTTACTTTCTTACTAGGTGTGATACTTGTCCCATTGAGGTCGAAACGAATGTGTTGGATCTTCCATTTATAACTGAGGAGTATAGCCTCCGTCTTCCCTTCTGCTAGCCTCAGGTTGTTCCTCCTCATCCAGTTGCTAACTCTCTCCAAGGCCTCGTTCATAAGTGATGTCATTTGTGTCTCCGTGTCCGCCAATGTGAGGACAGCAAGATCGTCCGCGTAACATACAAGATGTACTCCCTCCGGCATCTCCAGATTCAGCAGACCGTCATACAACACATTCCATAAGGTGGGGCCCAAGACTGAGCCCTGGGGGACCCCACCGTATGTGTGTCGTTCCACCCCTCTTCTCACTGTTGTTATCCTGTTGCTCAGGTATGACCCTATTATCTTGACCAGGCCGGGGCTGGCACTGGACCGCGTCAGATTCTGTGTGATGATTTTCCACGATGCTGAGTTGAATGCGTTTTCTATATCTAAGAGTACCAAGGCGTGCCACCCACCGGCTCGACAGTTTACCAGGTTTCGGATCAGTGCCAGAGCATGAGTTGTGGATTTTCCCTTCGCAAAACCAAACTGGTTGCTGTGGAAACCCCCCATTTCTGCCAGAAGCCTATTATTTAACATGCTTTCGTAGACTTTCCCCAGTTCGTCCAGCAAGCATATGGGCCTAGGTTTCATCGTGTCCTGTGGGGACTTCCTCGGTTTCGGGATCAGAACCAGTTTCGTCTTCTTCCACTCCTCAGGGAAATCTCCCCTCCGCAGCAAGCCGCTGTAAAATCTGATAAAAACGTCCGGGTATTGTGTCAATAGTTCCTTGACTATCTTCCCAGGTATTCTGTCCGGTCCTGGGGACTTCCTGGGTTTGATCCTTGCAGCCGCTTTCTGGAGTTCTTCCTCGCTGAAGTCCTGCATCGGCGGAATTTCCATGTCCGTTATTTGGTTTTGGTCGTCGTCCGCTGGAGTGTGTATGAACAGGGTCTCAAACCAGATGTCCTTTTCCTCCTCTGTGATCTCTAGATTTGGGCCTTTACAGTTTAGCTTGGTCTTCACAATACGGTACCCGTCTCCGTGGATGTCCTCATTCAGTTCCTCGCATAATTTTCTCCACTGTTTTGCCTTTTCCCTACTTATCACACCTCTTAGTTCGCGTTTAGCCTGCTTGTATGTGTCGATTTTGCAGTTCCTCTCCTGGGGGGTTCTGGCGCGTTGGTAAGCCCTCCTCAATTTCCTTACTCCCACCATCAGTGCCTGGATCTCCTGGGTCCACCAGTATGGAGGACGGTAGTCTCCGGTTCCCTTGATCATGGGAGTGCTGGTCTCGTACGCTTTTCTAATCGCGCTTGTCATACCCCTTGCTGTGATAAGGTCTGATCTTTCTGCTGCGCGTCCGAAATGTTCCTTCAGGGCTGCTAAGTCTGTTTCCCCTCTGATGCGGTACTTCTTAGTTGAGCCTCTTCCTTGGCCTAGGTTGAGCAGGATGAAGCGGTGCTCCGTAACATCCGGGTCATCTAGGACTTTCCAGCTCCTCGTGGTCTTGCGTGTCTCCTCGTCTACTAACGTTAGGTCGATGTAAGACGTCCCGTTATGTCTGACGAGGGTTGGCTTTAGTCCATCGTTCAGACATGTCAAGTTGTTGGCTTCGATCGTCTCCATCATTTCGATGCCTCTCTTATCCGTCACAGAGCCGCCCCATAGCCTGTGCTTGGCATTAAAGTCCCCCGTTATGACGAGTCTTCTTGTTCCAGAAGCCCTGCGCGACTTAATCTCCCTGTCCAACTCGTCCATCGCTTTGCAGAAGGCGGGAAATCCGCAGTTTGGTGAAACATAGGCGCTGATGATGGAGGTGTCTCCGAAACCGATGGTGACGTGGTTCTTGCAGGTTGAGTAGTGGTCCACTTTGTTTACTCTGGGCACCATATTGACGATCAGGGCATTTTTTCCTTCATTATAGTACCGGTTCCTCCCTGGTGAGCATCTCTTTTTGTTGGGTTCGCTGATATTTACAAAATCACATTTATTTTTCACGGCATAAGCGAACGCCACGTCATGGACATGCGCGCTGCGATTTGCGTTTACCTGCAATATCTTTAGGCTTAGTTCCGTTCTGTTATTCTGTGGGCTGTTGCCCTCCGGTGTACGCCATCGATGTTGTCCTACTGGTCCTTCTTTTGAGAAGCTCGGATCTATATTTCCTGCACCTTCCTGTGCCTGACCTGTGGCCTGCCTCCTCACACACTGGGCAGAAGGCCTCTTGCTTACAGTCCTTGACCGCATGACCAGGCTTACCACAGTTGAAGCACGCACCTTCCAATTTCTTGTCGCACGCTCGCCAGTTGTGGCTCGTATCGTGCGACCAGCACTTCGGGCATCTCTTGATTTCCACTCTTTTGTAGATCTCACACCTCACCGGGCCTACTCTGATGAACCTATCAGACGTCAGTTCTTTTACTCGGTCTCTATCTATCGTGATCGTCGCTGCTTGAGTATCCCCGAAGTTTGGTCTTAGCTCCCCTAGTTCGTAAGCTACCTGTCCCAGTCTACCCCTGATTGCGTGGTTGACCTCTTCCTTTGTGCAGATGGCATCCATCCCTTTGATGTATACCACTTCTTTTTTGTTGGTTCCACTTGTTCGTACTCTATTTTCCGTTCCGGTCCTTATCAATTTCTCTAGTTCTTCCACGTCCTCCTTATTTTTCTCCGTTACAATGAGCAGGTTGCCTTCTTTGGATTTCCTGATTGTTCTGATCGATTTTGCCGCTGCTGTGTTTTCAATCTTCTTCTTGATTCCCCCCAGGAGTTGAGCGTATGACTGTCCACCATGCTCCACCACAATGACTTGGGTATTCCTCTCTCTGGGAGGCGTCTGTACGCCGGGTTGCCTATCCAGTGTAGCGCTCGTCGTACAGATAACCGCGATGGTATTCGTGCCATGGAAGATTTTTTCGGCCATTTTTCGCATTCTATGAGGCGATATATTCTTTGTATGATGGAGTGTCACAAAATTATCATTTTCTGTCTCCTTCTTGAGCCGGATCAAGCCCTCCCAGACTTTTTTTTCCTCTCCGCCCCTGATCTTGATTATCTTCTGTGACGTAGAAGCGTTGCTATATTTCATTTTAGTTTGCTGTTCGATAACAACGAAATCTTCTGTGGCTGTTGCCAGCCCAGGGTATCGACTAGCAAACAGCCTCTGTATGCTCTCTTCCATTCCTGGGTCGTTCTCTTCTGTTATTACCGTCTTAACCATTGAGTCCGTTGCTGTTTCAAGCGGGTTTCCAACTTTTACCTTCGAGTTTGTGAAGACGTTCTCGCTCCACCTTTTGTCCGCTATCACCAGCCAATCTTCATACTCTTCACCCCCCTTGATGCTCTCTATCGTGTCTGGTTTGGGTCTTGCCTCCTGCCATGCACTCGTCTGGTTCTGCGCCTCCTTTGTTTCTGTTATTTGTCCCTTGCACTTTGCACAGAGCTGAGTGTCCATGCGCAGGGGTTCCTCCATCGGTGCCTTAGGCTTCTCTTGTGGTTGTTCTGCCACCTGGTTTGCGCAGAGCTGAGTGTCCATGCGCAGTGGTTCCTCCGTAGGTGCCTTAGGTTTCTCTTGTGGTTGTTCTGCCATCTGGGCCTTTGGTGGGATAGTCAGCGTCGTCTGCACTGGGGTCTCAATGAACATCCTTTCCATAGGCTCATACCTATGTTCTTCGAGCCATTTCTTGATCATGGATGAATTGAGAGCCTTCAACTGGACTGCCATTATCTTGTTGATCTCCTTAACTTCTCTTTTTGTATTCTGTTCAATTTGTTTGCTCAAATCTGCCCCTAGCTTGGTGACCATGTTTATGGCCTCCCTCAGTGCGAAGCACTCCGGTGATTCCCTCTTTTTGTATAACCTCTCATCCCGTTGGAGGGACTCTCGCCCGCGTTTCTCCGCCGTTATACCAGTCGCCGTTGTGGTAGCCGAGTTGCACCTTTGATGCCGAAAACCAAAACTAGTCTTTCTTCCCTTGTCTTTGGCACTTTCCTCACTCTCATTCTTGTTTACCGACCTTTTTTGATCTTCATTCCACTCGATCACAATGACGTTTGGCACCTGTGCCATAGCTTCTCCACTCGATCCTTTGCAGTCGCTTGTAAGCAGCCGGGGGGAGCCTGCTCGCTCACTCTCATCCCCAACCCGCACTGGGGTATCCCTCCCCTGCGCCGTAAACTTAACTTCCTTCTCGTGATCCATTGTCATAACCGTTGTGTGGTTTTCTTCGAGTGTCCGTCTCTAGCCAGTTTTGGTCCACCCCGGAATTCTTCCGGTACCCTCCATATCTGGAGGGCGTTCCCCTATCCGCCACCTGGGGAGGCGCCCGATGGGGGACTGGCATCCCCGCACGGGAAACTAACCCAAACTAACCCAAACTAACCCAAACTAACCCAAACTAACCCAAATTAACCCAAGTTGACCTTGACCTTTTAACCTCTTGTTATTTTACCTTTTACCCCACCCAAAGCCCCTATTTCCTCACAATCCCGTAAGCTTATCAACTATTATAATAAAATATGTATTGAAACATTCGAATTCCAAAGGGAAATATAGGTGATAATCTCAGCTTAATAAAAAAAACCAAAAACAGTCAAAAATGATTGGGGAACGTGAAAATAGCATATTAAAAATGTTTTCCGTCAATATTGAAGGAATTAAGAATGGAAAAACACAAAAATAAAAAAATAAACAAAAATAAAAAATTTGAAAAAATGCCCAAAATCAATCAAGAAACATGTAAAATGCATGCTAAAAATACTTGTCATTAATTTTGAGTGAGTTTTGAGTGAAAAAAATGCAAAAATAAAAAAAAAAAAAAATATAAAAAGATCTAAAAATAGTTAAAATCAATCAAGAAACATTTTAGATGCATGTAAAAAATTTTTTTTTTCAATTTCAAATAAATTTTGAATGAAAAAAATGCAAAAATAAGAAAAAATATAAAAAATAAAAATTTTCAAAAACAGTCAAAATCAATTGAAAACCATCAAAAATACATGTAAAAAAAATTTCATTAATTTTGAATGAAATTTAAGTGTCAAAAAGACACTTTTTAAACTGACCCAAAACTGACCCATCGCATTTACCGGCAAACTGTAAACATGGACAGATGTTTGAAAACTTGTATCGATAGAGACCGTTTCAATGAGTAAATTTCTGCCAAAAAATCTCAAATATCCGGGTGCACCCACTTATAACCCAAACTAACCCAAACTAACCCAAACTAACCCAAACTAACCCAAACTAACCCAAACTAACCCAAACTAACCCAAACTAACCCAAACTAACCCAAACTAACCCAAACTAACCCAAACTAACCCAAACTAACCCAAACTAACCCAAACTAACCCAAACTAACCCAAACTAACCCAAACTAACCCAAACTAACCCAAACTAACCCAAACTAACCCAAACTAACCCAAACTAACCCAAACTAACCCAAACTAACCCAAACTAACCCAAACTAACCCAAACTAACCCAAACTAACCCAAACTAACCCAAACTAACCCAAACTAACCCCAACTAACCCAAACTAACCCAAACTAACCCAAACTAACCCAAACTAACCCAAACTAACCCAAACTAACCCAAACTAACCCAAACTTACCCAAACTAACCCAAACTAACCCAAACTAACCCAAACTAACCCAAACTAACCCTTGATGTTTCTCTTGCTGTTTTTATATTCCTGGAAGCGTCGTTCTCTCTCCATATCTAGAATATTTGCTCTCTGTGCTCTGCGCCTTTTCTGTTGGGCGTCTAGGATAGCCGACTGTATATCCCCGTTCCACCAGTAGGGAAGGCCATAATCTTCGCCACACGAGACTAAAGGGGTGCTTGCTTCGTATGCCTCTCTTATAGCGGTCACCATACTGGGGACCGATCTCTCGAGTTTTACCTTCTTTTTCTCCATATTTTTCCTGAAGACTTCCAGGAGTTTGTTGTTGTTTGTCGCACCCCGTTTTTTGTATGTGTTATTTATATTCCGGCCAGTTGTTACTTCTAGTTGAAATTGGATGAATTGGTGCTCCGTCACCGCCGGATCATCCAGGACCTCCCAGGTTGGGGTAGTCTCCATGACCTCCTCCGACACGAGAGTGAGGTCTATGAAAGACGACCCGCTTCTCCTGACCAGTGTAGGTTTTCTAGCGTCATTTAAGCAGAGCAGATTGTTGGCTCCTGCCAACTCGAAGGTCTCCACGCCCCGTCTCTCCGTCACAGTTCTGCCCAGAAGCAGTGTTTTGCATTAAAGCCCCCGTGACTATGACTTTTTGCAGGTGGAAGACCTTGTGGCGCTTGATCTCGCGGCCCAGCTAGTCTAATAGCTCGCAGAACCAAGCGAAGCTGCAGTTTGGACTGATGTACGTGTTTATAATGGAGGTCGTCCCAATCTTGATGCTAGTATAGCAAGCCCCGCAGGAAAAGCGCGTAACGGGGTACTTCCTGGGATTATTATTATAGATCAAGGTGACCTTTATACTATTAAAGTACATGTTTGGGCCCGTCACGCATCTTTTCCTGTTGGGCTCGCTACATACTATAAAGTCACAGTGGTTAATGGCTGCATGCGCCATTGCCACGTCGTGCACCGTAGTGCTACAATTGGCGTTGATTTGTAGAATCTTTAGGTGTACGCTTGGCATTGTTGTAATTGAAAAGTTAGTGCTTCTCCTAGCCTGGGATAATGCTCTTCTGAGCTTGATTCTTTGTTTCCTTCGGTGGTGTCAATTTCCGATTCTACATCGGCGCTATTCCTCTCCAATTGTGTGTTTTTAGAGATCCTTCTTCTGTACCTGCGGTTAACCGATAAAGCCTTTTTGAATTCCTCAAACTTTCCTGTGCCCATTTTATGGCCCTCTTTCTGACATAGCAAGCACCTTTCCTCTTTCTCAACGCAGTCCTTCGCTTGATGCCCTTCTTTGCCACACTTGAAGCACAGGACTCTGCGATCCGGGCCGTTACAGTCTTCAGTAGTGTGGTCATACGACCAGCACCTGGAGCATTTGTGAAGGTGTATCTTTTCGTCCACCCTGCATCTATTATATCCGATTCTAATGGATGTTAGTTTTCTGAAGGTATCTGCTCTATTTCGGTCTATGTACAGAGTCGCGGCTTGGGTTTTACCTTTATTTGGCCTTAGTTCGCTTACGCTGAATTCAGTTTCCTCTAAATGTTTCGATTGAGTACGGATGGCTTCGATCAGTTCTTCTTTATTAGCTGTGATATCCATGCCTCTTATGTAGAAAATTTCCTGAGTTATTTTTCTTCCTTGAAACCCCGTCCTGTCGGGTATGTCTGCCATTTCATGTGTGTGCTGGATTTTTTCTCGTAGCTCATTTAGTGCTTTCTCATTTTTTTTCTACTATAATAAGTATTTTCCCGTTCTTGGTTTCGCGGTTCGCGTATGCCTCTGATTGCCTTGGTGGCTTCTGCCCCTTTCACTTCTCTTTTGATTGATTGTACCGTGTCAACATAATCACCTCCTTTGCAGTCCACAATCAGTGCGTATGTATTTCTTTCTTTTATTCTCGCCTTTTTTTCAGTTGGCTCTTTCAGATCCAGCTCAGTGTTCGTATACACTACGACATTTGTGCTTGTTTTATGGAATATAGCTTCCACCGTTTTTCGTAGCATCGATGTGCTGGTTTTCTCTATTTTGTGTATTGCAACTCACTCGTCTTCTTTTGTTTCTTCGCGTAGTCTAGTTAGGGTTTTCCAGAAGTGTTCCTTGGTCTGACCTTGCGACATCTTTGAAATTCTGCGCTCAGCTGTCTCTGTTTTGGATTTAAGCCTGGTGGTTTTCATCAGCTCCTCAAATTCCTGTTCTCGCTCAGCCAAACTAACCCAAACTAACCAACCCAACTGTCCCTTGTCCCTTATGGAGTTATTCCTTACTGGGTTCATGGGCGGTCTCGTCTTTGGCTGTCCACCCATTTGCAGCTCCTCCGCATCCGAAAAAAAGACGCGTCCCTCACTGGGAGTCGCTGGAGGCGTGCGCCCCACCGACCCTTTTCTCCCGAAGATATTCTCTACCTCATCGTTATCCTTGTTCGTAGCCGTGGTCGTCATCGAATTTGTTTTTTTTTTTTTCAGGCGCTTGTGAGAAGCCGCAGGGGGCCTGCTCGACCACCCTCATCTCCGACCCGTACTGGGGTATCCCACCCCTGCACCGTAAACTCATTTTGTTTATCATTGTCCATATCCATTGGGGGGTGCTGGTTTCGACGAGTTTACCTTCTCGAGCAGTTTTGGTCCGCCCCGGTATTCTAATGGTACCCTCCATATCTGGAGGACGTGCCCCTATTCGCCACCAGGGGAGCCGCCCAGTTGAGGCTCTGCCAACTCCTCCGGGAAACTAACCCACCCAAACTTGACCAGACTTGATCAACTTTACCAACTTTACTAGAGTAGTTAGAGCTGTGGCGGTTCTGGCGCAAATTTGCTATGAAATGGTGAATGCGCGAGATGTGACGTCATCCGTCGTCGGCGTGTTGTGTGGGGGTTGGGGTGAGGTGTGGGGGTGGGGGTCTTTGCGACCGTCACCACGTGCGCGTGACGTCATCCGTCGGTGGGCGGTGTGACCGTTGGTGGGGGTGGGGGGTTTGGGATGACATTACATTTTATGAACAAAAAAAGTTCATGATTCAAGCCTTGAAGAAATTGAATATTGCGGGTAAGTGTTATCATCATTCAGTTCTAAATTTAGCTCGAATGCGCGGTTTTCTTATCAGTAACGAGTCTCAGCCTGCAGTTTTCTTATCACCAGTAGACAGCATGTGGGTTTCCTATCACACTCCTCTTATCAACAGTTCTAAATTTAGCTCAAATGCAGTGTTCTTATCAGTAACATGTGTCAGCCTCTGGTTTTTTCTCGACTATAAATTGATTCACCTAGTTGAAATTAGTTCACTTGTTAGTAGCTGCTGCATCGGTAAGTCGACTCGTGGTGAGCCGACCGACGTCACGTTGATTGTATAAATAGTCTTGCTATTTTTAGGTGCCCCATCATTTACGATTGAGTTGTTGTTGGTAGATGTTGAGTACTGCTACTGTTACAAACAATAATTATCACAACAACATGAAATTATTTGAAGAAATTGCATCCTTGAGCAGTTGCATTGTTGCAAAGTACCAAGAGGCATTTCCCCTACTATGTACCGATGAAGATCAAAAGCGTTGGCTGAAGAATATAAATAAAAGCATCCGAGACTTCCAAAGGGCGATGGCTGCACCACTATCCATTGGATTGAGAAAAAGGTTGGTGGCCAATTTGGGCCATTTGAAAAGATTCCGGATGCTTATCAAGTCGAAATTTGAGGCACATGTGGGTGGAGGACACAAGCGCAGTAGTCGAGTCAAGTGGGAGGACCTGAAAACATCGTTTGACTCCCGCATAAGGACTGGGGTAATTATCAACCAAACACACTTGAATCTAGGGGATTTTTTTAGTGATTCATTTTTCCTATTCAAAGTAAGAATCAACAAAATTTTGAAAGAGTTCAGTGCCATAAAAGTGAATGCAACTTTTTGCGGTGAATTCGTTGTTAGCAAAGATAACGTTGAACACCTCGAATATAAATATTTTCCCACAAAAAATCAAACTTTGGACATGGGAACCAATTTGATTGAGTGGTTTGATAATTTTATCAGTAGGCCAATTTTGCAAAAAATGGAGGATTTTCAAGAACGTGACAGTGGGTGGGCATTAAGAAGAATTATCAGTCTGGAAATTTGTATTAATAAACATAGCTTTGGGGTGGGTGCTTCATCCTACATTCCTCTACCCAATCAAATTTTAAAGAAAAAAGCATGTGTTAACATTAAAAATGATGATAACGCATGCTTTTATTGGTGTATAGTCGCTGCTTTGTACCCCAGTAAAAAAAGTTCCGATAGAGTCAAATCATATCCACATTACACCCGCGTCCTTGATACAGAGGGTTTGGATTTTCCAATGACAGTCAACAAAATTCATAAATTCGAAAAATTAAATAATATAAGTGTGAATGTTTATATGTTGGAGATGACTCAAAATGAAAAGAATGAATTCTTTAGCGTTCTACCTTGTAGGTTAACAGGTGAAAAATTGGAAAAACACGTCAACCTACTCATCATTCAAAATAAATATTTTCCAAAAATTAATGATTTTGAACCATTGCCAAATATTGAAAATGAGATTGAAATTTCATATCATTATTGCTTGATAAAAAATCTATCTAGGTTAGTGAGATCACAAATTAAAAAACATGAGCATAAAATATTCATTTGCGATAGATGTTTGAACTATTTCCGGTGTCAGGAACGCTTGAGTGAACATTCAAGTGTGTGTGAAACAAAAAATGGCTCAAAAATTTCATTCCCCAAATATGATCATGTTTCCTTCAGAAATCATATTTATAAACAAAAAGCACCATTCACCATTCACCAACTTTACCAACTTGACCAACTTTATCAACTTGCCCAACTTGACCAAGTTCACCAACTTGACCAGCTTCACCAACTTGACCAACTTTAACAACTTGACCGACTTGACCAACTTCACTAACTTTACCAACTTGACCAACTTGGCCAACTTTACCAACTTGATCAACCCGACCATTTTGACCAACTTAAACAACTTTACCAACCTGACCAACTTTAGCGACTTGACCAAATTTACCAACTTGATCAACTTGGCCAACCTGACCAACTTTACCAACTTGACCAACTTCACCAACTTGACCAACTTTATCATATTTATCAACCTTATCAACTTGACCAACTTTATCAACT
This sequence comes from Orchestes rusci, assembly GCA_958502075.1. Lineage (NCBI taxonomy): Eukaryota > Metazoa > Arthropoda > Insecta > Coleoptera > Curculionidae > Orchestes > Orchestes rusci. The sequence goes on from OY293305.1 coordinate 11,991, forward strand.
TTACCAACTTGACCAAAAATCGTACCCTATTTTGTACGTGGGAGGCAGTGGTAAAAGATTTGGTTCCAATTTGACTATCGATCATACATGTTGGGACATGGACAAATGTGAAAGTTATAAACGAGGGGAAAAAATCCAACGTAGTAAGTTCATACTGTGACAAAAACATGGTGAATGCGCAAGCCACCACATTGTGTAGAATTGTTAGGAATCGATTGGCTTCTGGTACATTCTAGCAAGGCTAGATGGCGTCGAACATTCTTCGCTTTTCTAAAAGTATCTGGATTGTTCTCTCAATCCTGGCGAGGGTATATAATGAGATCCGTGATTTCAAGCAGTGTTACCACATTGGGCGACTTATCGCAGATTGGGCTATAGTTCACAAATCATTTTGGGACAAATTTTATCTCTCTGCGACCAGTCGCAGATTGGGCGAATTTTAAATCGCCCTGTCATTTTTTGGGCTACATAGGAATCGCAACATAATTTTGGATCATTACGCTTAATTCAATGTGGATGGTAGCTATGATTCTCGTTTGCCAAGCAGAAATCTGTCACTACCACTTCGAAGTTACATTTTCTGTAAACATTCAATTTCATTTCGAAGTGGAAGTGTCAAACGGGAATCATATGCAACGGCAGCAACGGAAATCATGTGCTACCAGCTCTACGTTCCGCTCTTCCGCATTGAATTTGGCGTAAGCGTGATTTTGAACACAAATTCAATATAGATGTTAGCATATGATTCCCGTTTGCCAAGAGGAAATTTGACAGCCACTTCGAAGTAAAATTGAATGTAAACCAACCACTCCAACCAGGCATTTCTGATTTCTGAGATTGTTTGTTGTTTGGAATAATGACGTCATAGAGGAAGAAAATGATAAAACAACGCAGCATTGTGCTTTTATCTGCGGTTTTCTGCTATATTTTCAAGACTTGGGACAATATGTGCCGGTAGAAAACGCCTTGCCAGTAACTTTCTCTCGACTTGCTACATAACATCTGCGACATTGAGCTATCTCAAGCGTTGAGCTCTGCGACACGCGTCTATATTTACCTGGCAACTCTAATTTCAAGGAGTTCAGTTCCGAATACGTCGTGAAATATAAATCGTAAAACATAAATAAGCTGTGATTTTGTTTGTGAATAGTGAGTTCTGTACATAGTGACTTGTAAAATAAATGAATTAAAGCTGAACAGAGTTTTCTATAGCGAAACTTGTTACAATACAATGACTACACTGTGATACTGAAAAAAGATCTGATTATGTACTTTGACTCTCAGTTCTTTCTATCTCGCTTCATAAGCGAGCTACATGCGGTATAAACATATGGAAAAAAACTTGTGCAATGCCAATCAATGAAGGACTATAGCGCAGACTGCGGAGATACCCTCCAGAGTGGCATCATGGATTCACCGTGGGATACTGACGTGACGTGAAAATAATTTTGTGGAAGGCATCACCAACATGTCAAACCATATCTATGTGCTAGGAAGTCGTCCATTTTCTTAAAGAGAGCCTCTTATCGATAAATCCAATAACAATATGTCTAGGCCTCATACTCATATACTCATGAGTATATGAGGCCTAGACATATTGTTATTGGATTCATCATATCTATGTGTCCTGTAGTCAAAATCAATATGGACAACAAAAATTTGAATACATGTTCTATCACCGACAAGATGAAGGCTATTGTTACGTTTTTAGCTCTTCAGGTTCGATTGGTGGTGCATTAAAACGACGGAGTCACTAACAATAACAGTAATTTATTTAACTACTAACGCGCACTATTTATTTTTGATTTGAGCTCACTGTACAGTGTAAACTCCAGTCTAACTGAGTCTATCCAAGATGTGCTCCTTCTTATGTACGATTTGGCGGGTCTGGTATATTCCGGAATCTTAAGCTTCTTTCACGAGATTTATCGGCGGTTCGATCTGGCGCCAACTGTATGCTCGTGAATCACCATACTTGCAACGAGACGTCAGATGGAAGTGGCAGTTTACAGTCCTTTGGCCCACCGGTCGGAGATTGTTGCAGCAAACCCGCTGTTACTGAACAAGACCTACAACATGCTTCGCACGACTCTCCACTCCAACCCGTCGAGACCGCAGGCCAATTTAGGAATTGCCAGCTTCACGAGTCTCCTAGACAGCATCGAATTCTTGAGGCGTCTGAGGGTATTTCAGATATCCCGGTAAGTGAATGATGGTGAGAATGTTCCTTGGTCATCAAATAGAACAGATGTCTCCATTCGTGGTTAACATGAGGAACATCTCCAATCTTCGGGTCCTGTTCCCTCAATTGGCCAAGGTTCTTGAATTTATTCCTAAATGCCGCAGCCAGTACTTTTTCCATGGCAAGATCTTCGGAGACACAGAGAGCGAGAGAATAAACCGTTGGAGTTTTGAACAGGTTGCATCGTTCCTCTCTGGTCACGTCATGTAATCGTCATAAATGAATGAGAATTACGCAAATTTGAAGACAATTTGATCTAGTCTCTTCATGAATTTTTGTGTCGACCTTGTGTCTCATCATAACGGAGATAATCATGCAAAAACCCGAATTTGTGGCACCCTGTCGATTGAGTAACTATAATTTGTTGAAAAAAAGATATCTTTATACTTAAAACTGTGAAAATATGATAGTGTAGGGTGAAATAAGAATAAGAAAACCGCGACATTGGAGCATTTTTTTCATCAAGCTTGGAATCATTGCCAAGAGATGTTGAACTCAAAGCTTTCCTTTGAAAAGATGCTGGTTATATAGTCTCTCAACGTTCCGACGTTTCAATGAATTGAAAATGCATCAAAAATAAATCATTTATTCAACGTTATTTGCAACTCACCTATAGCAAGCAAAACCATTTTAATATGAACCTTAACATTAACCGCCATTTTTCTCAAATGTCCCGCTTCTTTTTGCAGCAACTTCAGTCGAATGTCCGAATATTTGAGCGCCTCTTCTTTGTTCATTTCCAAAACACACCCCAGGCCTACATCGATATAAAACGATTCATAGTCGCTGATTTGCGCAAACGACGAAACATCGTTGCCCAAATCAAATTGAATGTTCATGTCTCGATCTTGTTCTTTGAACTCGGAAATTTGCGAAATCACGTTCTTCAATCCAGCCCATTCTTTGGATTCCAAGGATTTTTTCATCAGAATTTCTTCAATTGATTTCAGGTCTTGTTTGAGCTTTTCTTCGACGAAGTGTTCGTATTCTTTGACTTTGGCTGCGATGTTCATATTATGGGAATCTGAAACAAGTATTGATTGTATTGGGTTTTGTGCTGAGATGATTGTCATGAAATTACTTGAAACATTGAAAGACTAGAGGCAGCAACCTGTCAAATCAAGAATCAAGGGCAGGTGAGTTCAATTCAACATCTCTCGGAAATGATGCCAAATGGTAAAATTGGCAGGCACGATTACCGTTAACAATTCCGATGTGGACATGTGGATGCTGAACTAAAACAAAGCTGTCCTTCACTGATTCTACCAAAGTCTATATATTCCAATAAGTCCGACCCACTCTCTCGAAGACGCGAAAATCCCCCTCTTGCCGTCACTATCCATCCCGCCGGCAAAACCCACATCTGTGAAGAAATCTACCGGGTACAATTGGAAAATAAATATGTTTACTTCGTTCTTGTTTTGAAAAATATTGGCAATTAATCTAAATTATTATTTTTTTATGCCACAAGCGATGTTTTGATCACTAGTTATGATGAGTGTGTACACACGTGAAGATAAAATTGTCAAAAATAGCTATTAATGCTGAGTATTGCTGAGTAACATTTTGGAAGACACCGAGGAATGAAATGAAAAAAATCATATACATAAACTTTCATGAATATAACTAATAGAACATAATGATCAAAATGTCAGCAAATAATGAATATTTGTATTGATCATTGGAAGGGAAAATAACACAATTGAACATCTACTAGAGACAAAAACGTGTACAAATAACGTATTATAATAATATATATACTTAAACAAATATTAAGTACATCTTTGACAATTGATAAATACTTATACATTTTTCAAGATTTTCAATTTGGGATCTTCTTTATTCTTTCTAGAGGTTCTTAGTGTTGGATTTGCCAATTTTAACGTATAATGGTTTCGTACCCTTGTATAAGCTATCCTTATTCCCATGGGAAGCTTGTATGCGGATTGGTCACATTATTTAAAGATAATGAATGCTTGATCGAAAAAAAAAAATAATCCAAGAAAATTGGTTACAACTGTTTATAAAGGTAATTTCTTTGAAGCTGGGATTGCCGGAAGTTTAATTTTAATAAAAATGCCGGGGGCATAATCACAATATCCAGAACCAATTTATCTGATCGGATCACTTGTATGTATGTTTCAACAACGACGCTTTGCTAATTAGATTAACCGTCCGCGAATCCGCACCTCGTATACTACAAAAAAACTAGTTAAAACAGTATTGATTCTACGCTCCCAATGTTCTTAAGAAACGTACATGCGAAAAAACCTAGGCGTCAGTCTGTTATATCAAAATGTATGGTTTAATTTAAAGTTTGAGAAATCCATGCAGAACTCTCGTTCTGCACATAATCCCCACCCAAGTAACACAAATATGTTTTAAGTATTTTATAGAGCGTTATATAACAGTTTCGTAAAACATTTTGCTCGTAAAAATATTTTTATAGCCATTTCATAGGCATTAATAACACACTTATAAATACGAAAAAGGACCACTTTATAAACTTCTTTTGTCGTATTAAAATGTTTATAGGGGTTCTAGGTAACAACTATAAAGCTACTTTACTACTGCTAACTGCTATAGAGCTCTAATAAGAGTGAAGTTGTTCCAAGTTACACATTTATAAAACAGTTATAAGTATAATTTGTTGTTGATATATTCGCGGTATTTACACTGCAATTTTGTGTACATTCAGAGCAGAATAAATCAGAATTGATGCAAAAGTATAATATCAACTGTAAATGACGAAAAATTAATGGAGTCTATCCTACTATTAGACAAGTAGCATATTGCAAAATATTAAAAATTCAAGCATGATAATATGTTGATTTGACTTGCGAATTTGATTTTACTGTTAATATATGGGTACATCATGAACTAAATTTTCATGCGCCTGCATTTTGAGGCAATTTAAGACTTTTTATCCTGATATTTTAAATTTCATAACCTCAAGATCCTAATTACAAACAAAAACTACTCTATTAAATATAAATTGTCTGATATTTACAATGTTTTTCTTATAATGACGTTTTTATTATCGTATTTCCTCAATACATATTTGGTTTTCTTTCCCAAACCTAAAAAATGACCGACAAAGTTCGCCTACCAAATATGGCGAACTCTTATAACTGTGCTTCTTGCGACAAATTTGTTATATAGGTATTGGACAATTTGCATACATTTTCAATTGATAAAGTTCTCTATAAAACCTTAATAAACCAATTATACAACAAATTAGACTTGAGAGTAATCCCTCTTAGAAAATTGGTGCTATAATATGCTATGAGAATTCAATTTCTTATGTTTTATTAAAGGCTTATTAAATGGTCTTCTAGAGAGCTATATTACATGATTATAAAACTTTTTTGTCTCTGAGAGTATTTTGTGCCAACTACCCTCACTAAATGATACAATAATTGTTATTGAAGGACCCTAATAGGTATATCAGTTATATGGCATTTTAGTCTAATAAGGCACAATCTGTGTTAGTTGAGATATACTATAAGACAGTGTTGCTATTTTGTGTCCATTTTATTTTGTAAGTGTTTTATATTGGTTTTACAGTTCTGTTTTGTACGTTCTAGATCAACCATCCTATAAAACATTTTTATAAGCCAATTCAGTCTTAAATACGTTTGCGAGTTAACTGTTTTATTAAAGATAGATAGGTATATGATAATATAATAAATCTCTGATAAAAATATTCTGTAACCATCTTATACGTTCTTTTTAAAACAATGGTGAAACAATAATACAACAAATTGGACTAAGAGAGTAATTCCTCTTATAACATTGGTACTATACTATGCTATAAGAATTCAATTTCTTCCGTTTTATAAAAGATTTATCAAATGGTTTTGTGAAGAGCTATATTACATGATTATAACACTTTTTTGTCTCTGAGAGTATTTTGTTTCAACTCCAGTCACTAAATGATAAAATTGTATACCTATTGATGGACCCTAATATATCAGTTATATAGCATTTTAGTTTATTGAGGCACAATCTGTGTTAGTAGGGCACTTAACCTTGCTCTTCCACATAGACACTTGAACCGTGTCCTCCTCCTCCCCCTCTTAGGAGCAAGTGTATCCAAAAGCAACGTATCCTTGGAGGAAGCGCGGATACAATTTATTTGCAACGTTGCCATTTTTGTATCGACAGTCTTCCAGGAAAACGACAAAACGAGTTGAGGTTATACAAGATCTTACCTTCTTAGCACAAGATAAGTTGGGCAGGAGCGTTACTTTTTAAAAGATATTTAAGAGAACATCCACCGGCTACGCTGGGCAGGAGCGTTCCTTTTTACTCGGGCAGGAGCAGCCATATGGGCAGGAGCGTAACCTATAAATCTGCAATCAAACTTAATAATTGAACCTCTACTCGATGACTTGGCAACACAGCATGTCGTACCTTGTGATTTAATGGCCGATTGCACCAACCTATTTTGAGGATAATTAACGCTAAGGGACCCTTAACTTGACAATTTCGCATGCAAAACTGTCAAGTTGAGGGTTCCTTAACGTTAAGTATCCTCAAAATTGGTTGGTGCAATCGGCCATAAGAATTGTATCCGTGCTCTCGCCAAGGACTTCTCGGCATTGTTTATCTAGATAAGCGGACTTTTAATATCCACTCAATGTATTATAATAATTGGGGTCGAGATGACTTTACGGACAGTGCATTTTTAGATAAACAAAAATTTAACCTCAAATATACGTAATCTTCATATTTTTCCCATTTCCAAAAATTGTCGTGCAATTTATGCATTCGAGTCTATATTCTTTATTGATGTTGGTTCGTTGAGACGGTCGAAACAACTTGTCGTTCCACTGAACTAGATGCTTTGTGGCCAAAATACAATCCAACTGGTTCCGAAGAAGGCCTATGGCCTATTACATAATCTGTGGAACAACATTTGCGTTGTGTGCGTGTCCAGCACCGCGCCGAACCACACTATTCACAAACGGTCACATCAGTTATTTCGAAACGCATTGATTTGATCATTCGCTTGGTGCAGAGCAGGCGAAGTTTGAAACGAAACGATGAGACATGCCTGGGTGGTTTTAACAAATTTTGGAACTTGAGGCTGGTTTCAAACTCACATATTTATTATGGTTTTCAAGGGTACTCATCATGCCTAATCTATATCTTTTTTGTTTCAAATCAAGTTTGAAGATTTTGACTAGGGAACATGGATAGGCCGAAAATAGGGATTTTGTTTATCTCGTAATCGGGAATCGGGGATAAGATATAATATGCCTGGTACAGTTACATTCAACCGAGCATTCAACCTATTTAAGCACAGTGGAAAAAAAATTAGAATCTTTTGAGACAGCAAGAACTGGCATATGAAACAATTCACCCAGGATGGGATAAGAAGAGAACAGGAGAAAGCAGAGCTGGCAACAGTGGCAATCGCAATAGTATAGACTGGTAGCATGGTACAATTCTTTGTACCATGGACCACCAAAATGGGTTTGGTGTGGGACAGAGCTAAAGAACTAAAAAATGGTGACGAATATGAACGATATACGTCGATAAACTGTGTCCAAAAATATGTGATAGAGATAGATAGATTATGAGCAGAATGTTGTATTCTTTACTCTTTCTATAACGCAGGACAATACAATAAGCGTTTTCATGGAGTATGGTATCATTATCATGAAACCATTCTAGTTTGGTCTGTCATTATCGTCACTTGCAGCTCGCCGATTGGCTGAGAGTGACGTTAATGGCAGACCAAACTGGAATGGTCTCATGATCATGATACCACACTCCATGAAAACGCAATGATTATACCTATCTACACTCTATTCACAACCAAATGCCACCAAAAGTAAACAAACTATACACGTCATTAGACATAGAGAAACGATTGAACTGATCACATGTGTTGGTTAATTTCACGTGACCTTTAAATCGTTTCCCTCTGTTTGATCACGTGTAGTTTCTTTACAATTGGTGACTTTTGGTTGAGAATAGAGTGTATAGACTATAGTATACCTAGATCTAGATTCTTTTTTCTATGGATCTAGTCGAGTATCCTATTTCTGTGTAGGAATAGTTGTCTATCTGAAGAGCAGACTTACTAAATGTATAACATTGCTCATTTTTTAGTCATTTTGACAAATAAAGAATATAACTGCCACTCGTTTCAAAGATTGATCAAAAAAGTGATGTACTCAAAGAAAAGATGAACAATCATGCATGTTATGTCTACTAGAGAGAAAATAATAACAAGTTGTTATTATTTTCTCTAGGATGCAAGTTCAAATAAATAATCAAACATACCCTTTCTAGTCAGCTCATCAATTAAAAAAACACTGCAAATGCTACAAACCTTCAATATTTTGATTTTATTAAAAGCTTTGTTATTGTGATTGAATATTGAATAGCTTTAGCTTTACCCTGTTGCCGATTTTATGTTTTATTCATTTAACAAAAGAAGCAGAAAGACAAGGATACAAGGAATGATACATTGCCCCATTGCCAGGTTGGTGAAACCACAAAACATACATGCAAGCCTTACATTAAGCGTGCACAATCTTTTGTGCTCGGACTGGCTCGGAGTGTTTAGAGCGTAAACTCGAACCGTTGTTTGAGTAAAGCAAACAACGCTCAAATTCACCTTATATTTGTTCCTAAATTCTGTTATAAGCAATTGGGTTAGTTTGGGTTAGTTAGTTAACCAATTTGTCCTATTTTCGGAAAAAAGCTTAAAGTCTTTTTATTTGTACTTTTCTCAACACTTTATCTTTGGAAGAAATTTGGCTTATATTTCTTATTTTAAATTCAAATTAACGATGGGTGTAATATGATAATGTACCTATTTAAATCCGAGTTTAAATCACTGACAAATGAATTAGATCAATTGAGCAATACGGGTATTAGAAATGGAATCATGTTTACAATAATTTTGTTCAGGTTTATGTAATTATTGTTTTTAGATAGTTGAAGTGCTTTCATTCACGTAGACGTAACCGTGGTGATTGACATCTGGGCATGGGCAAGCGCACTTCGTTTTTTCTCACGTTTGCGTTTACGGACATACGTAACCTTGCGTGTCTCCACGTATTGCACGTTATCCCTTATACGTAATCCGACGTTTGCCGATCGAGTCTATTATGTAAACACAACAAATTAGGTCAAGTCAACTCGCTATACGTTTCACGTAAGTCAAATGCCACACTTCAAATAGGTTTTGGATCATCACGTAGACGTAAACTTTATACGTTAACGTATTACGTTGACGTCTAGAAAGAATTACGTTTACTTCTAGCAGGTATCCAAGTATTAAAAAAAAGTAACCAAATCATTCCAAATCATCATTTGTATTCAAAATAATCGAATGATACACATTATAATATTTTTTTGAAATAAGGCCACGCACTGACACTTATTTATTCTGAAGCTTTCTTCAATGCATAATACATTAATAAACTCCGTCGACCGATAGTTTTCACTGATCACTTGCACAGACATTGTTGAAAAAGCAACTTTAACCTCGAACGCGAAACAGCCATGAACAACTGCAACAGCTGTCAATTATTATCGATTTGAATCTGAATTATGTGCCGCCTAGAATCAACCAATAGGAGAGACCGATTTTGGTATGGGTTCGTGGTAGGGTAAAGAATCGTTATGCCACAGCACGGTAACAGGTGATGACATGACAACATTGCATCAGACGTATTCCCATCAATTGACAAACGTCAAGATAGACTGATAGACAACGACAACGTAAACAAAAACAAAAAACACATAACCCCACTTTTGTTAATAACTTTTAAGTTTATCCTGCAAAATGATTTCCCTGTGGAACCTGCTTGAAGCAAGCATTTTGTGTTTAAATGCAGTTTGCATATTGAATGAGGATAGGTTTCTTAGTAAAAGTAAGTTGTTGATTGTTTGAATTGTGTGATTAATTTGTTTTGAAGTTGGTTGGGGCTCGAGGAACAGTAACGTGCAAGGATTCGGTGAAAATCCTTCAACCAAATCGCAGATTTTCACGTTGTTGCATTCAATCCGTACAGTAGCTAGGGGTGAGTTGTTTTTTTGTTGTACTTACGTGGATTTTTACTTTGGTTTTCCATTGCAGTTCCGCTAATTCTCCTCAATGTACTTATTATACTATTAAAGTTGATATTAGGATAAGAGAGTTGCATTTGTACTTGTTTATTTTTAATAAAAGCATTTATAGAGGATTTGTGCAGTGATTTCGGCGTATGGTTCTGATTGGTCCACGTTGGCATGATCACTATTCGAGGTCCATTCAGTGGTTTGCTTTTGAACGGCCCATACACTATTGAATAGACAGTCTGCGCAACCAGTTGGATAGTATTTTGGCCATACATCATTCGGTTCAGTTGAACAACAAATTGGGTCGACCGTCTCATTATAATCCAACATCAATAAAAATATAATCTCGGTCTTTTCAACTAGTCGAAGCCTGCACGCACTTGCACATTTAAATTTGTCGTATTTGAGGCGGTTGAAGTTGAAGTCAAGTCGAATAACAGGTTTTATGAGCTGGCGAAAAACCAGAAACTCAAACGCGTCGCACAACTTGTTGAACGACAACCCCACACACTATGCGATTATCTTTTCAACCGTCGAATCGACCCAAGTAGTTCAACTTGTTGATCAAATGATTATTGTGTGGGCCGTTTTTTAGTTACAACGTTGTTATCATGCATAAATCAACTTCAAATTCGTCATTCCTAGTTTGTAGAAAGAAGATCGTCATTGAGTGACTTTTTAAAATAAATAGGTATCGAAGATTGACAAACTCATTATCCAATCGGCGCACTTAGCCTGACGAAACAACCCATACATTCTTCCGGGAGGTTACATAAAAGAAATGGAAGGGGTCCGGCGCGTCGAAGAAATGATTCAAACGAATCTTGGCTAACGAGAGAGAAAGTCAACAGTGAAGTGCGCGATTAATTGTCCAATAATGAAGTTGTTTTTTCTGTTAATTTTCTTGCCCTTTTGTCTGGGTAATAAAACTGAAATGGACTATAACGAGGGCACTTCGGTGGAACCAAAATATTTTCTGCCCTCGGTGCGAATTGGTGATGAGAAAGTGGTGTCTTCCTTGCAGCGGGTGTTGAATTTTTACAACAGCGAATTGTTGGTGGCCAATTGGGATGGGTTTAAAGACAGAGTGTCGAGAGAGTGCAAGAAGGATATGGAGACATTCATTGAGGGGCTTAGAGGGACGGAGAATTGGGCGTTGAAAAGTAAGTATTATTTATTTGAAAGTTTTATTGTCTCATATCTCCCATAATAATGGAGATATCAACTCCAAATTTGGGGAAGTTATTAATGAAATTATTTGTTTTTTATTCAAAGTTGACGTGAAATAATCATCAAGCTACCTACAAGGTGTATCAGAAACAAACAAACATTTTTTAGCAATACCTAATCAAAATATTAATATCTTTCTTGATAGTGGAGATATCAACTTCAAGTTTAGACTCGAGTTTAGAGGAATAATTAATCAAAGTCTTTTTTTTTGGATTCGTCTATTCAAAGTTGACGTGAAAAAGTCATCAAGCTACTTACAGGGTTTATCAGACACACACCAAAATTTGCTTATTAATATAATTGGAAAATTTATATCTCCCTTGATAGTGGAGGTATCAACTTCAAATTTGGAGGAATAATTTATTAATCAAATCACTTATTTTCGAGTGGTCTATTCAAAGTTGACGTGAAAAGAACATCGAGCTACCTACAGAGTGTATCAGAAACCAACCAAAATTTGTCGCAATAATTGAAATATTCATATCCTCCTCGATAGTGAAGATATCAATTTCAAATTTGGAGGAATAATTAATGAAAGTACTTGTTTTTGATTGGCCTATTCAAAGATAGCGTGAACAAATAATAAAACACCCCTTACAAGGTGTCAACTAAAATTTGCTTATGACAACTGGACAAGTCCATATCCGAGAAAAACATAACAAATAGTTTGATTTTTCTCGGTCCATATCACAATGGTGATATCAACTTCAAATGGTCATCAACCAAAATATTAATATATTAATATTAAAAATGTTCACAAACAAAAACCACAATATGTAGATACTTTCTACAAATTCACTGTTATGCAATTTATCTACATAACAAGTGACTAACCTCTATATTTTTCTTGATTGGCCGACTAGTTTATCTGATCAACAATCTGTCTATGACCATGAAAGCATAATGCGTTAATTAATTGCCACTATACCGAGCTAAGAACCATTTCAATTCCAAAAAGACACTACAACAAAGGTTCTTTCCTGTCTGCAAACTCGATTCATGTTGGCCATAAAAGTCTTTCCGTATTGAAATAAACCTGTTTGCCCATGTGGCCTCTGATGCCTTCGTTTAACATTGAAAAAAGCTCAATTAGTGGTCTTCTTTGTATCAGTTCTTAAATATTTACGTAGAAAGTTACGGATATATACTAACCGAAAATGTCAACATGTGCTAAAAGTGATTAATAACTTTCGTTTAAGGAGGTATTATTGCTCAATTTCATATGCGTATGGGTGTAATAAATGTTCGACGAAACTACATAAAACAAAATGATTAGAGAATCTCTGGGTTAAATATAATCTTGAAAAAAGTCAACCTGACAACGCTGCCCTGATCCCATATAGCGCATCGTCACGGCGTCAATGACGTTATACATCGTTGCCATCGTTGTACCAATTTAGGGAAATTTCCTTGAATACCTATACTGATGATCGATAGGTAATATTATTTAATCCGGCCTATAATCAATATGCAACATTGACAAAAGAGAACGGAACGTGTTTTACTGTCACATTTACTGTTGAACTATCCCATTGAAGAATGTCTTGATATATGAATGTACTATTAAAAGTAGAACGGATACAAAGGTAACATTTTGCTTTTATGTAATATTTTGTATACAGGATGTTCAATGAGATAAAACCGATTAATTTGACGATGGAATTTTAATTATGGTTTGTCAAATTGGGACAAACGTCCTTCACCTATGATGAAAGTATTTTTCTGATTGTGAATATGATTTCTTAATGTTTTTGTGACATTTCTACTTTGGAGGAATTTTATTGCTAAACTGTTTTCATATTTTGAACTCTTTGTATATGATTTTTATATTTGAATACTGTCCTCAACCTACTTGTGAAACGCAAAGAAATCAAAAACAAATAAATAAATGTATTCATTGGTTCATTAAATATGTGTCAAAACCCATTAGAATACAAAAAATTTGCAAATAAAACTCTTCTTTGTGTAACGTTAATTAAACAAGAACAACTAATGGTCAAACAGTGTTGTCTTTTCCGGAAAAACATTTATTTAAAAGTGTATTGTCAGATAAAAATCAACATCGATTTAAAAAGCAAATATTAATTAATCTATGAAAACACGATAATGAGAATGAGAAGAATATTTATTTATAGATTCTCAATTTGGTGATATTTGAAAAAAGAAAAACTAAAACCTCTTCGAATCCCTTTTTTCCACTTCGCGATATAAATAACAGATATGATATAACTCAACGTTTCTTTGTTGTAAGTTTATTCCACTGTAAATAAGTGCTTGCATTTAATATGAGAAGAGAGCAGAGCATCCTATTGCAGGCCTGCTGTTTGTCGGGTATACCTACTGCTAGTACCTATCACATCTGTCAAAAAAATATAGCAACATTTCACAATCCTACCCAAAAGTTATTGATGCGTTGTCGAATAATAATAAACAGCTCAATCATGCAGATCATGCTCCTAAATGATTTGAGCATTTTGAGCTGCGACTCTTGACATTAATGACAGATGTCACGCGTTGACAGACTTCAACGTTGCCAATTGTATGTTGAATTGAGTGAAGTAGAAATCAAAAAGACAAGCAATTTCCGCATTAAAAAAATTGATAACCATTAATCCAATTCAGTCAAATTAGAGCAACATTCGTCGTAACGCATATTATTATATAAAGATATTCCTAAAATATGCGATTATATGAAATTAGCAAACCCCAGGTGAAAGTTAAAAGTTACGAAATCATAAATGACTGAGCACTGTCGATTTTTCATTTTAATAATATGACGTCTTTAAATTCACCGTTTGTTTAGCACAATTAAAAACAAATTAGAAATTTTCTTGTGCTTTTGTGATAAAGACGAACCGTAACCGCACGACTATGTTACGGTGTAGGAGTTTCAGTGAAATTTTTATTGTTAAACATGAAATGGAAAATAATCAATCAATAAAATTGTTGGAAAATGCGGGTGAAGTGGATAATAAACCTTCAACGCCTTTGGGTGGAGGTCGTTTTGCAACTATTTATAATTTGTATTCTTGTCAAGCTAATTAAATTGGCAAAAAACTAACAAAGAAATTTCATAATTTTTGTCAGGTTGAATATAAATCTTTCAAACACAAAAACAGATAATGTTGAAACAAAAATTAAACAATATCTACATCTTTTTTCCCATTATACAATCCATATGTTTGCGGAGAGAGCATGCGGTTCTCGGTATCAACCAGAAAGTGAAAACATTACATAAAGATCTCTTGTTCTTGATCCAATGACCCACTTTGGGAACTTGTCGTAGTTTTGGTGCAACAAATTTTGAAAATGAGAGGCCAAATAAGTTGTGACGCCAATTGCGCCCTTATCAATCAACTGTGTGACATTAAAGAGTATCTGTCATACTCTTGAGTAATTTCAGATGTGGTTCCCGACATAGATATCATGTTGTCAGTTGCATGATTATCATTTATAAAGAGAGAGAGCCTAAAGTTGTTGAGGTGCTGTCAAGTCATAGAGCTCGCCATCATTTTTTCAAATAGTTAGAGGTCAGCGTTGCCAGGCTGCAATATTATTCCATTTCCTATGGTTGGCAAATAAATATCACTTGCACAAACGTTGAACTTGAAAGCGGAAACATGTTTTCCTGTTCTTGACATGTACTTTTCCTTCCTCTTGTATTTGTTCTAGTTATTTAAACGGTGGCTGCGACAATGGAATCTCCATTGCGTAGTATATTTAGACACTGGATGTTAAAATTAATGGATTACTAATCAAGGTCACTTGCTCAAGAGAGAAACCGTTTAAAATGCTTATTTCTTGTGTCTACAATGTCGACATATTTTTGTGTCTGTTTCGAGAAAATATTACGATGATTGATGGTTTGACAGTTTTGACATAATACAATGTTGTCACATAATTTCAGTGGAAGATGCAAACGGACGCTACTCAAACGGCTGGTTCTGGGGGAATCATTACTGGATTGGCTCCAAACATTTATGTGACAACATTGAACCCAACCCCAATGGATTTAACTTAAAGGTGAACCACCCTCCATATGTTACCAAACTCTATCAGATTTGTTGTAGAATCGTTCTCGAATAGTACGCACGACGGCATCGCTGACAAAGTACGAAGCAGTCAGCCCCAGCCAAGCAATCGGCTATCGAAAGGGGCCTTTGGTGCACTCTTCAGTGCCCCCATTCTCGGTGTCGTTTTTCATGATGAGGGTGGAAGTCAATTCGAGTTTTACCACAGAAGTTTGTTGGAAAAATTCAATATTAATATTTTCTGTAATTTGTTTTGTAGGAGCGCGTTTTGTCGATAGGTTTATGTCTACCGTACGTATGTGAGGATGATGATGTCAAGACAATAATGGAAGAAACGTCGGCTGCGTCTGAAGATGTGTCAGTTCAAGTAATGACCGTCAAAAGTCATCATGACCGTTATAATATGTGGCAGGACAGGACTTTTGTGGTGCTCTGGTAAGATCCACCTTTGGGTGACCATATATCAATTTTGAATTGTAGCATTGTAACCGCGATGGTCACATGTTGCCTTATAATAGGAACATCATTCGACTACTACCTTGAACGACAAAAGAACAAAAAGGTTTCTGTAATCCCCCAAAAATACTCGGTTCCCAGCTTGAAAACTCCCAATGGTGAGTAAACATTGCCTTGGTGCAACATTGTAACTAATGTGCTGCAGGAAAAACTGGCGTATATGTAGTTAACACAAATGATGGCAATAATAATGATAGCCCCAACGTGGATGCTACAAAGGAAACTGTCATAAGTACGTATAGACCAGAAATATCGCCATAACCTTATTGATTTCAGAGCTGATAATCCGCGAGCTGCTGCTGTCCTTTTCCATCAGATCCAACATGAGGACAATCTGTGACCAGTCTGTAGGCAGCGACACCATCCCTGTCCTTCATGGACTTAAATCCATCAGCATGGCTTGGGTGATTCTAGGACACACGTGCATCGTTGCCTTCAAATACTCTGGTAAGTTACAGCAAACTCAATGCACCCTCTAACCCGTCCTGCAGACAACATGGAGTATCGGAAGGTAGTGCAAAAGGAGCTGTGGTTCCAAACAATATCCAACGGAGCCTTCAGCGTGGACACCTTCTTCTTTGTCAGCGGTTTGCTGGTGTCCTTTTTGTACTTCCGTACCAACGCCAAAGGCAAACTGGACCCCTTGTCCAAGGGCCGACATGGGCTTGTGGCAGGATTGTTGCACTTTTTAGGGCTAATATTCTACAGATTTGCAAGGTGAGCTGCGCCAATGAGAATCAATTATTGTTTATAAGTCTGTTTTAGGTTGACTGCGCCGTATTTGTTTTCTTTGGGATTGACTGAGGTTACCATGAAGTGGTTTTACTATAACTCAGTGTTTGAGCCACCAACGCAGGATCATGTTACTTGTCCGAATTATTGGTGGAGGAATGTTTTGTATATTAATACGTTGTTTCCTGTCAATGAGATGGTGAGTGTTTGTCTTCAAAAAAACCGACTAAACAGTGGCGCCACTGAGCTATATCCACTGCGAAAGTTTGTTTCGTTCATTGCGCATGTGCAGGATTTTGAAATTTGATAGCATTCGATTTGGTGTTTGAGCAGAATAATAATTGATAAGAGAGGTTTTTCATTATTTTACAGTGTATGTTGTGGAGTTGGTACATTTCAGACGATACTCAGTTTTATGCTGTAGGAGCTGTCATTTTGATTTTAGCAGCAAGGTAAGTTATTTTTATTAATTTTCATCAAAAAATTTATAGAACATTCACTGGACCAAAAAATAGGATTTTTGTCGTTTTTGAGTTAACAATGTTTTTATGGATAGAGGTGAAATTAATTTTAAAGGCAGTTTTTTTTTCACTCTGCAAATCCCATCTGTTGTTATATTTGAGTTATTATTGATGATATGGATACAATAGGTGTGTTTGTTATGCTCCACTAGTGCACACTTTTCTACACTACAACACTCAGTGTGGCTTTTTTTGTGAAATGTTTGTCCGTTTTTTAGGATAGAATATCTTTACTAGCTTAGTCAAGATATTCTATCCTTAAAAACAGACAAACATTCCACAAATAAGGCAACACTGAGTGTTGTAGTGTAGAAAAGTGTGCACTGGTGGAGTATAACAAACACACCTAATGTCATCTTACTACAGTCGTTGTTTGAGTAAAGGACACTCAAACAACGCTACAGTCCGTTTCACGAGGATTCATACTCACGTTATCGATGACGTCATTACTTGGAAAAAAACGTATGTCGTAGCTAATTCATATAATTTCAAGAGCGTTCAAACTTTTTATTGAAGCGAAAAAGTATCTTCCAAAACGCTCTCCAGGACACGTTCAGAATTGTTTTCCATTTAGATTTTGGATTCATGCTGATCATCCATTGGAAGCGGAGTCGCGTGTATATCCGCCATCCCGATGCGAGCGATCGTTAGACTAGGCAACTGATAGCGTGCACTGCTTGTGACTCTACCTACCATAAGACTATACGCTAACGCTATTCCAGTTCGCTTCTGTTTGTGCATTGAGAAAATGATGTAGACTGGAATTGCAAGATATGTTGTTTTCGAAAAATCCTCACATGATGGGATTGCAAGCTCGAGAGAGTGGAAAACCACATTCATATAGTGGTCCAGTAAAGATATCATTATTATTAAAAAAAAAAAAATTATGAAATGACTTTGGTGGCCAATAAAGAACCCAAACCCAACGGAACTGACACACTAAACCAGCGATTTTTTTCAATTATTAAATGGTAGAGATTCACTTTTTCGGATGGTGGTAGCCACAAATTTTTCCAAAACTTACACTAATTTCTTTTTTTTTTTTTTTTAACGTGAAAAGAGGTCCCTAAACAATATTTTGAATAAATGACCCATCAACTGACAGATTGGTTGAACTATTTTTATGCATCAATAATTCTTTGATAACTGATACAGGATGCCTATGTAAGGGTTTTAAGCTTATTATTTTATATCATACTAACTGTACCCGCCACGGCTTCGCCCGCTTCGACAGCAATTTTAATTAAATCAATAAAAAATTGTATTTTTGGTCACATCGACTTCAAACATATTAATAAACTTGCATGAAATCAATGAAACCCGTGTTTCATTTGATCTATAATCCTCAAGATGGCTTTGCTGGTACTTAGCTGCAGCTGCATGATGTACTACAAGATTTTTATTTTATGGTTTTTGCTTGGATTTTTGCCACCCACTGCTTTCGCCCCCTTAGATAAGATTTGAATTTGAAAAAAAAAACGAAACACGTGCTTCATTGATTTCAAACAAGATTATTTGAGCCCGACTTTGTCCCCCCTAAGGGTTGAATTTTGAAAAACAACGATACATATGTTCAATTTCAACATGATGTTAACAATAATACATAATCTTTCATCAATTAACGATTCTTTTTTCCACCCTTTCAGTTCGAATTTGACCCCGTTAGGGGCTCAATTTTGCAAAATAACGTAACACGTATTCAATTAATGTTATTTGAGATTATTTATACGAAGTTTCAAGATGAAGTTACCAAAAATACATAATTTTTTATCAATTAACGATTTTTTCCACCCACTCCTTTGAGTCCGAATTTGACCCCCTTAGGGACTGAATTTCGCAAAATAACGTAACAAGTATCTAATTAACTTAATTTGAGATTATTTATACGATGTTTCAGGATGATGTTACCAAAAATACATAATCTTTTTTTTATCAATTAATGATTTTTCTCACCTCATCTCCTTTGAGCCCGACTTTGACCCCCTTAGGGGTTGAATTTCAAAAAATAACTAGACATGTGTTCAATCAAGTTTTTCAAGTTGATGTGACCAAAAACACATAATTTTTCATCAATATATGATTTTTCCTACCCCCACCCTTTTCACCTTCTTAGGAGTAAAATTTCGCAAAATCCTCTCTTAGCACACCTAGAAATATTTAGCAGAACATCTCTTCAAAATCTCATGGCTCTATCTATAATAGTTTTGGCTCGGCGTTGACGATATATTATTTATCACACCCCCGCCCCTTTCACTCCCTTAAGGGTTGAATTTTGGAAAACGACGAAACAAGTGTTTTATTAAATTCACTAAAGATCATCATAATGAAGTGTCAAGTCGATGTGATCTAAAATACATTTTTCTATTGATTTATGATTTTTCACACCCCCACCCCTTTCACCTCCCTAAGGGTTGTATTTTGGAAAACGACGAAACACGTATTTCATTGATTTCATTCAAGATCATTATTATGAAGTTTCAAGTCGATGAGACCAAAAATACATACTTTTTCATTTTTCTACCCCCACCCTTTTCACCCCCTTAGGAATAAAATTTCGCAAAATCCTTTCTTAGCACACCTAGAAATATTTAGCAGAATATCTCTTCAAAATTTCATGGCTCTATCTATAATAGTTTTGGCTCGGCGTTGATGACGGAGTCAGGACAAGCTCTTTTATAAATATAGATTATTTTAATATGATATCAAAGTTACATCAAATTTCAGGCATGTGCTGTTTATCCGACCGTGAGTGTATATTTTGATTTTACAGTGTATGTATTTTTCCAAGTTTTATGATAGTGTCAGGATTTTCCTTGTAATTTGCCAACCACCTAAATAGCCGTTATTTCAAGTTATAAAAAAATGATAAATTATTAATATTTTTTTATAACTTAACTAATAATACAGTTGACGTGGATACCTTGAAGTCCTAATCAATTCTGATTCCATGAGAATTGATCTTTTTAAGAGTTGTAATTCCAATTCCCAGGGTATCAGACCCTATCTACAAAAGGTCAGTAGATGGAATAGGAAATGAATATAGGAACAAATAACTAGTCTTATGAAACAACTTACCTGCAAAACTGCCTCCAGTAGTAACAAAAGTTTTTCAGCATCTCCATCCTTCGCAACGTAGACCACAAGCTTTTTTATCGTATTTTGTTCACATTCTGAATACCGATGAGGAATTTTATACAAGAAAACTGTGACATTGGAGAAGAATAATAACTGATTTGTGTTTTGACAACAACATTGTTTTGATTAATCACTTGATTACATAACCAAATTTTTGGTTATTATTATTCTGAGATGATAGAAATCAGCTGTTGCTCGGCGGCCATTTTGTCTAGTAACGACCGATGTTTATGACGTCATTAATTCTGTTTCAGTCTGTTTTCAAATCTCCTCGTGAGTTAGAAAAGCAGAGACAATCAATGACGTGAGTATAAACCCTCGTGAAACGGACTTTATGTAGATCATTGAAGGCAATTTTTCCAGATTTTTTCCCAATTCTGTGATAATGTTTTTTTTCTCAAATCACCCGGTATCTGTATCAATGTCCATGTAGAAATGTTTGAAAAATTAATTGGTACAAAAATCAAGATCCTATCTCTTGTTGTTTTCAAGTTATTATTAATTTCATGGATACATGTCACCTTTCTGGGTATATCATTAGAGGACATTTTTCCGTTTTTTTTTCCAAATCACCCTGTATTTTTCTAGTCATCAATTTTTATAAAGAAATAAGAGAAAAATTCAATGGTACAAAAATCACATTCCTGTCTTTTGTAGTTCATGAGTTATTGAAGTTTTTATGGGTAAATATGTTACTTGTCTATGAAAATCATGTCACTAATAATTGAAAAGCCATTTTTCGATTTTTTTCTCAAAACACCCTGTATGTTTTTTCATGAAATTCTATGGAAAAATGTCTAAAAAATTCACTTGTGTAAAAATCACAAACCTATCTTTAGTAGTTTTCGAGTTATCAACTCTTTCTTCTCTTTAAAGCCACTTCAAAAGCGCGGCCTCTCTGCTCGTAATCTTCGCCGCCAGTTCTTGGATGACAACCGGCTACATCGCCTACAGCAACAGCCACATGCCCGGCTCGGACGACCCTTTGGCCTTGTTTGATAAAATCTACGACAAACCCTGGACCAGACTGGGCCCATATTTGGTCGGCATGTGCGCGGGATGGCTACTATTCAAGAAAGATTGCCGCATTGCTATGTCCAAGGTAATCCATCAAATCCAGCTTATTGATTATTTAACACAATTTTCCAGTTGGTGGTTACCACAGGATGGTTAGCATCAGTGAGCCTACTTTTGGCTTTGGTTTACGGACTCTACGACGCTACGTTGCCGCCTCTTGTAGGAGCCGCTTACAGCTCGCTGAGTCATTCAGCTTGGGCTGTGGCTCTGGCTTGGATTGTTGTTGCGTGTGTTGCCGGATATGGAGGTTCATAAACCATTTTGGATTTTAGTATATTTTAATCTAACGAATTCCAGGGCCGATCAACACTATTCTGTCGTTGCCTATCCTCTATCCGTTCAGCAGGGTGACTTACTGCGCATACCTAGTACATCCGTTATTGATCAGAGCCATGGTTATGTCCACAGACAGTCCCATGCATTTAGGAAAAATGCCTACTATAATTATTTTTATGGGGCAAGCCGTTGCTGCGTATATGTTGAGTTTTGTTCTGTCGCTAGCCTTCGAGGCTCCAGTAGTGTCGATGTTGAGGATCATCAGTAAAGTTGTGGTCCACAAAAAAATGATACCCGACAGAAGTGCAGCGTAGACTGAACCAAAGCAGTTTTTAATTTATTTTTAAGTTATTTTTTGTAAATAAACGTGATCTTGCCTAGGTTTTTATTAATCAAACAACATAATACAAAAGTAACCCAAAACCCCCCTTACATCTGCGGTAACTGATCGATTGGCGTGGCGAACTTGAAATCTTGCGGGAACAAGTTCACAGCGTGCGGATACATCAGCTTGTACGACTGTCGTATAGTGACATCAGCCACTCCCGCGATGTCGCCAATCTCCTTCTGGCTCCGCTTGTCCTCAGAAGCTTGCGAAGCCATATAAATGGCGGCTGCCGCCACCGAAATGGGCGACCGCCCCGGTACAATATCCAGCTCGACGGCCTTTCTGGCAATATGCGTTGCCGCTCGTTGCACCATGTTGGGCAACCCCAAATTGGAACAAAAACGCGACATGAAATCCCCCGTTGTTATCAAATCCACGGATGTTTCCAGTGCTTTAAGGATGAGTTTGAAGCAACGGCCTATTTCTCGTTTGCTGATTTTGCTGACTGCGCAGATTTCCTTGAAGGTACGCGGCACGCCCTCTTGCCTGCACGCTATGTATAGACAAGCAGAGGCAATGGCATCGTTGGAGCGGCCCTTAAGGTTACGGCCATCGTGCACTTGTTTGAATAAGTTGTTTGCTCTATCAACTATGGTTCGGGGCAGATTTATTCTGTCGGCCATAGCGTTGATTTCTTTGAATGCATTGATTAATGCTCTGTCCGAACTGTTCATTGTGCGTCTGTTTTGATATCTGGCTACGCCGAAGCCATCGAAACTGGCGTCGCCGCGGCCTGGACCGATCATTGTTGTCAAATCTGAGCCCCCTGAAAGTTAGAAAGGAAGTTGAATGAATAAAACGCCATCTATACGGTGTTACAAAATCGATGAGATAGCATTGCTAACCTGATAACTATAAGAGATAGAGAGTTGTTTAAATTCAGGCAAAATTGTGCATTTTTATGCTCATCAATATTCCGTTTGAAAATTCAGAAATTAAAACAATTCCGGCAAGCGCATTTACCAACCCTAACCCATCACAGAGTGCAAATCAAGTCCGATTTCGGCCGAGCGGCAAATTTACAATCCATATCCCGACACAGTGCGCCTGCACTGCACACGTATAAAAGGGTATGTAATGTGCGCGTTTGCGTGCATTGAATTCTAAGTACGAAATTTCCCCAAACTCAAAACTGATAACTGATTACATACACATATTTTTGTTGAAGTAGGTGCAAGTTTTGTTTGTAACTATGATGGAGGATACTACGCAATTATAATGTCTTTGAGGAGATTTCCAAGTTGGATTGAATTAAAAATTTCAAAGTCACTGTTCGAACTGTTAACTGTGTTTGGAACGTTGATGATCTTAGCTAACGCACATTAATTCCCGAAAAAGGCAAATTTAATCGTTATACGCAAGTGGAGGTAAAGCAAAGTCGAATTGATTAAACAAATTCGTTAGGTACCTGTAATTTCCTCACCAGAACTAGAAACTTTGGTAAACGAGATCAAAAAATATTATGTTGATGGTATTAAAAAAAAGTGTATGCCGATCTTGGCATATGAACGGCTATTCACGAAAATGATAATGGGTCAGTTGTAGCCTTAGCTTTGGTAACATAAAAAATGTGACATGGTCACAAAATGGATTTCTCCCAAGATTATAGTATTTCTAGATTCCAGTGGTTCCCACAACCAGGCCGATAGTGCGGTAACGTTAATATTTGGCGTTTCCAAAATTAGAGGGATTCCATTGGGTTGTCTGACGCGGTTTAACTCATGTAAACAATGGTCCTATTGATAAGTTCAAAAGTACGCGCGACGTCATTTGATCCGCGCATCAAATATTTGGTCATTGCCGTACACACGTGGTCATTGATCCCAAAAAATATGATCATTATTTGAGTTCCAATCGAAATCTGTGGTAACGTAAAACAGATTGGTATTTGTGCTCATCTATTAGTCTATTAGAATATTCAAAAGATGTGGTTCTACAGAGATGTAGAACATTCAATATGTGTGCCTTGTAAGATTTTATGACATCAGTACTGACAAATCATCGCAAATTGATCGTCGTGATACTATAAATCGAAGCAAGAAACGATCTCATAGAGGTAGGTATCTACCTACATGAAGTTTTCAAAGGCAAAAAACTTGCTGATCATAAAATATCAGAAAGGCAATGAATTGAATGACTGACTTCTCCAAAAGTGATGGATTTTACAAAGTATTTATAGATATGAAAACTTATGAGTGCATAGCAGAACAGGGCGGAGCTTTTTGCAAACATTTGTATGCGGTACATGAAAAATATGACAATATTATCACGGGGCCTAATCTGTCTACAAATGATATAATACAGTAATGGCTAGAATAGTTTCAGGAGGCATAAAAGCAGAGGATAAAGGTTTTTTTTGCAGAAATGATGGGACGACGCTTATGAATAATTCTTACTATTGATAAAAAAGCAATAATGTCGGCGAGAAAACGAATAATTACATAAGGGTGTTTCAAAAACATGTTGCCAAACTTTAAGGGGTTAGTTTGGGTTAGTTTGGCTAGCATGAAATAAGTTTTTATGATGAATTTTGGTATATGAGGATTGTTTGACATGCGAAATTCAAATCTGACCTTGATTCGGCTCTCAATGGACAATTTGCATACATTTTCAAATGACTTGAAATTTTATATACGTATTCTAGACATTATTTGGAAGTCATCAGCGAAGAAATTTTTCCGAAATACCCAAAAGTATACTAAATAATTGAAAAAGAAGACGCGAATTTCACTGCATATAATATTACCATATTACTCTTCCGAGAGAGAGAGAGTCATCACAGTCAATACGTCAGACGGAGATAGATAGTGTATTCTGTGACGTAGTGGATGTTGATTGGCGCTCTTTAATCGGTGATTACTACATTATTAGAAGTCGTTGGTTGATTTTTTAAACATCAATGGGATCAGTACTTACTAATCCTTATATTTTTCATATTTTCAAAAAATGTGCAAATTGTCCATTGTAGGCGGCGTCATTTACAGGCCTTTTCATTCATTCAAATAGTCATAACTTTTTTGTATACACTCGTACTTTCTTTTTTGTATCGAAAATTTGATTTTGCCGTCATATTTACATAAGAATAACGTATACTTTGCAAGAGTGGCTAGGAGTAACCTTTTTCAAGATATTTGCCCTTAAATTAATCCATGAAGTGTGGTCTTCGATGGAAAATTTTGAAAATAGACATATGTGGCTCTGAAAACGGCGTTATCATGCTTATTTTGAAAGTAGTTTCATTAAAAAAAAACTTGATTTTGTGTTTTTTATTTTATATTTTATTTTTTTGTTATTTTTTATTTTTTTTTTTTTTTCATAAATAACATTGGACCTTGAAACAACTGTCAAAGTTACCATGATAACGCCGTTTCAAAGCCACTCACGTTTATTTTCAAATATTGCCATTTAAAACCACATTGCATGTATTACCCGAGAAAAACCAATATTAATTTGGTAAAAACCAAAATAATACCCCGGGTATTACTTCAAGTGCAAATATCTTGAAAAGGGTTACTCCTAGCTACTCCTACAAATTTTACCTTTCCTATGTAAATATGACGGAAAAATCAATTTTTCGATACAAAAAAAGTACGAGTGCATACAAAAAAGTTATGGCTATTTGAATGAGTGAAAAGGTGTGTAAGTGGTGCCCCCTACAAGTAAAAGCCATATCAAGGTCAGATTTGAATTCCGCATGTCAAACAATCCTCATTTACTAAATTTCATCAGAATAGCTTCATTATTTTAAAAGAAGTTATTTAAAAAAATCAAAAATTGAAATTTAACTTTGATACCCTGTATCTCCGTCAATATCAACCTTTGGCATAGGCAAGTTGAGTTCTATCGTAATATTTTTGTGTTAGATATAGCCCCTTGAAGTTTGAGTTTGACAACATGTTTTTGAAACACCCTGTATATTGAATAGATAAAAAGCGTCCATTATCACAAAGAGACCTGAGTCAAGTGAGAACAAACAGAAAAACCTTACAAACCTTAACAATTATTAGTAATCTTTTTTATTATATGACTGCTCTAGACCGTGACTTGGAGTTTTTCTGTTTGTTCTTACCCTGTATATTGAATCTGTACTAGAAAGGAAAACTACTGATACCAATATGGGGAATGACATGCAGTTGGAAAATTTCCGCTAAAATAAAAATAGACTTATGAAAGTATCAGAGACAAAAACAAAAACACAATTTTACCATTCTCAAAAAAAGACAATGCAAAGTTAGAAAATATAAAAACATCACAAGTTGCTTCATTTTTAGTTAATATTAACAAGTCCGCGATCCAGTGAAAACAAAATATTGGAGTTCAACCAGGATCAATTTCAAGAAAAAAAAAGGGCCGTTTCAACTCGCAGCGCTTATCGCATAGACAAATTAACAATAATTTCTCTGTGGGTTATCGCATATAAATATTTCAAATGCCAAACCTCATTGATTTAGTCACAAGTTACACTAGTTTGCGGTAGTAGATTGTCTCAAGACAGTTATTAATAAGTTTTAATGATTTGATTTGACCATTTTGATGTTAGATGTAAGTCGAATATTCCATGTTCTAAATTTAACAGGAATCCTGTTTAGGTTCAAAGTTGAATGTATTTATCAGACGTTTTTTTTATAGTTATCAAGATAGCAATACTATCCCGTCGAATTTGTAACACCCTGGGATGAAACCGATATAAGGAGGACATTACTCACATGGATGTAGCTCCCGACATTTATTACGGTTCTGTACCTACCTTTCCGTTTAGTGACTTATGATAAGAGCCGACAACACTGTCACAAGTCATTCAATTTAAATATTTTCTGAAGATTGGGCCTCTAAAGTCAACAGTGAAAATGACATTTATTAATTTTTACAAGAATTATTAGGGCCCCACACACGGAGCGACATTTTGAGCGACTTGGTATGCAGCGGACAGTGTCTGTCTTATTTTGCATACTTCGACCGCCCGTTAGTGCGGAACGACGGACCCGGTCGGTGAAATACGTCGTCGGTGAAAGACCTTGTCACAACACTCTACAGTCAAATTTTCATTAACAACTAACGTAAAGACCAAGCCGTAACGCTCGTTGTTTGATCGAGATTCAAATTTTGTTCATGTGGGGCTCTATTAAGGGGTTGTGTCCGTGCAAGAACAGATCGTTTGATAAATCGCGGACCAGGTATGTCCGTGTGTGGACACGACATATCAGATCGCTCACAGACCAAGTCGTCGGATATGGTATGGCAGACCTGGTCGGCCGACCCGGTCTGCCAAGCTCGACCGACCTCGTCGCTCCGTGTGTGGGGCCCTAATTATTAAACATCTCGTTCGGTTGAAAGACTGCAATGTTGCCAATGTCATCCAAATAAACAATATCAAATTCAAATATGTGAATTGAACATAATTTTGGGACAAAGACTTTTTTTTTCAATTTCACTTGTAGTTTCCCGAAATAATGAGAATCATTGCAACCAATATTCCACAAATTTCACTCAATGCAAGCATTTTTTCTTGATATCACCAATTTTTTATTATATCACCTTTCAGACCAAATCAAGAATCAAGTTTTATTAGGTAGTTAAGATATCAAACTAGGCAACCCAATATATATTTTTGAAAATAAAAAACGGTAACAAAAACGGCATCTCAAAGGTAAAAAAATACGAAAAATCTACATGCCCTGCCCTCTTGTGAGAGACGTATCGCCCACATACATATAATGTCGTAGCTAACAAAAAATCGAAAAATGGGTTACGCCGTTCCTACAAAGTGGCGTAACTGCATTGACAAGACCCTTGAAGTTATGGCAGACAAAACGCATGGCGTATCTAACAAAAAAAATTTCATTTCTAGATCACACAGCTTACGACTTTTTGTGTGAAATTTCTATTCGACAACATTAAATCATCGTTGCGCCTGTGGAGAACGTCGACATAACCGAAGCATTGAGCAGTACTTTTGGAGAAATTTCATCTTCCTTTTCTTTGTTTGAGAAGATACCATATTTTTTAAAAAATAAAAACGGCCCACATATCATTGGGCATTAACGATAACGCCCGGGCAAACGTGAATTCATCTACAATTATTTATCAGCATTGTCCATTGGACACGGATGTTCAAGTTATTGCCCGGTCTACATCGATAACGTGCAATCAGATAGGCCATTCACAGCAATTTGACCGTAACATATGCACAATACTGTAAACAGGCGTAATAATCCCTACAAAATCATCCCAATGGGTTGAGGAGACTTTTTGGATCTTAAGTTTAGTAAGAATTTTGACTATCCGTACAAGTAACACAAATCAAAAACTTAATTTTACCGATATTATGGATTATGGTGAAAAAAAAAACTTCGAAACATAGCCACTTCGACTCAAATCGGATCAAATCGATTGATGAATATAGTAATATGCTAATTTAAACTTCAGCCAACTGAAGAAAACCAAGAAAACATTTGATGATCTTAACTCGCTGTGTAACGAAGATACTATCATGAAGCTTCGCGAATTCCAACATTTTTATTTCAATAAAAAATAATAGTTTGTACAGGAGTTTGTATGCCCAAAATTGGATTTTTTTTCTGTATTGTGTATTGTTATTTTTAGTTTTCTGGCTCATAATCATAGTTTGCTGTTTAGTTGAAATACATCAAATTATGAATCCAAAGTATTCTATTGCCAATCATCCTATCTGTAGACAGTCATAAAAAAAAATCACACAAACTGACTCAAGTGATAATATTTCCAAAAGTCTGGAAAACTACTGACCTTTACAGAACCTTTCCCACAAAATTAGGTTGCTAGAGAAACATACGTTTCAATGTATTTAAATCACTCAGTAGAGTTTGGATAATTACGGAAAACATTGATCCCATCATTTGGTTTTTCGCTCTACTGTAAAATATTAAAAATGTTAGTTACGACATCATGTGTGGAAGGCGACGGTAAAGTTAATCCGTTGAATCAATAGTGTATCAACTGGATTGAACCTTTCGGAGATCATTTCTGACAATCTCCGTTTGATATATTATTAAACAGAAATTAGTGATACCTTCCACATTTCTTATGTAATTCACAATAAAATTCCACCAATTTCGAACCCATCTCTTTTGAGGCGTAGTGTTTAGTTAGTCTAGTTGCCGACGTGATGAATACCTACTGTGTCATAGAGTGCTCGGAGCTGTCGTGATGAAAACTTATGTTTGATAGCAGTGTTTTTTCGAGCGTATGAATCCCCTTAACATATGGCAACGTCGCACACTGTCAGTTGACGTCATGTAACGTTGCAGCGTGTGAACTGACTATTTCCTTGTCATAAATGTCAGTTGAAAAGTGAAACTAGAGGCGATTTCGGCATGATTTTGGTACACAGTTGGGTTGGTCAAACATGACCAACCAATTTCGGGATGATAGCCGTTGACGCAGATTTCGTAAGCGTTTGGCTGTCAAACGGGGTATCGAGCTAATCTATGAAAGATATTGAGACATGTCATTTGCCGCAAACCAATCCTTATGTCCAACACAACTCAGCGGTGACAGCAGCTCGACAAACTTTGATAGTTTTGCACACAAAACTATCAAAATTTACCCAGCTGCTGTGACCGCTGAGCATTCGCTGAGCTGTGTTGGACATAAGCAATAACCAATTCACTGGTTGGTATGACACGTCACAATGGTGACGTTCACATGTACCAAACAGATACCAAAAATTAACCAATCGGTTCATTTGGACCAACCAAACGGGCTACCAGAACCATGGCGAAATCGCCTTAGGCGATTTATTTGCCAATTTCATTGGAATACAACAAAGCAATATTATTCAATCCAAATAAACAGATCTCAGCAGGTTCAAACGAAATTTTGGGACATTACATAGTTTCATTTTTTTATTAATTTGAGTTGCATTTGAAGTTAGTTTTTATCAAAATAATGACAATCATCGAACATATGGCAACGTCGCACTGTGTTTCCTCCGTCATGCAGCATTGCCGCCTATAAATCATTTCCTTTGCTCCATATTTCAAGATAGTGAAAAGTGGAAATAACGGGATTTAAATATGGCAATGTGACAGTCACTCAGTTGACAAACCGCAACGTTGCCAATTTCATCAAAATACATCAAAAACAAACCCTACCTAGAAGCGGGTTCTCAGGACCACCCACTCTGGATGGATCCACCCCATTCTTCTCATTGCTGAATGTTCTCCATTCTGATCCAACATCAATAACTCTGTCCCCCACCACCAGACCGCATTCTGAGCAAATCTGATCCCCTGCACGGTAGTCTTCAATTAGGGGGGCATCTGGATGGGAGACGCAGCACACTTTGTTGGCATCGTAGCGTGATGTCGAGGCCATTATGTTTGTTAATCAAATAATGTTCATTATTTTAAGGCTCAAATAATAATTATTAAGAAAAACGGGATCTGCCTTTTGTGATTGGCAAAACAAAACAACTATGTGACCACTAATTGGTCATTGGATTGGTGACAATGACATTGATTGATGACAAGTAGTGTTGGGCGTTTTCTTTTGGTTGATCTGCGTGTAACCTGACAGAAGTGACAGAGGTGGACTTACATGCAATACTGTCAATTTAGTTCAGGTGAATCCACAGCTAAATTACACTAGCTGTGCCGCTAACGTTGCCGTCGCTCGATGCATAATAGGGACATAAAGCAACTGCATTTTTTAGCCGGTATCCGTAACGATATCGTATTGCGCATGTGCAGAAGACATACCGGAGCTTCGAACATTGAACCACTAGAACAAGCATAGCACCCCGAACGAACGCAATTTGTTTGAGTCGATAACATTTTGTTTTTGTTTATATTTATGTTATGTTATCTCAACTTATTTGTGATAAGATCTATAGAATCCAACCGTCTATGAAGAAGCTCCACAAACACAGCACTTTTTTGGCATAACTGCCACACTTGATCGTCTTCTCGAGCACAAATAAACTATTTACAACTGGAAAATGACAATAACTGTCACTTTGACGCATTGAACTCCATGAGCATAGAAAAGCGAATAATATAATATGTATATCAGTATATTTTAATCACTTTTCTATGTCCATGAGTTCAAGGCTTTGACGAATCTATTAACGTCATGGCAACGCATTTCGAATTGTTCGATTGATGCCCAACGTTGCCGTTTGTGATAAAAATTCCTCTTGTCAACTTTAGAGTGTAAAAGATCAAGGAAAATCGTTCGAGTATTCAACGACAAGTAGTTATAGCTATGAAAAAAAGGCTACACTCTCCTTGAATATTGAAGAAAAATATATTTATTTGATTATAGTGAACTTTAAGTCATAGTTATTGAATTGGTGACAGAAAATCTGGTGCAAGGTATTGCAAGGAAGTAAATATGGCAGACCAGGACCTTGCTTTTCCCCTTTCCCCCCATATTTACATTGACATGTTCGACTCACACAATATTGTTTGTTTATGCTTCTAGGGTTCAATATTTGAAGTACCGGAGCTACGATAGCGGACGTTCAACGTAACGTTACGAACCTTGATCGGCGGTATCGGCATCGGTTCGGTATCGTCTTGTCCAAATGTCGGTTTTTTGTTGTTCACGCGCATAACCTAACTATTTGATTTCAAAAAACGTTTTGTGATGTCTTCATTATTATTGTCTTCGCCAATTATTAAAAAAAGAGGTTGATTTATTCTGCAGAAGGTGATATATGTCTATGTTTTGCGCGAAGTGGCAGGTCAAAACCCTTATTTGGACCCAAAAGTATAGGTGGTATTCTGGTCGGGAGAACATCACTGTTCTCACCGGGAAGAACTTGAACTTAGAAGTTTGAAGGAGCATGCTTCAGCTCCTTGTGGATGAATTAAAACTAAAAATGAACCTAAGTACCTTTTATTCTGCAATAAAACTGCAATCATCAGTACCCCTACAAGTGAATAATTTATAAAAATAGCGATTATCAAACTCAAATCTCCTTATTAGCAAGATTTGGGAAAATGTATACAGCACAAATTATGAGGCTCGAGTTGCCACATACATCTCCTTCAAGTAAACCAAAACTATATATCTAGCATAACTTCGGTCTAAATCCAATCCAATTTGCTTTGGACAAAAGAGAGGTTGAGATTGTTAAGAACACAAAAACATTTTTTAGGTTATGTGAAGCATTTACGGATACCGAAACCAAAGTTTACTAATATACAATAAGTTAGGTCACTTAGAAGTCGGCTCTTTGAAACCCGTATACAAGCGCAGCCGCGGCGTCAAAGCATGCCGCTCAAAGAAACCCGCCCAGCGAAAATGGTTCAAAGCGACCGACAGACGTTCCGAACTAATGGGAACTGGGCTCTCCAAGAGAAACGAAGTAGAAGGGTGGAGCCGGTTTCGCGCGTTTTCGAAAGTGGTCCAACTGTTTATTATTAGTAAATTTTGCCGAAACCAAATTTGTTTGTCGTTACCACGGTGTAAGATGTCCCTATAAAATCCTAGTATCACGGCATGATAAAAATGTATGGAGGCGCGTCCATATGTTTATCTCTATGGTTTATCTCAAACGTCAGCGGTAACGGCGAACGTCAAGTTTATTAATCCCACTTAAGCATATCCTCAAAATTTGTTGGTGCAATCGGTCATAGTCATAAGTGAAACGACGAATATTATATAATATAAAGAAAAATCACATTTATTACAACCAACAACTGATCAAAGAATGATCAAAACACTTCTCAACAATGCCTTTTTTATACTCAGGCAGCAACAAGCTAGTTTTCCCAACAGTCACCTTCCTTTTTTGAAAACTCCACTGGAAATTCCTGCCTCCAACCAGCTCCTGCCGCCTACACTCCAGGCAAGGTTTGCAAAATTTGAAACTCACTCCTGCTCTGCTCAAACTCGCACCAGGAATGGTACAAGTGTGTTGACGATCGAAAACATTTTCGTAGCTATGCTGCTTGGTGATAGAGGGTTTATAGCTGATTTTTTTGCGGGTTTTGATGAGCATCACCCGCATTTGCACA
Organism: Orchestes rusci; assembly: GCA_958502075.1. Classification (NCBI taxonomy): domain Eukaryota; kingdom Metazoa; phylum Arthropoda; class Insecta; order Coleoptera; family Curculionidae; genus Orchestes; species Orchestes rusci. Next base: position 45,227 of record OY293305.1, read on the forward strand.
GGGTCTGAGTCGAGTTTTCCGCTGTCTGAAAGAGCTTTATGAGGAATGGTAATATAATGGGGGACTCACCATTTATGGTGTATTTGGGCAGGTAGTAGGGGACTAGTTTGTGACCGAAAACTTCCGCGAAACTGGTGTAGATTTTGTTGGTGTTTAGGTTTGCTTTGCAGAGAAGTCCGTAAATAGCCTGAAAAGAAAGGCTAAAACTCAATATCCCTACAAAATAACGCAGGATTAATTAAAATCGGTAAATCCGTTCAAAAGTTATAGCTTTTCGAAGTTTTAGGATAACTCACCATAACAATCTCCGTCATATCTGCATCGCCCTCTTCCATAACACGCATCAAAAAATAGTGCATATTCGGCAAAAAAATCCTCTCAACTGCATCCAACCCGATATAATAAACAATATGCAACAACGGCACTGGCATGTCTTGGCTTGTAAACCGTTCATCCACCCTGTATGAAACCATATCCTTGCAGACAGACACCAACTTGTCGTCGACTTTATTCAAAACCATCCGTTTCAGAGGCGCCCTCAAGCAGAACAGCGCCAAAACATACGCCATGTGTTTAACAATGTCTTCTTTGGCTGTGGACATCAACAACCGCTGCAGCAACAGCCGCACAAGCAGCTTCAGTTGCTTGGGATAAATGTGCACACTCGGTAGAGGGCTGTTTTCTAGTACCTCCAACAGCTGCAAAGCGCGCATTGTCAGTCTATCATAAGTGACATCTTTGATCAGCAAAAAGTAGGAAAAGTGGTAGAACCAGTGCGTTATTGTGCCGATAGAGCTGTTGGTGCTGATGTCCTTCAGCGCCATAAAGCGCAGTTCTTCGTTGTCGCTTATGACAGCTTCGCACATTGTTTCAAAGTACTCCACCAGGGTGTTCTTGTGTTCTTTGGCGTCGGATGTGAGACATTTGTGGTCTAGGGTTATGTGGCCCGGTTGGGAAAGTAGAATTTCTGGCTGACATTGTGTCAATAAATTTACTTTAGGGTCCTGAAATCAGTAAAATTATCGTCATTAAGTGTACTCAATATTCAGAGTCGCAGAGATTAATTTTATAATACGTTTTCAACATTTAACTTGATGTATATTTCAATATGACATTCTACAAAGGTAAGAATAAATTAAGCAGGACTGTATTCAATAATCTAATCCAACATTAATGATAGATAAATAGTACCATTACCCACCTCCAAATGATACACGGTCTCGTGCTTATCACGAAAAACCAACCAATTGGGGTTTTCGGGAACGCCATAAAGCCTGCCTACTTTTAACTCTTCCAAGCAGGCATCTACGTCGTCTGCGTCAAAGAAATTATAGCCTAATAGACGTTTTTTCAAAATACACTCATCAATAATATATCTCAATTTATAGTTGATGTCTTCAGCCAATGCTGCTGCAGCATCGTCTTTTAATTTCATCGGCTCCAGATCTTCTGCTATTTGTTCTGCTGCGTGTTTTATGGTGTCGGCACTAATACCCGCGTAGTACACCATATCCTAAAATCACTGACAATTACAAAGGGGGATGAAAAAAATGTGAATTACCTGATTGTCACTGTGATTTGTATCGTTTTGCTGCACATTATTGCTCTGGTTATGCCGATTGTTGCTTTTTTTGCTTTTGCCACTGATACTGGATTTACCCGGGTTCATTTTATTTACATTTACACCTTATAGTGAATATTGAACAAAAACGCAATACATAAATAACATTTAAAATGAACTAGCAACACAACACAGATTGTTTATAAAAATATAACCTAGAGAAAAGTGATCGTTGTCAACTGTCAACTGTCGAGTGTCGAAATTGAAATGTTCTGCAATAAAAATCGCACCTAGAGACTGGGCAATGTTGTCGAAGTATGTTTGACAGGAAAAACATATTCAGTTATTTTTCATCAAAAAATGAGATGTTATGAAAAGAATAATAATTTTGATTCACGGAGAAATCTACTGAATCCACAAAAATGAAAAGTAAACTTCCACATCTAATTGTTTGTCAAAAAATCTGTCTCTGGCAACGGGGCCATCACAACATGGTGCAGTTCCATATGGCATCAAATTAAATGGTCAGTATTTCAATTTTATGGACAGTACTCTTTGGCATTATTTTATTTCCCTTGGTCAGTATGATAATAAATGGTCAGTTGAAATAATGAAGGGTCAGTAACATAAACAAGTGGTCAGTAAAAATAATAAATGGTCAGTATAATAATAAATGGTCGGTTGAAATAATTAACGGTTAGTAATATAAAGAAATGGTCAGTAAAAATAATGAAGGGTCAGTGTACCAACTAGTACATTTATTTCCTTATTCCTTGCTCCTTCGAAGAACCATCCTCAGATAGAGGAAACCCAAATTAAACCAATAAACTAATTTGATTGATTTAAGTAATTGATCTGTATGTCCATAGGCACCTGGTGTGTATGATTAATACATCAAAAGTGTTTCAATGTATTATATTTTGCTGAAAATTGGTTTTTTAACAGAAGGTTTTTCATGAGCTTTTTTTATTCTTTTATTGACAACAACAACATTTTTCTTCCATTAGTTACAATTCAATTGTTTTTTACAGCCCTCTCCTCTCACAATCGAAAGTGCATTCCGCAAATGACAATCAATGTCATCACACATACAACCGGTGAACACTGCTTAGATGCAACAACGCAAAACAACAACATGCACATGTGAACGAAACACAATCCAAAAATAAACTAACTAATAAACTAATTAACTAAATATTCGCAGGACAGAATCGGCTGAAAAGCAAAATAGTATTTTGTTTCAAATCACAACATCCTCCCCCCCTTGAGGCAACGTCCTCAACTAAGTTTCAAATGGCAAAGGACATAATTTCGTAATAGGTCGTATAAAAATTCCCTCTTTAGTTTGAATTCGAGCAATTCGAGCCCTTTTGTCTTTGCCTGGTAGCAATTCCATAATTCGAGCAAGTTGCCATTTCAACGGAGGCAAATTGTCCTCTTTTACCAAAACAATAGAGTTTACCTCTAGATTTTTTGAGGATTGGAACCATTTCGGTCTATTCTGAAACCTATTTAAATACTCAGTAGACCAACGAGTCCAAAAGTTTTGGCGCATCTTAGAGCACCTTTGCCAAAAAGACAGCCTATTTTCATTTAAGTTTGAGATGTCAATTTCGGGAAAACTTGTAAGTGGTTCGCCTATTATAAAATGCCCTGGAGTCAAACAAGTTAAATCGTTAGGATCTACTGATACCGGACACAGTGGGCGCGAGTTAAGAATAGCCTCTATTTGAGCTAATAATGTACTCAGCTCTTCAAATGTCATACATGAGTCGCCAATAATTTTACGTAAATGTGATTTGGCAGATTTTATGCCAGCCTCCCATAAACCACCCCAGTGTGGGCTGAGCGGTGGTATAAAACGCCACTCTATTTCTTTAGTACCAGTGAAATTCAAAATTTCTGTTTTATTTACATCTGACCTAAAAAAATTGTACAAGTCGTTCAACTCATTAGATGTACCCTTAAAATTTGTGGCATTATCGCTATAAATAGTGATGGGATTGCCACGCCTAGCAATGAACCTTTTTAGAGTAAACATGAATGCTTCTGTTGTGAGACTACTCACAACCTCAATATGCATGGCTTTCGTAGCCATACACACAAACAGTGCAATGTATGCTTTAGATTTGGGAGATTTTCTAAGTCTCGATTGCCTAATAAAAAGCGGACCACCAAAATCTATCCCAACCTTGAGAAATGGTCGAGCTACCGATACCCGATCCACCGGTAATGTCCCCATTAACTGTGATGACACCTTTGCTTTAAACCTATAACAAATTGTACAATGATGTAACACACTTTTTACAAAATTTATCCCATTTATCGGCCAATATCTTAGCCTTAACGAAGCCAAGACAGCTTGTGCTCCAGCATGGGCAAGTCGAATATGCTCTAACTTAATTAATAATTTCGTAACGTGATGTTTTGCTGGTAGCAACAGAGGATACCTTTGATCGTAAAGGACTTCTGCGTTTGAAATTCGACCATTTACTCTGAGCAAACCCTGACCATCAATGAATGGATTTAAGCAACGTAATTTGCTGTCCTTAAGAACTAACTGATCTTTATGACTTTTATTTTTATCAATTTGACACTGCAAATCTTCAATTTCCCTGAAAAATGAATCTCGCTGAACTAACTGTACAATTTTTAACCTAGCACTATTTAATTCAGATACCGCAAGAGAACCATGTAACATATTATCTGACCTTTTCTGAGTATTGGTAACAAACCTTAGACAGAACGCAACTGCACGTTGTAGACGTGAAAAGTTTGAAAACCGTGACCAATCAATAACAGGCTCGAAATTTTGAGTATATTGAGCACAAACAACCTTTTTCTGTTCAGAAATTGAATCCAATTCAATTGCACCAACAGGCATCACTGAGTAACTTGGATCTAAAATATTTTTTGGACCATTCCACCAAAAGGAATTATCAATCAAATTACTAGGAAAAATCCCCCTAGATAGCCCATCAGCTGCGTTGTATTCCGACCTAGTATGACACCATTCAAAATTCGAGGTGAGCTCTTGTATTTCGGACACTCTATTTGCAACAAATGTGGTCCATCTAGACGGTGAACCTCCTAACCAACAAAGAACTATTTTAGAATCTGTGTACAGATAGATCTTTGTAGTATTTAAACCCATAATAGAAACAACTTTATGTACAAGCCTGGACAAAAGTAATGCGCCACATAACTCCAGCCTTGGAAGTGAAACTGTCTTGAGTGGTGCAACACGTGACTTAGAGCACAACAAATTACAAGCAACACTACCATCAGAATAAACACTCCTAACATATATACAAGCAGCATACGCAGCTACAGACGCATCTGCATATCCGTGATACTGGATCTCAACCAACGACTTTCCTGTAAACAAGTTACGAGGAATTTTCAATAACTTCAAGCTTGATAAGTTATTAGCTAGAGTCAACCATTTTTCTTTTAAATCTGCAGGAAGCTCCTCATCCCAATCTATTTTTCTAGCCCAAATTTCCTGCATTAAAATTTTTGCCAACACTATAACAGGCCCTACCAAACCTAAAGGGTCAAACATTTGAGCAATATGAGACAGGACTCTTCTTTTTGTAAAACAGCCAAAACAGTCAATATCAGGAATTGAAATCTTGAAAATATCGTCGGACGGGTTCCAACTAATACCCAAAACCTTATTAGAAACAGTCTCATCCAAAATATCTCGTTCCTTTCCTTTTATTTCCTCAATCTCATTGATTAAAGACTTATCATTGGAACTCCACTTGTGAAGTTTAAAACCAGCACTACTCAACATTTTTATCAGTTGGTCTTTTAATTCTAATGCTTCCTCTTTAGTATTAGCCCCTGACAAAATATCATCAACATAGCATTGATTAAGGATGGCTTTTGAAGCTAATGGAAAAATAGTAGCCTCATCAAAACCCAATTGATTCAAACACCGAGTTGCCAGGTAAGGCGCCGAGTTGGTACCATAAGTCACAGTTTGAAGTTCAATGCATTTGAATTCGTCATGACCTGACTCTCTCCATATAATGTTCTGAAGATGCCTTTGATTAGAGTTCACCATCACCATTCGGTACATTTTCTCAATATCAGCAACAAGAACAAACATGAAACTGCGAAAACGACACAAAATTTCAAATAGCTCTGGTTGAACAGTGAATCCCTTATACATGATGTTATTGAGTGAAACACCTGTAGAGGTTTTTGAGGAAGCGTCAAAAACAACTCTTAATTTTGTAGTTGAACTATTTTCCCTAACCACGCAATGGTGAGGCAAAAACACTCGAAAATTCATATTCTTAATCCCAGCATTATTAAAGTCAAAAGGTACCACTTTACCATGTCCCAATGAAATGTATTCATTAATAAACTTGGAATAATCCGTGAACAATTGTTTGTTATGTTGAAACCTTTTCTCTAGAAACTGAAACCTTTTTATAGCTGAACCGAGTGAATTTCCCAGTTTACAATGTTCTTTAGGTGAACGCAAAGGTAAATCAACTTGAAATTGTCCGTTTTCCAACCTTTGTACCGTAGATGTGAAATATTGTTCACAAACCTTATCCTCTGGTGACAAATAGTGTTTATTTGTCACTTCTTCTAACTGCCAGAACCTTGGAATTATATCATTGACATTGTCTAGATTTTGACAAAATAGTGACACATTTAAATTAGTGAAGACTTTGTTGTTGAAAGAAGACTTTATGGGTGCGCTGCCACAAACTAACCATCCCAATTTTGTGTTCTGTAACACAGGCAAATTTGCACCTAACTTGATTATCCCAGGAAGCAACAGATCAAAATATAAATCTGCTGAAATTAGCATGTCAATTTCCGAAGGCATAAAATAACATGGATCCGCCAATGTTATGTTATCCGGCAAACTTATTTTGCTTGTATCAACCAAAGCATGAGGCAATGAACAAGTGATTTTATCCAAAACACAGCAAGAAATTCTAAAATTCTGTGAGCTTTCGTACCTCGATTCCAAAATGAGATCAACCATTTTATTTACCTTTGAAGCAGTATTCCCAATACCTCCTACAGTCAATGCTCTATTGTAAAAATCTAAATTCAAAAGCTTTAGCACCCTTGTGCTAATAAAGGGAATCTGTGACCCGGAATCTAAAAAAGCACGAACAGCTACCCTTTCTCCTTGTCTATTTATCAAATGCACTCTTGCAGTTGCTAGTAATATTTGTGATTTCCATCCCATAGACAGAAGACTTGCATTATCAATAGGAGTTTCATTTGAAGTAGGAAGTTGACTTGTAACATAGTTTTCGTTTGAACCCTTATGACCCTGCCTATTCCTATCAAAATTTTCCCTAGCAACCTCAGGCTCCCTTTGACTTCCTGTGAAGGAATTTTCTTTTACATATCTTTCATCGCTATGAAGTAATGAATGATGTTTACCATTACAAACTTTACATTTATTTGACTGACACTGTGAAACTGTGTGCTTTGAATCCAAACAGTTGTAACACAATTTGTTTTGTTGCACAAACTTCCGTTTATCTGTTATAGAACAGTCCTTGAATTTAAAACAGTTGCCTATTTTGTGCCCATCCTTATTACAAAATAAGCAAGATTTTTTATTTCTAAAATCAGCCCTTAAATTCTCTTGAGTGGTTACTAAAGTAGATTTCATCTGTTTAAAACTAAAACTTTTGTTACTCCCAGGCATACTTTCAAACGCACAGCACCGTTTTTCAAGAAAATCAAGAAACTTAGCCAAATTTGGCAACGCTGTGCTATCTTTTTCAAGCTCATAAGTCCTAAGTGATTGAAAATCAAGTTTCTGTGAAAATATATAGACAAGTAACACGTCCCAACTATCAACGGGCAATTTTAATGCTTTCAATGAATTTAGATGTTGCCTTATATTTGTCAAAAATGCTCTAAGCTGAACCCCATCACCCTTTGTTATGACAGGAGTATCCAATAACCCTTTAATATGTGTATTGACAATGACAAGGTTGTTGTCATACCTTTTCTTCAATATATCCAATGCAATTGGGTAATTATCATGCGTCAATGACAAATCATTAACCAAATTCAAAGCTTCATTGGATAAAGCGCCTTTTAAATATAAAAATTTCTGGACGTCAGTCAATTGAGTACTGTCATCAATGAGAGCAGTGAATAAATCAATAAATGACTTCCAATCCTCATATTTACCCGAGAACGAGGGAGTATTTAAATTTGGCAACTTTACTCTACTTATCGAATCGCTATGTGTTTGCAGAGTAGGTTGTTGTGAATTACTAGAAGAATTATTGACACTAGTTGTATTTAAATGGGTTTGTATGACGGTTTTAATTTTAGCCAAAATTTTAAAATATTGATTCTCTATCAAAACTCTATCAGCCTCTTCAGCCTCATCCAAATCCTCAATTTTTGTTTGAATTGTACAATAATTCTCAAAATTCTTATTTAAATGAGTGTCCCTCACAGCAAGTTCATTAATATTTACATTAACGTCATTTTCATTAGTATTTACGAAATTTTCTATCCTAGTTATGGCCCTTTTAACCTTTGTACGCTCTTTCTTGAGGTCTTCCATGATAAAAATTCAATAAAAACACTGTTGGTCTGCTAACACAACACGATTTCGCAAAGTCCACAGAAAGTATAGTATAAAACAGTCTGACCTTGTTTGATCCAAATCCTTCTTGTTTTGGTATCACCTTGACCTTTCACCTTCTACGCAGCAACCCAGTATTCAGCAAATCCCATAAGTTTCAGCCAATTATTGTTGTCCACTTCAAACAACCCAAACTTCAATATCCGGCTCGCAGCTGGCCAAAATATGTACCAACTAGTACATTTATTTCCTTATTCCTTGCTCCTTCGAAGAACCATCCTCAGATAGAGGAAACCCAAATTAAACCAATAAACTAATTTGATTGATTTAAGTAATTGATCTGTATGTCCATAGGCACCTGGTGTGTATGATTAATACATCAAAAGTGTTTCAATGTATTATATTTTGCTGAAAATTGGTTTTTTAACAGAAGGTTTTTCATGAGCTTTTTTTATTCTTTTATTGACAACAACAACATTTTTCTTCCATTAGTTACAATTCAATTGTTTTTTACAGCCCTCTCCTCTCACAATCGAAAGTGCATTCCGCAAATGACAATCAATGTCATCACACATACAACCGGTGAACACTGCTTAGATGCAACAACGCAAAACAACAACATGCACATGTGAACGAAACACAATCCAAAAATAAACTAACTAATAAACTAATTAACTAAATATTCGCAGGACAGAATCGGCTGAAAAGCAAAATAGTATTTTGTTTCAAATCACAACAGTCAGTAACATAAAGAAGTGGTCAGTAAAAATAATAAATGGTAGATATAAATAATCAAGTGTCAGTATCATAAAAAAACGATCAAATAAATTAGTAAATGCCTGGTGAAAATAATGGACAGTCCATAAAATCAATAAAGCGACAGTAAAATAATGAATGGTTGGTCATAATATATTTTATTTCGTATAAATACAAAAAATTTTACAATGGAACGAAACACAACTTAGTAAAGAGAAAACACTCTGCCTTTATGTCATGATGAAGTAGTCAGATAGGTTCCTTTGAGAGGCGGATTTAGTTTGGGTTAGTTTGTGTTGGTAATAGAAATTGATGAAAAATATGCAACGGCTCGTTGGTTAGCACTAGGTTAACATTACAATTATTATTATATTATATTATTATAATTGACGTGTTGTGTATTGGTTTTATGTGGATCAAGTTTGGGTTAGTTTGAGTTAGTTAAAATTATTACTGACCATCGCATACTGGCCATTTATTATTTCTTACTGTACATTTGTGGAATTATTACCAGCTAAGTCATACTGACATTTTATTAATTTTTACTGACCATTATAATCACAATAGTGAACATAGAAATACAGGCCAAATAGTACTTTTACTGCTCAAAAATTCCATTTTTACTTATCATTTTTAACAGAAATACTGAGTCTTCTACAATATTATACTGACTGCTTGTGATATTATACTGTACATAATGAATTAAATACTGTTCAGTTTATTACAACCCGTTCCATATCTTGCTTTCAGCTGAGACAGGTCCGGGCTAGAAAAATTAAATTGAATGAAAATAATGTCAAGCTGACTTTCACACTGGTCACCTTCTTGGTGACCTAACCAAATGCGTTCACGATAACCAATGGTTGATAGATTAAATCCAATCACCGCCTTTATCTGTAAAATAGTAGGTACAGTCTGTTCATGTCTTTCCTGCGGTTACGTCACAGTATTTGACGTTTGGCAGTATGTCGTAGATTGATTGCTCCACATGTGACATTTGTCAAATTGATCCGAAAGACCCTCGTCCAGACGCACGTGATTTTTTTTCAATGTAGAAGAGAGAGACGGAAAAGTATGACGTAACCGCAGGAAAGCCATGAACAGACAGTATAGTCTGTGCAGGAAAGCCATGAACATGAACAGACAGTATATAGTCTGTTCATGGCTTTTCTGCGGTTACGTTACTGAACAGATCGTTTGATAAATCGCGGACCAGGTATGTCCGTGTGTGGACACGACATATCAGATCGCTCACAGACCAAAGGTTGATTTATAAACTTGCCGTCCGCCGTTACGGTTGACTTTCGCCGGTGACGCTAACGTTGCCGTCGCCCAATGCATTTATAAACTTTTATACCGTCGATTGTCGTCGAAGATTGTCAAATTTGTTGTTCACTCACTTTGAAGTTAATTTGTTTTAGTTCAGTGAGATTTGGTGACTGACTCGAGTATATTTTGGTACAAATCTTAATTTTATGATATAAAAACATGAATTATGGGAACAAAAACCTATTGAGCCATTTTCCTATGGCTTCAGCTACGAACGGCGGACGGCAAAAGATGGAGATGAACGATCTATAGCGGTGCGCCAACGGCAGACGGCATGATATAAATGTATGCAGGCGCGTCCATATGTCTATCTCGAACGTCAAACGTTAGCGTTAGCGGTAACGGCGAACGGCGAGTTTATAAATCCCACTCAAGTCGTCGGATATGGTATGGCAGACCTGGTCGGCCGACCCGGTCGGCCAAGCTCGACCGACCTCGTCGCTCCGTGTGTGGGGCCCTATTGATTATTGATTTAAATAACCACGACATACTGCCAAACGTCAAATACTGTGACGTGACCGCAGAAAAGCATTGAACAAGCTGTAGCTGATCCACCCTAAAATTTACCTACATATTGTGGTATCCACTATAGCCACTGAATCCACTATAAATACCTACTTAACTCACCTAAAATAAAATGAGTAGGTACAGATCAGTTACATATTACATAAAAATACAGGTACATACCTATAAGAACCTAGGTAGTCGAAAGAAAGAAAAACCTCGCCGGAAGACAATAATAATACAGAATCATTAATCTTGATATAAAAACAAAATAAAAAGTGAGTTTACTCAAGAATAAATGCTTTTCTTTGTAACTATTATCAAAGTGTCAATCGGCGCTATGCGCGGCTACTGAGCTGGCTGACTCAGCTCAGTAGTTAAGAATACATTGGTGATTTGCTGGTTGCCTACAGCACGTGAATGATTGTAGACCATTCAACCATATACTTCATTCAACCAATAAGAGAGACAAATTTTTGTATGGGTTCGTGTTCGTGGTAGGCATATACTTATAAATAAGTATATGGTGGTAGGTTATTGGCGATTCAAAGAGTCAGCGGAGCGGCCTCTGGCGTTTTGCGCTCGAAATTTCGAGAGCGTGATAGACATCAGCTGTCTCCATGCTGTTTCTATTGGGATCGTGATAACTTGAAGATATTATTCCCGATTTTGTTATTATTTATAAAAAGATTCTGATAAACCACGTCGGTATATGATCATAGTGTGCTAATTGAATGGTATTTTTCGGGTTTTGTTGTTATTGTTGGAATCATAAACTCATCGGCATCAGTCTTAAGGGTGTCGATATCAAAAAGCCTCAAGTGTAGTGACTTTTAGCCAACAAAATAGACGATTATAGTGCATAGATCAAAGTAATCTACTTTTATCAAATGTATATATTTAATTGATTGAAAGATCTCACCGATATTGGTGATAAAAATCATCATTAACAATGGAAGATCATACGTATGCTCGCCGATATCCGAAGAAAGTTCGTAATAGGCATAATTGTCGCGTACCTCACTGCAATGAGAAGACAATCATCTGCATAATTTTTCAAAGGACCCACGTCGTGAAAAAACTTGATCGAATCCCGACACACACTAAATTTTCCAAAGCTAATCTTCCTTCACGGAAAGGCCGGTCAAATCCATTCAGAGCGTCCATTAAATGTTCCAGTTCAATAAGAGGCGCCATTTCTTAATTGAAAACACTCTGCCGATACGAAACACTCGACTTATACGAATAACAAATATAAATTCACGCGCGAAAACCTAATACGGGCTATGAGTAAAATGCAGTTGCCACGCTCTCGAAAGTTCTCGCGCGTTACGCTGTAGCGCTGCTTGAGCTGTTTGAATCGCCAATAAAGAATCGTTATATGCGAACGGGCAATTCAAAAACATAAATAAGTGACTGTACATAAATAGTCAGAAAATGAACGAATTAAAGCTGTACAGTGTTTTCTATAGCCGAAATTCGCAATAATTCGAACATAACGTATGCGTTATGTAGATAACGTAGACATGCACTGATACAGCATAGCGATTTCAGAAAAATAACAATAGCCTAGTTTACATCGATAACTCGTTTAGTTCGGTCCGATAGGACCAAACTGATGGTGGGGACGTGGGGATAGTACGGTAGGACCAATGCTTGCTGCCCGTTTACACCGTCTTGCAACGCGTGAACTAAATGTGTACGTCCGCAATTCGTCAAATGTCAAAAACAAGTCGAAATTATTCATCAACACAATTCGTAACCAAAAAAAAACATGAGTAAGTACGCTCAGATTGCCTTAGAAACTCAGAACCAACACAATTCACAATAATAACAATCAACATAACCTCATAATTTTGATCCAGATCGAACCACATTTAGTTCGGTACACTTGCTGGCGAGTACCGAACCAAGAGCGGACCAGCTTAGTCCGCAACTGTTTACACCATTCGAACCAAATATTTGGTTCGTATATAGTCCGAATTTGGTACTTGGTCCGCGAAGTTGTCGGTATAAACTAGGCTAATGTGACGAAACATGTTTTTAGTGGACCAAAGTTGGTGGATGCGCCGGTGGTAGCCACCACATTGTGTAGAATCGATTTGTACCTTCTGGTACATTCTAGCGAAACCAGATGGCGGAATAGAGTTCTACTATATATTCTACAGTGTTCTATACAATACGGCGGTATTCGGGCAGTTTCAGCGAGGAGGGTATAAAATGAGGCCCGCCATTTGAAGAAGGCAGTTCAGATTTTGATAGGCTGTGATTGTCAACATAAATATTTGTGGTATTTTAACCCGTGTGCTGTAGTGACTTGAAATAAATAAATTAATTAAAAATTTATATTTGACGTAAATGATACGGCTGATTGTAAAACTCTAGGTAACAAGTCTAACAAAAAATATTCAAGACTGCGGCAATTGATGACACACAAAGCAGATTTTATTTTTTTTACGAAAAAAGTCTGTCCGATCTTCAACTGCTTAAATGCGAATTGATAAAGAATCGAGCAGTTGCAAAATCTTTTCCATATCTGACGGTTTTTGAGAAAATGTACGTTTTACAATAATTGCAAAAGCATTTCATGGAGAATCCACAGATAACAAAATCATTTCCACATCCTTGACGATTTTGCAAAAAATCGATTATTCATGAAAAACCTTACTTTTTTTATCAAATTAACATCCGATGCTTAAAAAAGTTGAAAGGTAAATCCCAAAACGTGTTCAACATTTCGAAAATATCTCCATCCAGTTCATTGGGACTCTATAAGACTCCCATTAAAAAAAAAAACAAAAAACTCACTCCAATTCACTCACAAACCTTTCGATATCAAACCCAGAGATTATTCACTAGTAAAATGTATGTCTCCATCGATCCCACATATCTTTTGTGAATAAAATTTGGAAGCGTTATATCTCCGTCAATTTTCAAATAACAAGAAAAAAAACAAACATGTGTCTCCTTATTTTTCATGGACTTTTCGAATCGAGCAATAAAAAAATGATGCAAAAGTTCCCTATTCGACTAACCCAAACTAACCCAAACATTCTCTTGGTAACTGTTATATACATGCAATTTTTATACTAGTCTACAACAAATGACGCTTTTATGTACATTAAAACTAAAAGGCTGTAGAAATAGCAAAACCACTAAATATAGCGACTAAAATGTGATAATGGGCGGATGCGCCAGATTAGGTTGACTGACAATACTTTTGAAAAGTTTTTCTTGAAAATTCAAGTTTCATTCATTTTGTTAATGATAGGGTTTGCAGTTTGCATACTGTTTTTGAATTGAATTGAGTAAATATTACTTTTATCATATGGCGCAGTAGTGTTGTAGAGTTGACAATAATTAATGACGCAAAATTACACACATATTGGGTTTGTTTGTTATTTCAGCATAGGATAGTGTAGTGCAGATTACTGGTGTAGATTATGGCTACCAGTGTAAAGGAAAAGTTGTGCTAACGCAACGCAATGGAACCCAACTATGGAAGTCCTACATAAACCTAACGCAATAAAACGCAATGCGACGCAACGCTACGCATTTCCACGAATAAATTTAAAAGAGCTCAAAAACCACACGCGAGATAGTTGTTTGCATATGTCACCAAGTCACCATTCGATTTAACATAAAATTTCCCATTAAAAACATTGAAAAACTCACGGGTGTCTTGGTAAAATTCTGAGAAAAGTTGTGCTAAGGCAACGTAACGCAATAAAACGCAACGCAGCCTACATTGAGTTGTTGTTGTTATAATATAACAAATGCCTGAAGAAACCCGCATTCCATAATGTATAATCTACTGTTTTTTCAATGCTTTCCTGCGGTTACGTAACAGTATTTAACGTTTGCCAAGTATGTCGTAGATTGATCGCTCTATACACGTGACATTTGTCAAATTGATCCGAACCACCCTCGTCCAGACATACGTGAAATTTTTGTAAATGTGTACGAGAGAGACAGAAGATTATGACGTTACCGCAGAAAAGCATTGAACAAACTAACAAACAGTAGCAACATTTATTGATAACAACGAAAACATTTCCATCCAAATAAATGTCCATAACCGTTGTTACCTACAGTGTGTCCTCGGATAGACGCATAAATAGGTAAAAAACACGAAAAAATTTGAATTGAGATTTCATCTTCTGGGGTTCAGCCCTGCTTGGATAGAAACTATTTTGTGTCACAATTCTGGAAAAACCAAGTATGTCTTGGAAATTTACCTAAAAGCAATTTCTCTCATCCGTAACAAACTTCTTCTATAAGAGATACCATGGTAGAGAGATACGACAAAATGTTATTGAAGAATGTTTAAAATAATAAACTGAGTGAGAATGCAAAATTACGAAGACCTCCGCCTACTTTGATGAAGAAATTAGAAAAATTATCAGGAAATCATTTTTAATGATGATTTACGCAATTCTACAAAGTATAAAAGTATTTAAACAACAAAAAAACACAAATAAACTTACTTTCAGAATATCAAGATTATAAGTATTTCCATTTTCCATGCTATTCTGAAAACTTTATGCAAAATATGAAAGTAGGCGGAGGGTTTTAAAATTTTACATTCTCACTCAGTTTTTCATTCTGAACAACTCTCTTCAATAACATTTTGTCGTATCTCGTATAGAAAAAGCTCTTTTACTGGAGATAGAAAAAGCTTTTGGGTTAATTCCCAGGACACACTGGATTTTTCGAAACTGAAATTATGACATAAATTAGTTTCCATCCAGGCAGGACTCAAAAATTTATTGTCTTCTTCACCTATCATATGCGTCGATCCGGGGACACACTGTATATTCTAGACCCAACGATCATTTCAAGATATTTTTACACCTTTAGTTGTGAATCTTTATTTCTCCCAGTAGAAAGTAAAGTGAATGGTTTGATGATTAACGCTCATCCGAGAAAAGCCAAAGGTCACATTTTTTTAATGGGCATTGTAACGAGGAATCCCTATTCAAATAGTTTAACGATAATATAAACAAATAGACTATTTTCTATTCAGAGAATGCATTCTCTATTGACAATAACAAATATGTTAGCACATTTTGCAACGCTAATAGCTCGAGCGACCTTAGCCAAATTTCGTGAAGTGAATGTAAAAAAACCATTTTTCTCACTTGCACAAGACAAGATTTATTAGTGGTAATTGAATGATTTTATTATAAATTATAAATCTTTTGACCTCTGATGACCTCTGTTACATGCCCATCCAATTAGATTTCTTCGTATTGATGTTACCAAATCGGAAATTCTCATGCAATTAGAATAACGCCATAATAAACATGGTACAGACGGCAAGTCAGATGTTTTTCACATCATTACCTAATGCTCTACACAAATGGGATGACTTGTTTAGATTACGACATTTTTTTAATGGCATTATAAGGAAGACATTCAATGCATGATTTTTTCAATTCAAAGAATCGAAGCAACTGGCAGCGCGGCAGGATGAGCTACATTTAGATCAAATCATTTGATGACTAACAATTGACACATTACAGTGTTGCCAGCTAGCAGCATGACAAGATCCTGAAAACAAAACTCATTAAACAATTGAGAAATCATCTTCAATTACCAATTCTCCACTTGAAATGGACCATTGTTAATTTGTGAGAAAAATATTGCGTGATTTCCGATCGTTGCAAAAATAAGTCCACCATTTGAAGTGTTTTTATACCAGGCGTTACAATAAAATTTATTTTTATAGACATAAATCACACGGCTACTGGTTATAAAAGTTACGCTATAATACACGACATTCCACAGCGCATTTTATGACTAACATAAAATCCCGTCGAAGATGTTTTGATGAATATTCCGTTCACTTCTTACGACTTTTTATGATAATTTTGTAAATACATTTAAATATTGTTGCTCAAGTTGTTTTACGAATGAAGAAAATTATTATGATTTATTTATCTGCTGACGCCTAACGGGAGTTTGTTTTTTTATGCAAATGAGGTGGCTGCGAGGTACATTCAAACTTTGAATTAGCCACGATGTTGTCAATGAATGAAGTTCCAATTTTTTATTGACAATCTATAACTCGAATTCCTTTGTTAAAATATTCCCAAATTAACTGGCAACATAGTATGATAAACTTCATTGAATGTGATCCAACTGTCAGGAATAATATGTCAAGTGATTGTCTTAACTCAGTGTTGTCCGATCTACTATTTTTCGAAATAAACTAAGAAAACTTATCTATAGAGTATAATAAATGAAATAATAATTAGTCGATCAATAGGAAGCTTATTTGACGCGTAGGAAGAACAACGCATAATTGAGTGAATGGGAGACAAAACTTGAACAAATATAAAACTAATTTCACTTTTCTTTTATTGTGTGCGTGTTGCTTTGGATTTTTATTTGATTGACACTGATTTGAGGAAATATACATTTTTCTTCTTGGATGCAATATTTATTTCTATTATATATTATGTTCACTTATACATGGTGTCTCACGGTGAGCGTTCATTAGAATGGCCTGGGAAATAAGACGATTGAAATTTTGAAAATTTGTATGGTGGGATTTTCAAATATGCTCTCTTCAAGTGAAATAAAAGCGACGTTGTGTGACTTCCGCTTAAACCGGAAGTATGTGTCAATTTGCTTATTTTAAATAGAACACCCAATATTATATTACATTTTTGGATTCTACGTGCAATTCTGAACAGATTTCGACAGAAGTTCGTTGCGAAAATTTCCGGCGAATCAGACCGAAATTTCCCGTCGTGAAATTCGCGCATATCCGTTCAGTCTGTCTAATAAGAACCGGTTTTTATCAAATTTGTCTCGGAATTTCGTTACAAATTCACGTTTTGTCGTTGACGGTATTTCGTGGATATCAGAACATATTGGATTCAAACGAACTTCCGGCGAGATACTTAGTCTTTGAATATGATTGTTTGGTAGATTGAGATCAAAATATCGAAAACTGAAGTTGACTTCTTTGGAAAATGGACTATTAATTGAAACGGTGAAAGAAAATGGAAACTTTATCCTGGCTTTTTTAGCATTATTGATGAAATACCTTGCGTATATGATGGTAATTTTTTTGTTTAGAAAATCCCCACAGTGCGTACTTATAGATAAATATTTCTCCTTCACAAAAAAAATAGATTCCAATAACGTATAAATGATATAATTCTATTAATTATAAAATACCTATTATTTCAGTACAAAAGTGGGGGTTAGCTGAGTACACGTAGTATATCCAAAGAAAGGAAGAAGTCAATGATGTACTAATCGTAGAACTTTGTTGAATAGGTAAGGCGATAAACAAAAAAAAATCCCTGAATTTAATATCATTTTCGAAAAGGTTCTCATCTGTGTTCTTTTTTTTGAGAAACAATTCAGAAGAATCAGACTCCAAAAGAAGATGCAGGTAATCATCATTTTCATCTTCTTCTATCAATAGAGCTAAAAGTAGCATGTTATTTTCGTCCATTGTTAACGACGCAATAACCATAAAAACCACTCAAGCACGGAATATAACACGAAGTTCCGTTTCATAACAACGAACGAACTTTTTCGCTCCAAATAAACGAAAATTTTCGCAACGAACTTTAATAAAAACCAGGCCTTAAGACTGCCAAAAATCATTTTTTTCAAACGGAAACACCAATTTTATCATTGTACAGTATTCAGCATCTAAAATAAAGGTGAGTTTGTTAAAGATTGTCCTTTCCAAATATTTTATATTTAATTTAACTTTGAAATGGACAATATTATACAAACTCACCTTTATTTCCAATGCTGCATAAGAAGAGATTATAAAATTGGGTGTTTTCATTTGGAAAAAAATGATTTTTGGCATTTTTTTAATTCCATGTTTGATCTTATTTTTTGACCACCCTGAATCATGTATCAAAATATTGTAAGAAATCTTTTATAGTGAGTCCCTTTTATTAAGGATTCCAACTCAAATTCAATAATGAAGGCTTTGTTTTAGGTAGAATTCACATTCAAATTGGAGCCTACAAACGTCATCTTTGACATAAAAACTCAAATATAACTCGTATACTCAGGTATAAGACATGATACATCAAATCTTCCATGAATTTTACTTAGGATCCAAAAATGTTAATAAATAGGGTGTTTTATTTAAAAGAAGAGAGTTATTGAGACCTACTTCCGGCATTAGCGGAAGTCGGACAACATAGCTATTTTTTCAATTGGAAAGAGCATCCTTGAAGATCTCACCATACAAATTTTCAGGATTCCAATCGCTTCATTTCCCGAGATATTCTAATGGGCGGTCTCCGTGAGACACCCTGTGTGTTTATCAATCATCTAACATATTCAAATTCGACAAACTTAAAAGTCATGCAGAAATACATTCTTGGGTATGGTAATTTAAAAATCTACATAATATTTTTGTTGGATTCATTTTATGAATGCTTGTTATGACTTATGAAGACTGAAAATAAAATAAAAAAAATATTGATCTAGACTTACTACTAGAATTAACAGTAGTTACTCCTCAGTCCTCCTTGTTTGAGGCCTCTCGTGTCATTTGCCTCCATGATTTTTTTTATAGACGAGTATCCTTAACTTGTTTTCATAAAAATAATCCCGTACCTACTTAATGGTGTTGTAGAAAACGAGTCCAGAGTCTAGATTGTTGAATTTTCTTGGACGAACTTTTTGGGGTGCTTTTATTACGGCACTGACTAACATCCTCATTTTCGTCCCATAATGTTTTTTGTGGACGAGTGTCCTTAACTTTTTTTCATAAAAATAATCTCAAACTACCATAAAGTTTGTAAAAAATTAGTATATAATAATAATAGAGCTTTATTTATCAAAAAGATAATATTAACAATCTCACTTACACTAGTTACAAAATAAATCAATTTTATATTATATACATATAAACAACGATATCAGCAAAATAAACTACATATAACCGATAAATTGCAAGGTGATGAATACTTACATTTATTGAACTCAAAAACCGTACTAATAAAAAATGATTGAGATAAAATACACTAACTAGAAATAATTAAGTAGCTATCTAAGTATGAACCACTACACTATCTTAGTAGGATTATTATTCAAATGTACAATCAGCAGCTTTTTAAATATTATTATTATTAGTCTAGAGGTCTGAGTTGTTGAGATTTCCAGGAATTACTCCGCAATTCTCCCTCTTTGGGGTACTTCTAGTGCGCCACTTCTAAACATCTCATGCATTTTTTTAAATTTTGGTATGCGTTCAAAAAAAAGTTGAAAACAGTGAAGTTAAACTGTACTGTCTGTTAAAAACCACTTGAAGTTTTTTTTGATGAGCTTCCTTCTTCATATCATTTTTTTTTTCGAGTTGATATCTCCAACTTTTGATAAAAATTGTTTCTTTTTTCATTCCGGAGCTTTCATTTTCCAATAGAATGTTTTCAAGTTGATTCTTAGTGATGAATTAAAATTCAATCATCTCAATCTAAACAATGGGCCCAAATCATCTCGTAAGTGAAACCCATTTGATGTCCATCTTCCTGACCTCTTGTTCCCAATTTTGGGCAGGAACCACCAGCCGATGGACCGCACTTTGGTGACCCGCGATGGTATACATGCGTGAAAGTACCATCTGCTTTTTGCATCCCTCTCTCGAAACGTTTTTTCTGCATGGTATATAAGCGGGGAGGTGCCAAAATGTTGGTACAGTCACCACAAGACCCGACATCACTCAAGCATCATGAACTCTTTTGGCGTGGTAAGTCGAGTTTTGTTTACAAAAGTGACGTGCGCATATTGTGTTAGTGGCTTATCGATTTTTTTTCATCTCGTTGATTGCAAATAAGGCTAATGTAACTTTTCTTCGTAATTTCTATAATTAAAAATTAGTTCATCAATGCTAATTAATGTGCGCGGCTATGGGAAAGATTGTAGATGTTATTGGATGATGGTTATTATTTTTGTGTGTAATTTGTTGTGGTTTTATTTGTAATCAGATTGCCCTGTAATGTTAATTCATTGTTATATTTTCACATTCTAACTAAAAAATTCATTCGTGGAGATTTTATAGCTGTATTTTTATTTTGAGTCATATTTTTTAACGACTGTGTTGTCAGCAATATTATTCCTTCTTTCATACGGATTTTTCAACTCAACCTGAGTATTTCTCCTTACAATCCAATAGAAAAGTCAAGCTTCTATTTTTAAAGGTTTTTATTTTTCATAAAAATTGAGTTTCCCTAAGAATTTCCCAAATTATCTTATACGTTTTTGTTGGCCTTTCAATTGAAAAATGTTTGGAAAATTAACTGGTGGAAATATTATTATTATTGTATCTTTCCTGTTTTTTTTTTATGAATTGGTGATTTGATTTTTAATATTGTGAATTGTAACACACATCTTTTTATCAACATATTCCTGAATCATTTATTATAGTGCATTCGATAGAAGAAATTATCAATAATGCACTAGAAATAGAAATAAGAAAATTATATACATATTTGGAAACTAATTTATCTTCGCATACAAAAGCAACAGGTTGCATTCACAATTCAAATAAGTCTTTCATGAGGCAATTAAAAAATGTAGGTCAAAAAGTGAATCGATTTTAGCGTCGCACGCAGATAATGAAATAATTATGGGAACCTGAATCTCTTCGACTTTCTACCATTGCAACACTTTCTCAGCCCATATGACATCAACCAGGAAGCGGATTCATTGTCGTGTTCTCACATTTACGCAATTTCAGGTAATCGCCTTTGCTTTGGCCACCGTGGCCATCGCTGAACCCCCATCCGGCTACAGCTACAGCCGTCCCTCTGGAGGCGGCGGCGGTGGCGGTTTCGGCGGCGGCTTCGGAGGAGGCTTTGGAGGTGGGCTTTCCGGCGGCGGCGGCTACACGGCCGTCTCATCCGGTTACCAGACCTCTGAGGGAGCCAACGTAGACGCTGGTCTACTGGAGCAGATCCGTCAAATCTTGTTGAAAGAAGAACAAAACTCCGCTTCAAGCTCTGGTGGTGGTGGAGGTATCAGCTCTTCCTACGGAGCTCCCTCTCCTCAATACGGAGTCCCGTCATCTTCCTATGGAGTGCCCGGTTACCAGACCAGAGTTGTAGGAATCGATCTTGAAGGCATCAAGCAGGCCATTCAAGTTGCTCAATACAATCAAGTTAGTCAGGCTCCAGGATTCTCGGGCTATCCAAGCGGTCCCAGTGGTAGCTACGGTGCTCCATCTCGTGCTCCCTCTGGATCTTATGGGGCTCCTTACTAAAAGAACTGATTTTTCGCATTACCATCTCAAATCACGGGTCATGATGCATCTCAACAACGACTGTCAGCCACAACATCAACGAGTGATCGTAACATCATCAAATTTTTTTGTTTTGTATAAAGTTTATGTTTTTTAAAAAATACATTTGTCACCGTAATTTTTTGTCTCTTATTTTTGACCTGGAGAGATTGTCTAAAAAATGCAAGTAAGAAGCCTAGCGCTTTGGACATCTTGTGTTTTCAAAGTTGTCAAATTAACAGATCAAGGAAAAAAAATTAAAAACAAACGAACCGTACTGTTTTTTATAAAAAATATCAAAATTGTGGCGTATCAAAAAACTTTTATTCATGAAAAATCTCAACGAATTGAAAATAAGGACGCTAAAGACATTTGGTTACGATGACGTGGCATATTCAGGCAAAAAAAAACCATATTGCGCTAAATATCGGACATTGATCGTTCATGAATAAAATTCAAAAAAAAATCAATCATCGGGCAGGTTTTTGTAAGCGAAAAGTTTGTGAAATTTGAAAAAAATTTTCTCCTGGTCATTTTTCCGTAATTTGCAAATAAGGGCGCTATGGAGACTTGAATATTTTGATGACGTGGCAAATTTTGCTTAAAAATATTTCCATATTTCGCTAAATATTCGATAGATTATTCTAAAATTAATTAAATTTGGAATTTGACAGGTTTTAAGTAACTTTTGTCCTTTTATCAATCTACAGAATATACAAAATGAGGGCGTTATCAACATAATATATTATGAATATTTTTATAATATGAAAAATCCTCGGTATTGATGAATTTAAAAACGTCTTAACATTATAGTCAAAATGTTGGTACAATTACATTTCCGAAGAACAACAATAAAATCTACCACATTATACTATGCTCCCCATACAAATACACGGGAAGGTTGACGTCAAGGTCGTAGTTGTACAAAATCCAGTACAGTTTATTTTGGAGAATAACTTGTTTTGATTGAATTTTGATGGATCCATTAATGGAAAAAATGTAAAACCAATCATACATGGTTTTCCAATTCCTGGTTGTTTACGATCAGTTGATTTCTATTTTATTGGTCAGTTTACGGAATTGCATGAATACGAGACAAGAAGAGAAAGGATCATCCGAAGTGGGTCAACACGATCTCAAGAAGATGCTTCCGGATTTTTTTTTTAGATATTGCGCTGCGGCCTCTTGGAATTTATTGGGATGCTGGACCACTTTCTCGATAAATGACTGTAACCAATTTATCGGAATACACCCAAAGCTTGATTATTTATTTATGATTAATTATGGTTGAATTTAATAAGCAATCTTTTGCAATAAAAAAACTATTTTCAATTGAGAGTGAAAATTGTGACACATTTTCTGGAAAATTTATCCAATTCTTGTACTAGTTGCGCATTAGAAGCCCAACAATTAAAATTTAATAATGTGACTAAGAGCTTGATTAGTTCACAAGTTCAAAGTTGCTGAACGTGCGAAGGTGCATCTATTTTAAAGGTGAGAGTTTCCGTCTTTTTAGATTTTTCTTTTTATTGCAAGATTAGTGAAATTGCGGTTTTAGTGTTTTCATTGGCTTTTATAGTGATGCATTAAATTCTACATAGAAAACGTAAACCTATTATTGACTATTTGTGTAGTTTCAATAAATTGGAACAGGTCATTTTTCATAGGATTAGTACTTGCTTTAATAATTTTAAAACTCCCAAAGTATCGTTCCAATGGAAAAACATTTTATAGACTAAGTTGTCGAGCTTTAAATTCTGCATAAAAAACATCTATTGAACTTTTTTCAAAAGACAGAGGACCAAAATTTCAGCTACAACAATGGAAAAAGACCCACCACCACCCATGGAAGAACCCCTTGAGCTCGATTTCCTCCGTCCAGGAAAACGAACCAGATTCCAAGTTAACCGTGTCAACACTGACAGTTTTCGTAGACAAAACTTGGAACCACATGAAGATAGTGAAGATGACGTTTATAGTGCGACTGACCGAACCAGATTGAGCTCCAGTGCGCATAAGAGCTTCAGGTGCTTTTTCATGTAATTTTTGTCAAATCTGATTATTTTTTTGCAGACATCTTACAAGAGAGGCCTTGCCTCGTCTTGATAATTACAGAAACATTACGTCATTACAAGCGGCCAACCGGCCAACACTTGATGACTTACATAATGCCACATTACCGAAAGTGAGTGTGATCCATTAAAACATGCATGAACAAAGTATGTAATTCAATTCAGTATTTTAATCAGCGGTAAATGTCGGTAATT
This sequence comes from Orchestes rusci, assembly GCA_958502075.1. Taxonomy (NCBI): domain Eukaryota; kingdom Metazoa; phylum Arthropoda; class Insecta; order Coleoptera; family Curculionidae; genus Orchestes; species Orchestes rusci. The sequence goes on from OY293305.1 coordinate 69,508, forward strand.
ACTATCAACAACATGACCCAAAGACCTCTTGACTGATTAAATTTTCTTCCTACATACTTTATTAAATGGCTGATTGGGTGTTAGTCATTTTGTTTTAATTAAATTACTCTTAAAAAGAAAAATGAATTAACGCCATCCGACTATCTAATGATGTCACATGGACTCTTTTGCAGTCCCAAACAGACTCATCCCTCTTGAAACCCATCAATATCGGCCTCCTAAAGTTTGGTTGGATCCAGGGAGTCCTCATAAGATGCCTCCTAAACATTTGGGGAGTGATGCTGTTCCTCAGACTATCCTGGGTTGTCGGACAAGCAGGAATAAGTAAGGTTAAGTCAACGTAATTCCCAGCTAATTCAAGTTAAGTTCAAGCGATCATTCTGATATTGTTGACAACAATGGTGACGACGATAACAGCGCTGTCCATGTCTGCTATCAGTACTAATGGGGTTATCAAAGGAGGTAATGGTAATTATCAGTTGGTATTTGTAGCAACTTTTATAGGGGGCACTTACTACATGATATCCCGAAGTCTTGGTCCCGAATGTGGAGGATCAATTGGATTGATTTTTTCCCTGGCCAATGCGGTGGCGTGCGCAATGTATATTGTGGGATTTTGTGAGTCTATGCAGGATTTACTGGAGAGCTTTGAATTGGGTATTTTTGATAAGGGAGTGAATGATGTGAGGATTATTGGCAGTATCACTGTGGTCGTTTTGACTGTCATTGTTTTGGTGGGGATGGAATGGGAAGCTAAGGTAGACAATGTTGCTGTGTACCAACATAGCTTAACAAGGTCAAAAAATAAATTAACCAATTCTAGGCCCAACTAGTCCTCCTGGTCATCCTCTTAGTGGCAGTAATGGATTTCCTGCTGGGCTGCATGATCGGTCCAGGAAACGATCAAGCCCGCGCCAAAGGCTTTGTAGGATTCAACAGTGAGCTAATATCCCTCCCACACCAACTACTAATTCCGCCCTTCCAGAAACAATCATCTGGCAAAACCTGTTTTCAGACTATAGACAATTTGATGGAATCGACTATGATTTCTTCAAAGTTTTCGCAGTGTTTTTCCCGGCTGCAACAGGAATTTTGGCGGGGGCCAATATTTCCGGAGACCTTAAGGATCCACAAACTGCTATTCCCAAGGGAACATTGCTGGCTATTTTAATTACTTCTTTGTCGTATATTATCATGGCTGTTTTTTCTGGATGTACAGTTATGCGTGACGCCAGTGGCAACATTGCTGACTATTTCTTTGGAAACTTGTCGGATTGTGCTCCTGAGTGCAAATATGGACTGCAGAAGAACTTCCAGGTACATCCTTTTAGTTTTTGAAATATTCACTTGAAATTTTAAATAAAGATTGTCAAATGTATCAACAAATTCTGGCAGTGTTGTCAGATTTTTGGTTTTCGATATACAACTGTTAAAAATCAAAAAAATTCACTCAGGTGTTACAGTACAGTCACACAGAATGCTTTAATTTCACTAATAAATTCAACAATCAACTTTAATATATCAAACGAAACAATTTGGTTTTGAAATGAGTTATTGTAGCGGCTTTAATACAAGCGTGCTGGTATAGGTCGTCATCGAACTGCCTATCCACTCGCCCTATCAGTATTTCGATGAGATTCCTAATACTAGTCTATTTTTCAACCAGGTTATAGAACTGGCCTCTCTGGAAGGCTCTCTAATCTACGCAGGCTGCTTTGCCGCCACTCTATCCTCAGCTTTGGCCTCCTTGGTGTCGGCTCCCAAAGTATTCCAAGCTCTATGCAAAGACCAGCTCTATCCCTACATAGGGTGGTTTGCGAAAGGCTATGGGCCCAACAACGAACCCATGCGCGGCTATGTGTTGACTTTTGTCATTGCATTTGGGTTTATTTTGATAGGTGAATTGAATTTGATTGCTCCGTTGATTTCAAATTTTTTTCTTGCTGCGTATACGTTGATTAATTTCTCCACGTTTCATGCATCGCTGGTGAAGCCGGTGGGCTGGAGACCCACGTTCAAGGTTTGTATGTTTTTTTGTTTTATTGATTTCCATTGTACTCCAGCAAAGGTTTTTTTCAGGACAAAAATGTAGAAGTCTTCATATTAGAACCAGTGAGAGGTTCTAATATGTTTTTTGGTCTGCTGAATCCGAATCTGAGGTTTAAAAGAATGGTTTAAAACTAAAAAGGGAAGCTAAATATCATGTTCTTTCTGAAATTTTGACAATGATTGAGCAAAGGATAGTCTACCTATAAAATTACACAATTTTTTTAAAACTTTTAATCCTTTTTTTAAACGTGATAACAGAAAACAATTTTTTGAAAAAAATCGCCAAGAGTCGTAAACCGACGAAATGGATTTAAGTTCTCGGAAATGACGGAATCAAAGTTTCATCACTTTTTAGGCATGTGCTATTTATCTGACCATGAGTGTATATGGACTATAATCACGTTTGCAAATGCAGCCAGGAACGTCGTCATGAAATAATTGATTTTTGAGGTGTATCAAGTGCGATATCATGGGATGTCCAGAGTTTGAAGTTATTATACGTATTTGTAGATTTTTACTCTGATTTGGTATTGCATAGTTATCATCAAAAAACGCTTGGTTTTCCAGTTATACTTAAAATACTGAAAAATTTGCCGACATTGTGATGTTTTCTGCAATTTTCGTTGTGAAGCCGACACCTGGCGAGGTAGAATATCTCAGATTCGGATTCAGCAGACCAAAAACATAATAGAACCATTGAGAAACAACTTTTACTTTTTTGTTTCTGGACCTTTGATAAATGAACTATTATTGGCTTTTTAGTATTATAACATGTGGCTGAGCTTGGCGGGATCGATAGTCTGTGTTTTGGTGATGTTTCTTATTTCTTGGTGGACTGCTTTATTGACGTTCGCTGTTATTTTGACTCTGTATCTTGTAGTTTCTTATAGAAAACCGGGTATGTGTTTCAAAAATTCATAATATTATCAAGCACAAGCCACATGCTTATTTCAGATGTCAACTGGGGCTCATCCACTCAAGCCCAAATCTACAAAACCGCCTTAAACGCAGCACAACAACTAAACTCAGTGGCAGACCACGTAAAAAACTACAGACCCCAAATTTTGGTTTTAACAGGTATGCCGAGCGCTCGGCCGAGTTTGGTGGAGTTTGCGCATCTATTCACAAAAAACCTATCGATGCTTGTTTGTGGCAACATCAACACGTTGCCACTAAATCAACGTTCCAGGGACGTATTAGACTATAAAGCTAACAGTTGGCTTAAAGCGCACAAAATAAAGTCGTTTTTCCAACAAGTTGATGGATTGGAGTTTAAAAATGGAGCACGGGCTTTGCTTAAAGCATCAGGAATTGGCAAATTGAAGCCTAATATTTTGATGATTGGCTATAAGAATGACTGGCAACGTTGCCCAGCTGCGGAGTTGTTGGATTATGTTGATATTCTTCAGTACGTTCAATGTTGTTGCGCATGTGTGTATAATTGGTTGATTACAGTGATGCCTTTGATTTGCAACTGGGAATTGGGATATTGAGGTTGCAACATGGACTGGATTTGCTTAAAGTTGACCACGTTGGTGATAAGAAGCGTATTTCCTATGGGCAGATATCACAGGGTATGTTCGTCAATTGTTGGATGTTATAAAAATATCACGGCCCGGCTCCACACACACAAGCTGATGTTCCTTGCAGAAAGCAGCGCCAGTGACCATTCCTTCAACTACGAAGAAGTAGACGAAAAAGTCGGCTCCCTTCCTGATGAAGTACAAAAATCAGTAACACAGACAGGTGGCGCCATTCAACTGCCAACGTCCAAAAAGGGCACCATTGACGTGTGGTGGTTGTTTGACGACGGTGGTTTAACCCTCCTGCTGCCCTACATTCTGAGCACAAAGAAAAACTGGAAAAACTGCAAATTGAGGATATTTGCTTTGGCGAATAAACGCGAGGGTTTGGAGCTGGAGTATCGGAACATGGCCAGTTTGTTGGCCAAATTCAGAATTGAGTATTCCGATTTGATTATTGTGCCGGACATTATGAAGAAACCGTTGCAGAGTTCGCAAGAGTTTTTCAATGGTCTTGTGGCATCGTTTATGAGTGCCTCTGAGAATCTTGAGCAAAATACAGGTAATGCCCACCAGTAAGAACATTAAAAGTCTGTCAAAGTAAGTTTCAGTTCAACATCTCTCGGCAATGTTGCCAAATGCTCGATGCAAAAATTATTTCATTTAACACTGTCATATTTTCACTGGTGCCCTACCATTTTACAAATACCTACTGAAGATAACGTGTATAACAAAGAACAACTTTATGGCATCCTCAACGTCCTGGCTTCGTTCAAGACTGAAGATGTTGAACTCAAATTCGTCCTATACTGAGTCTTCTTTCAATATTCTGATCTAAAATTTGTTTTGACATTTCAGTGGCTATAACCGAATCAGAGTTGATGGCCGTCAAAGACAAAACCTGCAGACAGATGCGACTTCGCGAATTGTTTCTCGAACATTCCAGCGATGCAGAAATGTTGGTCGTAACCCTGCCCATTCCCAGGAAAACCATTGTTTCCGCCGTTACTTACATGGCCTGGTTGGAGTTGCTTACCAAAGATATGCCACCTGTTTTGCTTGTTAGAGGCAACCAAACGTCAGTTTTGACGTTTTACTCTTGACTTCAATCAAAAGAGCAATGGTCGCGGAACCTAGCTAATTTATTACTCCGTATGAATGGATGGGCGGAAATAATACACAACATTGATCACAACTTTGATTCTTGTTAACAAATTGTTCAAACTATTTAGCCTTTTTTGTAAACAAACGATCAAACGGCTCAGCGCCGCCTAAATTTTTAACCCTTGCCTTGTACATGTGTTTGATCAAAGAATACATTCCGGGGAACATCACAAATAACATATAAATCCTCAAAAATGTTAAATAATCAAATGTAAAGTTATAAGTATTAGGCAGACGAATGTAATATTTTGGATTATTGTGCAAATAGAGAATATTACGGAAAATTATCACTGATTCACACAGAAACCCAATGGGATAGAGGATGATCCACGCCGAGTAGCGCAGCCACTTGACAAACGGATAAATGCACCTGCGCACTTTGTTTGTCGAATTGGAGGTGTGCACCAAATAGTACACATACCTGCAACCATAGTAACACCATCTATCAATATAGTCTAAACTTACCGAATAATATCACTGACAATCCACACGGCAAACAACCACGTCACCACCGGCATCTTCTGCAACCCCACTTCCGTCTCCAGGTTGCCAAAAAGCACGAATAATCGCCCGAAAATCTGCAGAAACGGCATTACAAACCCACCTTTAACGTAGCCGAAAATCGGGTGTAAGATTTCCAGGGCCTGGAATAAGTGAATGAAGCACAGAAGAGGGCCTAAAGGTTGATAAATTGTGTCTTGGTTTTTAGTTGTGGTTACGATGAGGACAAGAAAGGCGTAGATGAAGGCACATAGCATGGCTAGGTTGTAGAATGTCATGTAGACTGCTTTGAAGTCTTCTAGAATAGATGAGGCATCAGTTGTCCGGCGCGCGGCGAAAAGATCAGATTTGTTGCATATGTATGTGATTTTTCAAAAATCTATAACTCCCGAATTTTTTGAGATAAAAGATAAGTGTCGATGCTTGAGAACCTCGGCGTTCCGAATCTACATTCAAAAAATCAAATTTTCGCAAACTTTTAACAATCCGCATTTTTTTAACGAGACGACTCACTCTGTATATCGATACCTAAAAGGGCAAAGGTGCCATGCCCAATTTTTGTAATTAGAATGGATACGCAAAATAAGTTTTGTATCTTGCATAACTATAAGTCGTTTTTTTTGTTTTTGGGGCTCAAATCATACTTTAATGTTCAGGGGATACATTTTAAGAATGTGAAAAAAAAATTTTAAAGAAAGAAGTTTACTGATTTTAATTACCTACCAAAGTAAAGCACTCAGTAATCTGAAAAATATTTAAAAAACCATCGAAACTCCAAAAACACTTGTTTATCAGATAAGAATCAACATGGAAATGTGGACATAGCTCCTGAACGCACCAGATTAACAAAATTGCAGGGACATAGAATTTTTGGTTCATCACCATTTTCATGCTTTATAATTATAAATTGGACTTGGAACTAATATGAACTACATTTGGTTTGTAATTAAGGAATCCAGTGGTGTCAATAGTCTCAATTTCGAAAAATGTGGACATAGCATTTTGCGCTTTTAGGTATCGATATACAGGGTGTCGCTGAAATGAAATGTACAACGTTTGACCACAAATTCCTTGACCATAAATAAGGGGACCTAGGCAAAGTTACCTATATCCAAAAATGATTCGTTAAGCCTACAAAGGGCGCCAAAGATTTAAAAAAAAAATGGTTTTTCCAACATTTTTTGAAAACGTGTAAATCGATTTTGATAATTTTTGGTACCTAGTCTTGGACCATGAGATAACGTTTTTTCTTTCTACAGCGACCGGTTCTGATTAACCGGAAGTGTTATAAACGTGACGTCACTTACAGTTATTTGTTTTGATTTTTTTTGGAATTGACTTTTTGATAATTCAGATGCTTGTATCTGATAGTTCAATGTATTGGGGAGTTTTTCTCTGTCTTGAGAAATTTCGCTGGGATAAGTGGTTGTGCCAGAAAAAAAATACTTTCAATTAGCTTCACAGATATTTTATTATTGATTTATTTTTTTCTAGCATAACTACTTATCCCAGCAAATTTTTTAAAAAGAGGAAAAAGCTTTCGTATACACTGCGTTATTACATAAAAACATCTGAATTATCAGAAAGTCAATTCCATAAAAAATCAGTTACGTCATATGACTCATATGCAGCTACCTATATCTTTTGATTTTTCATGGATTTGACTTTCTGATGATTTAGACGTTTTCATCCAATAACACAGTGTATCGAAAAGCTTTTTCCTCTCTTGAAAAAAATTTCTGGGATAAGCGGTTATGCTAGAAAAAAATGATTCAATAATAAAATATCTGTGTACCTAATTAAAAATATTTTTTTTCTGGCAAAACCACTTATCCCAGCGAAATTTTTCAGGAGAGAGAAAAAATCCTCAATGCATTGAACTATCAGATAAAAGCATCGGAATTACCAAAAAGTCAATTCCAAAAAAAATCAAAACAAATAACTACATGTGACGTCACGTTTATAGCAATTCCGGTTAATTACAACCGGTAGGTATAGAAACAAAAAACGTTATTTTAAGGTCTAAGACTGCACGTTTTCGAAAAATGTAGGAAAAACCAAAAAAATTTTTAATCTTTGACGCCCTCTGTAGTCTGTAGGCTTGACGAAGCATTTTTGGATATAGGTAAGTTTGCTTAGATCACCTTATTTTTGGTTGAGGAATTTGTGGTTAAACGTTGTACGGTCATTTCAGGGACAACCTGTATATTTTACAAACAAGTTGTCGAAATGCTGAAAAGTTGATTTCGCGCCTATTTTCGAAAAGATGAATGAACGCACAAGCACAAGCTCAATAATTTTTATCCACAATGACCATTCAGTTGAAATTTGGATCAAAGATTATCAAGTTAACCAAGTTTATTGTGAAATTCAGACAGTGTTGCCAGATTTTTGGTTTTTAATATACAAGGCGATCTTTACCTATGTATGTGCACTTACAATCATAATTTTCAAAAATTTCATATCTCCCTCAATTTTTGAGATATTTACTTGAAATTTTGCACATAGACTGTCAAGTTAACAAAGTTCAGTGTAAAGTATTGGAAGTGTTGTCGGGATTTCGATTTCTGATATACAGGGCGATCTATAACTATTTAACCACTTCCAATTTTTAATTTTCAAAAATTCATATCTCCCTTAGTTTTTGAGATATTTACTTGAAATTTTGAACATGGACTGTCAACTTAACCATCCTACTTGTAAAATTTTGACAGTGTTGTCAGATTTTTGGTTTTTGATATACAGGAGGGCGATCTATAACCATATGTATGCACTTCCAATCTAAACTTTTCGAAAATTCATACCTCACTCAATGTTTGAGATACCAATTAAATTGAAATATTGCACAGATAATGTCAAAAAATAATAATGAAGAGAATAAGTTCCTCGTAACACTTGCTGTAAAAACTTGATTACAATCAGTTGTTATCCACAAAAACGTTTTTATCCGTGACATTTGAAAATAATTAGCTTTGTTTCTCATAAAAAATAATTAATGCTAATTGTTAATTTATTTAATACCGTTATTTATGATAGGTATTTTTACTATGTACTCACCTCTAACATATCCCAATTCATTCTTCATCAATTGCTTGTAGACATCGGGATAATCTTCAGTAACATCATTAACCTCCTCCAGCAAATCCTCCTCCGACTGCCACTTGTCAAAGTCAATTTTTAACCAGGAGGGCTTTTGAGGAGGCGAAATTAGGCGGGGCCACCAACCTGGCTGGGCTTTTTCAAGGGTTATGTTTATGGAGTTTCCGTTGATTTTGATCGTTTTTGTCTAAATAAATTTTCAGTGTTCATACAAAAAATAATAATCATCAATAAATTACCTTTGGAACTACAACTTGAAAGAACAAAAGATTAAAACTGTAGTTTCTTGTTCCTTGAGCACCTGTGCCTGATCCATTGAAATCAATGGATTTTTCTTGTAGATCTATCTGTGGGACCTGAAATGTGTTAAATTATAAAATTGATATTTCAACTGAATATTTACTTCAACATCCTTTAAATCAATTTTCAAAAATATTTCACCCTCACTTTGAGCCCAATAAACGAAGGGGCTCAATTGCGACATTTTACCAGAATATTCTACACCTGTAATTAAGCTATCAATTATCACGACACTTTTGTAATTAGATTGATAGGGTTCATGGTTCACGCAATTCAATTTATTGTAAAATTCTAAATTACGATAAAGTTTGTCTGTTTACATTCTTTTTGAAGTGTCAAGTGTCATTGTCAACGAACGACTGGTCAATGTTGCCAAGTTCCAGTGTAGGTTACATTTAAGTATTAATTTGCAGTAATTTCTAATTTTTGCCAAAAACCCCTGCTTGCATTAAGATATAATAAAGCACTTGATAAATCTTTTCTCTTATATTATATTATTATTATTATTAAACCAAAAAATAACCAGTATATACTTTCTTAGGGATTAACCACATTAGGTGACGAACTGCGATCCCTAAAATCACTAGACTCCTCCAAAAAGCGGTCCATAAAATCAGTGACCCCTGGATGCAACACATACTTCTTTTTTTCCAGCCGTATTTTATTGGCAAACATATCATGCCGCTCGCTTTTCTTCCACAGATAGTAGAACTGCACCAACTCGCCTACACTTCGGGTGCGAACTTTGTTTTGCTGCGTCATCCAGAAGTTCTTGCCAAAAACCCTGATGCCTGCTTCAAAGTTCCGGCACTCTTCTTCGGACCAAATCTGCATGTTGTCTTCTTCGTAGAGGTGTTTGTTGATTTGCAATCTTCGCAGGGCTTCTTCAGTGTTGTGACCGCATTGGTGTAGCAAGTGTAGGGCTGGTTCATTGTCCCTTAGATGCTTGCCTAAGGGGAAGGCGGGTTTGCACACGTTGGATGCCTCCTTGAGATAGTTTTCCAAGACTTCATCGTTAATCGGCTGGGGATCCCATAGAAGTTTGTCGTCATTTTCATAGGGAAGGGCGTCACCATACGGCGACAACCCTTCAGGGATTTGCGCTTGATAATCCCCCCCTACCATGATGGTCTTCATAATCATAGGCGTGGGCTCTTCCGAATGCTTCAAGTTGGCAAACCGATCTTCATCCTCTTCAATAACTTTGCTTCGTAGCAGCCGCGAGGCATCAGGGTATTTATCTTCATATCGCTTGGGATGGTCGTTTTCGTGACCATCAAGGTCGTACAACATTTTGTTGTAGTTCGAGGACATGTCGGAGCTGGAGCTGGAATCTTCAAAAGCCAGTTCGGACGTGAGATGGCTCACGGATGATTTTGCTTTGATGTAACCACTTCTGGAATTGATGGCTATGGATGTTTTATAAATTTCCATCTTATGGAAGAGTGGCTAGTGGGGATGCATTGTGGTTTTTAGTTCTGCAAGATAGAAATAACATTATGACAGAGCCAAAATGTAATTAAACTTACCAGTGGGTCCATGAACTAGATTCAGAAAATCAATATCCTTGATGGTAATTTCCTGTCAATTTGGGCAATTGTTATTAATACAATCAGATGTCCTTTGCAGTGATCTTCTCTATATAACGGCAGTAATAGAATTGAGATTATTGCACAATTATTGGTATTTTCGCAATAATTACACAAGGAAGAAAAACCAAATAGGTATTTATGTTTTTATATACAAATGTACACACAATCACACAAATGAAAAAGTGATTTGTTAAAGCGTTAATCTGACAGTAATGACGGATGTCAGCGGATTCATTTATCGCAATGTTGCCAAGTGAAACACTGAGTGGTTTATTCCGCATGATCGCCGTCTGTCAGCTTTCTTCTAAAGCATGAAAGATTTCATTATTCTATTTTATTCCTATGTTATAGGATTTTATATAGTCTTATTATAAAATGGTTATAGTGACATCATAAGCATCTTTTCTCTGTTCTTTATAACTGTCATTTTCTCATTGCATTAATAATATGGACAAGTTTTCGAATGTATCATTATGTAGAAATCTGTAATTGAACAATTTTCATTTTATTGCAATCAATCCTATAGATGTTATATTGCGCTTTCTATCATAACTTCAGTGAAGCATAAAATGAGTTTCCTGTAATGTATAGCAGCGACATCTAAGAGTATTTATGTGTATCTCTCAACATTTCTTTCACCATAAAATCAAGATTATTTTTTAATAAATATTTCCAAAGTTCGATCAATTGCGTGAACAAAACTTACCTAAACTTTAGTCTCGGTCAACATATTCAATCAATTGATGGAATATTATGCTCCACCTTATCCATTCAAAGTGCTATATCGTGAAAAAAATCGTAAAAGGAAACTTTTCTTCTACAAGCAGGAAAAAAATCATTTTGTCCCGACGATAGATATCGATGTAAATGCGAAGTGAATATGCAAGTTATCTTAATACGGGTAGCTCAAACGGATATCTCTGTGTTTGAAGACGGATTATGTTGTCAACATATCACAGATATATAAGACAGTATGTTCTTGTAAATAGACTGATTTATGACTTGCAGACAAATCTATGGTTTACTCACGCTAACACTGAAACATTCAACTATTGATCTATTATTGATTTATTAAGATAATTTATTGCTTTCTCTATATTGAATGGATGTTTAGGAATATTTGCGAGAAAATTGAATTACTCCGTGTTGGTATCTCAGAAAATATTGAACTTTTCTATAGAATTTCAGAAGCTTTCATGGCACTTCACTACTGGAAACAAAATACAAATCACCTGAAAGAATACTCTAATTGGCTTACCTATCCGCCATTTTTCTCTATAAACCCCCTTTCACACCACCGTAAAAAATGCATCAAATCAACTGGAACTGTTCCTTTATTCCATTCTTCCCACCCTCGGTTCCGAAAAGGGTCGAAATTCCCGATTTTTGCGAAAAGGGGCTTCTGGTGCTCCGTCATTGGCCTGTCGAAACTTGAATAGACACAATCAGCAAAATGGAAATGTCTCCGATGCATTTCCATACTTGACAGCTGTCCCAAGATAAACTGAGATTTCTGAATAAATTTGTCCTGTGAATGGATTGTGTGTTAGTGAAAGCTCAGTTTTTTTGAGAATTAATTATTTGGCTGATAATCAAATCAACGAAGATCATCAACTTCAAATTTGTAAATGGAAGAATCTTCTATAAAAAAATGAAAATCTCTGTATGTTTGCATTCTTGTAATTCAAGAACCGCAGAAAGAAGCTAAATGAAAATTTGCAGGGTTATCAATATCACTGAATCAGCGAATAGTCCAAGCGCATGGTTTTATTTGTCAACTCATAGCTGATTTTGAGAAATTACGATTTATATATTCAAATTTTTGATAAAAAATTACATTTGTGAGCATTCGCCATTTTTTATCATCCATTTGACAATGACAGTTAGTTTCTCAATTTCACGTTGACGCAGTTTACTGGTTTGGTACGTACAAAACATAAAGCCACCTTCACATTTAATAAATATTTGCGTTGTATGGTGGAAGTAAATGAGAAACGGTGAGTAAAAGTAGTATATGGTAATATTGTATTAGGTGAATGTTTGAGAACATAATAATATTATTATTTGTAATATAAGCTTTTGTTTCATAAAAACTATTGAATCGGAAGTTTATTATTTTATATCAACTTACAGACAGGCGAGCGGAGTCTCGAGTTTTCAGATAGTGTCGAATTATTTACAAATTCTTTTCAAAAACAATATTTATGCTGCAATATACAAAAAACTGTAGCTTCAATCAAAAAAATTTTCAAATAAAAGTTACTCTCTGATCAATCAACTATAAAATTAATTCAAAGTATTTTTCTCTCTGAAGTACGACCCAAGGGATATCACTAAAAGTCTATTTTTTTTTATTTATTTCAGCACAGTACATCACAGACTTTATATCCAAATAGTACACATTATACATAGGATCCTCACTAAGAATAACTAATACACGCATTGGTTATAAGTGAAGAATGGCGGAGGGGGAGGAGTAGCTATATCAAAAATCGTCACTCTAATGAAGAAAAAAATCAAATGAAAGTTATTCTCTGGTCAATTATCTTCTAAATTTTTCCATTCTCTCAGACTTTCCATTTTGAAGATATCATTGAAAATCTATCCCAACCAATGTATATAGTCTGACGTTGTGAAATCCCAATCTAAATCAATCTGTAACTGATTTTCATAAACAATTCCCTAAATTAAACACTCTTTGAGGCTTATTCAATTATGTAAAGCTGATTAAGAGCGATTAACCCGCAGATTTTCACCCCTTTAACATGACGTAATACAAAGTTTGAAGGGCTGTTGGGGTTTATCAGAAATGTGTTAATTCAATATTATTGGAAATTTCAGCCATTCTTGGTTTCAGCTGTAGAAGAAAAAAGAGCGGGCGTACTAATGGGCACTGACATTCGGTGATGGATGATGGCAGAACAAGAGAACAGGGGAATTTGGACCCCAAAAATACTCAATTGTGTGACGAAAACCCACCGAATTTGGCCATTTTTGACAACTGTGTTAGTTACGCTTGATTTCTACCTATTTCACCAGTTGAAAGTAGTTTTAATCAATGTGCCATAATGGACATTAGAAAAGTAGACAAAGTCGAAAACTCTCGAGGGTGAACATATAAAGTAGCCGACTCTGACAAGCCATGATGGATCGGAGCACTTTTCCGTGCAGCTTCAGATGGACTTAACACTGAATTCCTCGAGGATTTCATGGAAAAAAGAAAACCAGCGAATGAGACATTCTTCAAATTGGATGTGGCTTGACATGTTTGTTGAGGGACCAAGATGAAAGGGATTATTGAAAATAACTTTCTGGGTGATGGATTGGTGATTTCTTTGGTGAAAGGTGCAGGCGTCACATGAAGATTTTTTATAGTTTCAGAGAAATAGTTATTTTTCTAACAACAACAATTTTTTCCCGCACGCAAAAGCAGTTGGACGCTATATGCTTTAAGGGCGGGAAAGACACTTTGCGCATAATTTGGGAACAATATTTCTCAGCACAAATAACAAAAACCTCGTAAAAAAACTTGGCAATGTTGCGCACAGTTGAAGCAATAATTGATCTGTCATATACCTACTACTCATAGTTTTCCGGAGCTAGTCTGCATGCAGTCTGCACAAACTTCTCCCCATCGCATCGGATGCAAAATCATACGAATAGATTCGCGAAAAGCTTTTTTCAACACAAAACAGAATCATGTCTTTTATTTTGACTGGAAAGTGAACAATGACAAGAGCATTTGTGCATTATTCACAATTTAAGTTGGTATGGAAACAAAGCTCAAAACAACAAACTGAAAGGTGCGGGAAAAGGTTACTTTGCGCACGCACACGCAATTAAGTGTGAAAATTGGTCACTTTGAGTACACGTAGAAAAACTATTTTTTCCTGAAAATCCACATTTTTAGTCTGACAGAAATTCTTCATTTTCCACGGAGTTTTGTGGAGAAATTTTCGAATAACCAGTGAAGACTAATGTGGTTTCAATGGGAAAATAGATGGAGAATTCAGTGATGCAAAAATCACATCGATATTTTTTGTAGCTTTAGAGCAACTTTGTCTTGATTTTGCTCATGGGCCATTTTCTTTAAAATAACCCCAATTCGCTTTTTATTTTAAAAACTGGCACTTTTCTCCCTAAATAAGCATATTATTATACATAATAATATAGCCTCCCCTCCCTCCCACGTATCCATATCCATACACATTAAGGCTACACGGATCCGTTATTATCGTTTGGCATACGAGGCGTATAATGTACACATCACTTCTCAATTTGCCTTTTTATTAAATTACTTTAGAGGGGCCCCATTTTTCTGTTGATACGGGGACGGGGATGGCTTATCGCTAATCCAATTGAAGAGTGACGTATTTTGCGGCTTTAAAACGACTGGTTGCGGGGATCAGAGGGTTAATTTGGCTTCTTCTTGAGTTGAGTTTTCCTGAAGAGACCTCCGTTTTATTCGAAAATCTAGATCCTATACTAATTAAATTGAGCAATTTTTATTCTATAAACATTTTTTCAACTTCTCGTCAGTTTCGGGATATACAACTTCAAAGATTTGATTTGAAACAGTCAAGCTACCATGCATAATTTCTCTATTAGGTAAACTTGGTTGAGTTTTACTTTTTGATTTAAACTCATGTTCCCATGCATACTTCCAGAACTTAAAAATTACAAAATATTTAGTATATTGTGGAAAATGTTAAGAAGTTATGTAAAAATAAGTACCAAGAATCAAAGACGAACAAAGAGATATACAGTGTTTCCACGATAAGAGTTTTCGTAAGGTGTAGATGAAACAAAAATCTATAGAGTTGGACTACGATTTTTTGGGAATCGCTCCTGCAGCTGCATGATTCGAAACTAAGATGTTAAAAGAATGAGTCAGATCAATTAATACACAGGGTGGTTTTGGAGCGATTTTATGAAAAATGGCTAAGAGTAAAGCACCTTATTTCTTTAAAGAGATATTGAAAAAAGTTATTAAGTATAAAAAGTCCGAATACCAATTTTGAGACAAATTGGCCTACTTTGATTTTTTGGGGACCTTTCTAACAAGAGTTATCAAAAAAAGTTTTGTTTAGGATAAAGAGTTATGGCCAAATCTCAATTGTTACAGAAAAAAACCAGAATGGGCAATTTGTGTCAAAATTGGCATCACTTTTTATTGCAAACAATTTTCTTCTAAAGCTTTTTTCGATATCTCTTTAAAGAAAGGTACTTAAATCGCTCCAAAACCACCTTAGTCTCGGACCATGCAGGAGCGATTCCTAGAAAATCGTAAGTAATCCAACTCGTTTTTTTTTTTTGGCATTTACACCTTACAAAAACTCAATCCGTGGTCACACTGTATAATCAAATGACAAATTAAAGTAAAACAAACATAAATGCAAAAAACGTTTTCTCCTAGAGACGTGTACATCAACCCAAACATGTTCTACATTCCCAACTGAATTGATCATAATAGACAAGGGTTCAGCTCACAAACCTATTCTTACTGTCCATTACTGCCCATCAAAGAAGAACGTGAACGTGAAAAACGCATTTCAACTTCATATTCGGCTCCGCGGGGAGTCTTTCTGACACTGACACCTCTGTCAGGATGTCAGGGCCACTCTACCTGAATGACACCGGAAACCCAATTGTTTACCTGCTGCTTATCTTGACATCTTTTTCAATCGCAATTTTCAATATTTTTGTTCACTTTACGGCTTATTAATTATATCAACCGGACTATTGACATGTTGGTATAATTTTCCATTTCAAGTCTATCTTGTTATTGATCAATAAACAGCCTACCTGACTTGGGCTGATTTATTTTGATAATTAATATTTAAGTGACACTTTTCAACGGATCTGGCGACACTTTTTCTAATGGTGTTGCGTTTTGTTTGATTTATTGCTCGGCTGGTGCAAATGGTTTTTAATTATTGGTTCTGGAATTTGTTTATCTAAGCAACGAAACGGTTTATGTTAATTTTTGATAAATAAATAATTATATTGATGGTTCTAGTGCATTATGTTGAAATTAAGTCAAGCGCGAGAAATATTTATATATAATCTGAAGTGATTTGGGAAACATAATGCAAGAGTGGCATACAATGTTTTATCCAAATGGAGGAAATCGTTTTTTTTTATGAGATAATTATTGAATGTAAATTTCAGTTACAAACTAGACAGTGACATGTTTACATTTTGGTCAAAATAGGTTATATTGTTTGTTTGGTTGCCACGAGAACATGATTGGTTGTTTGTCTGCCACGAGAACGTGAGTTATAATCCATAACTCATCCCACGTTAATAAAAAGAGACAAAACACACAGCGAATGATCAGGTTTATCGGATCAATGTTTCCGAAAGCGCCTGACTCGATAGTTACTAGTGAGTCAGATGGATTATAAGACACTAGTGTGTTATTTGACACTTTACTTGTTCAAAATGACATCAATAATGACGCCTAGAACTATCATGTATTGGATAATAGTTATTTATGGTACTATAGTGTGTGGAACATAACGCAAGAGTGCCATACAATGTTTTATCCAACAAATGGAGAAAATAGTTTTTTTTATAAGATAGTTATTAAATATAAGTTTCAGTGTCAGAATAACTAGACAGTGACATGTTTACATTTTGGTCAAAATAGGTTATTGTTTGATTGGTTGCCACGGGAACGTGATAGGTTGTTTGTATGTTTAACACGGAAACGTGAGTTATAATCCATAACTCACTAGTGACTAGTGACTACCTATTTATATAAACGGTGATTCCTGTAATAGACCGATTCCATGTGACGTAGAAAACATCTGATTATTCCTGAAAAAGCATGTTACACGTTTACAGTATTTTTTTTTTTGAAGTATAGTGACAGTTCAACATTTTAGGTTGAAGTCGTCATCAAGGTTGTCAAGGTCACGCTTACGCCAGATTCAATGTAGATGGTAGCATATGATTCCCGTTTGCCAAGCGGAAATTTGACAGTTCCACTTGAAAATTGAATTGAATGTAACTCAGGTATAACTTTAACCTTAAATTCTCAAACATGTCACGATCTAGTTGTGTCACTTTCAGGAATCAGCTGAGATTCGTGACGTACTTGGAACGATCTATTGCATGAGTCATGCTTTTTTGGAATGATGGAGAACGTCAAAATATTAATTGTGATTTAGCACACTGTTTGTCGGAAATGTCTCTTTTGATACAGGATGTTGAAGTTTTTGAAAAATTAAAGATATTCTTTAATAGTTCCTTGAAAGTTGAAGGTATCGTTACAAAAATTTGTTATAGGCATCTACCTAACAGAAACACCTCAAATTTAAAAAGAAGTTTTAGTTTCCATCTTTTCCATAGTGTGCTATATCAAATTTAATATTTCGACGTCCCCCATCATTTCCCGTTAGTATGACCCACTTAAAAAAATCACCCTGTATAAAGTGTGTCCATTCAAGTTTGCAAAAATTCGAATATCACCACAACTTTAAATGGCAATTAAAATGGTTGCAAGTCACCATACCTTGTGGATCAAAAAATATAAAAATTGTACAGGGGTAAAGTACCCTTATTTACGAAAAAATTACGCAAATTGTTATAGATAAAAGTTGACTATACAATTAAAAGTTATGCCTGAATACCAAAATTGTGGCGTCGTGAAAAACTATTTTTATTTTTTTGAAAGTCATTCATTATTGCCCCAAAAATTTGTTTTTTCAATATTCACCTCGAACCTACTTATAAATTGTTCAAAATCAAATCAAAACTTTGTCAAAATGTAGGCATTTTTGTGCAATTTACTTGGATTTTTATTCTTTTAGGGAATCACATCTTTGTTGCAACGATATTAAATACATTAAAAATTCCGCAAAAAATCTATTTAATATGGTAAAACATCAGTATGCATATCAAAAAACTCTTATTCAAAGTGGAGCTTTTGTATTAATATTTGTATTTTATACCATCATACCTGAGTCTATTATTAAAATTTGATACACAAAAAAATATTTTTTTTTCTAGAGCGCTTTGTTTTTGGTATTAAGGCAAAACTTTGGATTCTCAAAAACTTTTGTTTTTAACATTTTGCCGAATTTTTTGAAAAAAGGTACTTTACTCGTGTAGAATTTTGATATTTTTTGACCCACTATGTATAATGTTAGACTTGCAAACATTTTAATAGCATCCTATAAAGTTTATCGCCCATGCAACAATATTTAGTGATATTTGAATCTCGGTTCTACAATAATTGATAAAAACATCCCATATGTTGCACACTTGAATGGACACACCGTATATTGTTATTCTCAATTTTGATAACTCATCACTTAGGTTCCTACCTAGTCTCTTCTTCTTTGATTTGTGGCTTTCATTTTTTTTTACCTTATTCTACTTCCAACTTCACGTTTATTTATTTACTAAGCAATTAACGTTTTGAATGCTTTTTTTTAACTTCAATTTGATAAACACATGTTTGTGCTATTAATCCAAAAAAATATTTAAAAAAGTGAAATGGTGATAAGAAATTAATGCAAATAAATTTTATTATTTATTTTAGAATAAAAGCGTCGAAACAAAACGGGAGAAATGGGATCGTGATCAAATGAAATTGGCTATCAATGCGGTCCAAAGTGAAATGGTGTCATTTGAAGCCTCCAAGCTGTTTGCTGTTTCCAAAACAAATTTAGAGGAATACGTGAAGCAAACCAAAAAGACTCGAACAGCTTGTTGAAAGTTTTGATTAGAATTTAGAAGATAGCCGATTTTCTCCTGAGTTAGGACAATTTAGTTTCGTATTGCTTGGAAATGGAGAGGTTCTAAAAGGACTCAGTCTTGGAGATATTTAGAGACTTGCATACCAATTAGACATGAGGAATAGTTTAAGTCATCTTTTTTCTCAGAAGAGTGGAGCTGTTGGTGAAAATGGTTAGCAAGATTTTTTAAACGTCATCCAAAGAACGTCAGTACATTTCTTGATCAGCTTGAACCACAAATTCAAAAAATTAATTAGAATCCTGCGAGAGGTTTCAACATTGATAAAAGCGGCATACCAGGTGCATTCGAAAAATACTCGTGTCACAGCTTATGCCATATCATATTATATTTTTTTAACTCGGTCACTTTTTATCCACATATCATAAGCAATGATTTTTCAAATTATAACAGAACTTTAAAACCTCAGTCTAGTGCACAGTGGGCATTGAAGGGAGATTAAACAGCAATAAACGATGAATCCCAAAAGCAATTCCACACATTAATACCATCCACATGCCGTTCTTGACCCTTCCGTAGTCACGTCCAGTATGTCGGACATCATCTTGTGCTTTGATTAATGGCACGATCTGCTAATAACACCGACAAATAGACAGATTGACAGACGGACAGATGGACATCGCAACTCTTTATCGGATCGGATCGGATCTAATTAAATTAAGAACTATACGGATCGGCGGGGGTCGACTGATAGAAAAATGTTGGAATTTCGTTCATGGTATGTCGGTGAGAATATTTCGTTCATACTTATTTGGCAGCAAGTTGAAGAATCACATGAAAGTTTTAGTGGTATTTTTATTGTCAAAAACTAAAATTCCCATCTCAATGGTCACATTCCTCATCATTCACCGTCTTCTTCAAAATACGTCCTGACATTCACACCCCATGCAGAAAGTTTGCGAAACTCCCTCGAGACTGGTCGGACAGAAACATCCTTCTTGACAAACCAGAAGAAAATAGAAATGTGAATGTCAGTCGTTTTATGAAAAAATGTCTTAACGGATGAGGTTGTTTATCGTTTCATAGGATAAAAAAGATGCATAAAATTTTTTAGTGAAAAATTCCTGAAACTTGCTACTTTTTAGACAAAGAATTTTATACCAATTTCAATAAAAATGTTCAATTTAACTGATAATATTAATCATATTATTTCATTTAACTCATGACTCAAGACAGTTAACTTTTGAACTCGGAGTGACGTCATAAAGTTAATGAGGTTATAGATGTCCATGTTCATACCAATAAGCGTTTTCATGGAGTATGGTATCATGAGACCATCTCAGTTTGGGTTAGTTGAGTATTGCATGGGTAATCCAAACTGGAATGGTCTCATGATACCATTGAAAACGCTATAAATGTGTTACGGAAACGTCTATGGAGTAGACAAACAGTTTGACGTAATTCCAGAGGAGATAGGAAAAACAGCTGTCCTGCTGTCCAATCCAATATCGACAATTCCAATAATGATGTCAATCTTTCAAATATTTTGCATTTTACGATAATCTGACCACATAGTGGTTCTCCGCATGCGGTATAATCCCATTCGGAACAGACAAGAAATCTGTCCAAACATCAGTGACTTCTGTCACTCATCGTCACTTATTAAATAGAATTTACCTGTTGTATCACGGTGTGGGATTTAATTTATGACAGCTTAGAAGCATTTCACGGTATTCTTCATTCAGATGTGTTTGTAAACAGACCATTTGTGATGGAAAATGTGGATTTGGGCTGGTGAAAACGATATTTTTACTTAAAATTATTTAGGAAAAAAAGTATAGAATACATGTTGAACAACTAATTGGTGCGACAATGATAAAACACATGGACAAAAAATCCAATATTAACTTGTTTATTTTCAAAATCTATTCCTCATTAATTACTTAACCCTTATCAGTTTTTTTATTTATATTTGTTATGAAGCACCAGACATTGTCTAATTTTTTCTAGTTTTATTCTTCACAATATTTCTCTCAGATAAATAAGTATTCTTTGGTTTTCTTTCTCTTTTATTTTAAGTTTGATGAGCAAAAACTCCAGATGAGAATTCCAGACCAAAAATAATGCTACCTGTTCCAATAACATTTTTTCGAAAATTGATTATTAAGGGAGTTGCAGTGTGTTAAAGTTCTTGGTATCACCTATACATGGGAGGGGATACAGGGACTTGCTTAGGAAATCTTGACTCTACATTTTTTGGTTGTTGATTTCTAGTAGTTCTGCCCTGCCCACAAATTCTGAAAATCTGGAGTTTCCTACACAAATAAGGTAAAATTCTCGTACCTCGCTGGGACTCAACATTTTCGATAAAAATGTGTATTTGAAAATCATATTACAAACAAAATTGCGAAACAAACCAAAACTCTCCATGAGACACTCTCATCTAAATTATATGACAGCTGACAGCTGAGATACGAGAGGTGCCTGAAAATGGACAATTTTCAATTTTGCCCTGTATATCAAAAACGAAGTGAGTTATGAGAATTTTGTTTGTAGCATCGTTCGTTTTTCTGAAAAGTGGCACAGCATTGCGAGAACTGTATCTCTCTATCTCCACTCATAAGGGAGATTAACTCCCTCCCCCAAAGACAACGGAAATAGGACACCCTGTACACTCATCATAACACTAATTTATTTCAATCAATGGTCTTCTAGATTGGCTTCGTTAATTTGGTAGTGGTCACGATTCCGAGGTGGATGGACAAATACCGGCAAGTTCGGGTCCGAGGCGATATGGCTTGTACGATTTGTTTGTTCCGGCATCATCGATCGGCGGTCCGCTGGACGATCACATGTTTCGTCGAAGTCCCACAGAATGGCCAGTTTACAAAACGGCTCTTGGTTCATTAACTGAACTCAGACCAAGAGAATTAGAGATGTAAAATGTTCAAGGATAGCGCCACAGTCACAACTTCAGAGAAGAATTTATCCGTCAAACATTTATTTTTGTCAGGTCAGGAAGTCTTATTTTAAAATAAGCTTGTAATATTTGAATTATCTTCTAGTTATCTTGTTTGGTTCATTGATTCATGTATATTATCAATTTGTGTTCAGTTATTTTAAGTCGTTAATTCTTATTTAGTGTCGAATTGTGTTTTATTTTTACGAAAGCGCTCAAGGGCCACCAAGAATAAAAAATACAACAGATCTTACCAAGTCAGAATTTCTGAGATGCAAGTCAGAATTTCTGAAATATAATTCAGAATGTCTTACTCAAGTCAGAATTTCTGAGATATAAGTCAGAATTTCTGACTAAAGTCAGAATTTCTGAAATATAATATAATTCGCGTTCGCTGATTTGCGAGCCAATAGATGGCAGTGGTTGTTCAAAACAACAACTGCACATTCATATCCAGATTAGTGTATTCGTCGGGAGTTACAATCATGATACTACGACAAACAGATAAGCTCACGCGCATCTTGTCGGGTGACCTTTGTGAGGTTATGTTGTCAAGCTTCTGTCAGTTTGCAATGTAAATATTCTTGTTCTGATATTTGTGTGATATAATATCTTAATATTTCGTGAATTTCGCATAATTTGATGATGGTGTACTGTGCCATGGTGTTCTGCAGAAGCAGCAATAAGAAAAATAAAGAAAACCGTCCGTGTAAATACCGTTTCTTCCGGTTTCCAACATCCAAGTATGTTCGCAAGATATGGATACAGGAAGTGTTATCAAAAGGACAGTTTTAATGTTGAATATGCTAGAATTTGTTCAAACCACTTTTCTGAAGACGACTTTTGTGACAAAGAGAGACATTTGCAATTGCATCGCATATCCGGTATATCTGAAGAGAAACCCACTAACCTTGAATACCAAGATCAAATTAGAATAAAAAAAACACATACAACCACAAAAACCACATGTAACTACATAGAATAACAAAAAATCTCTCATAACCACAAAAACCACATCGAATCATGTAGAAAAACAAAAAAACCACAAGGAACCACATAGAACCAGAAAAACCGCAAAAGAACCAGAAAAACCACATGGAACCACAAAAAAAACATACGGAACCACATAGAAACACAAAGAACCAGAAAATCTACATGGAACCAGATATAGAATAACAAAAAATCTCTCAAAACCACAAAGAACCACATAGAACCAGAAAAACCGCATGGAACCACAAAAACCACATATAGAAACACATTTAGAACCACTGAAATCCACATGGAACCACAAAAAAACACATAGAACCACAAGAACTACATAAAAACACAAAAAAACACAACGAACCTGAAAAACCACAAAAAAACACATAGAACCACTAAAAACCACATGGAACCACAAAAAACACATAGAACCACAAGAAACACATGGAACCACAAAAAAACACATAGAACCACACGAACCAAATAGAAACACAAAAAAACACATAGAACCACATGGAACCACAAAAACCACATGGAACCATGTAGAAACACAAAAAACCATAGAAACCAGATGCCAAAACTTCTTAGAACCACATAGAATAGCAAAAAGCCTCTTAGAACCACATGGAACCACATAGAACCACAAGAAGCCACATAGTACAACAAAAACCACATTGAACCAAAAAATTATGGCATGGAGCCACATAAAATCACAAAGAACCACATAGATTCTCAAAGAAACACAAAAAACTACAAAAGAAGGAAGAAAAGAACATAGCATCACAAAAAACCACACAAAACCACAAAGAACCAAGTGTGTCCCGACCTTGAAATTCCACTCCCACCGCACATAAAAAATTTTCACCTCAAACAGCCTTTCTAACGTCGAAAACCAACTGAGAAAAATGTTTTTTCAATGTAACGGCAAAATTGAAAATATGATCTTTTTTTAAATACTATTTAACCAATCTGGTGGGATTTGCGTAGATTATATTATCAATTTTGGATAGATAGATAGCCAACTAAATACATATTATTCATTTTGGGGTAAATAACCAACTATAATCATCAGAATTCAACAAAATCGCAATTTAAGCCATGCTTTCCAATGCTATTTTATCCAATTGGGTCACCGGATAGCTTGATGCGCAGTTCAGTTCGAAACTCGTTCGGCTAGTGAGCATATCTTGTTTGTCGTAGTATCATGAGTTACAATGACATCATGACATGTATAGTAAATGCCAAACAACTTTCGATCTACGTCATCGTTGCCACCAGACTCGTTGTTATGAAGTTTGCTGGTGGCCAGATTTGGTCACCTGCAAATCACATTGAAACTCGCTTGGTGGCAATTATGACGTGAATCGAAAGTTGTTTGGCATTTGTTGTATGTGAGTGGTGCCATGCTGCCTTACAGACGAGTCCATAGTCGATACGAAACCGGTATAAGGAGGGCACTACTCACATGGATGAAACTCTCGACATTTATTACGGTTCTGTACCAGAGAGAAAATAATAAATATAGTTTCTCCCTGTTCTGTACCAACCTTTCCGTTTGTTGCAACCGATTCAACTTTTTTATTACATTTAGGACCGGTACTTTCACATTCGAATTAATAAAATAATAACTAACTGTCAGATAACAAATGGAGCGTTACCATGGCGGGACCAATTTGGAGGTTATTCTGAGGGAATAAAATTGACTACTTGAATGTGAAAGTACCCGGCCTTATCATCAATTGATTAGGTAAAAAGAATTTTTTCAGAGTATCCACCGAGTTTGAAACTTTTTCTAGAAAAATATCCTTATTCTTTTCACTAAAAATAAGAGATGTATCATCTGCATACATTATTATATTTTCGGTAAAAATTCATGGCAACTCATTTGTATATACAAAATGTAGAATAAGGGAGTGACAATGGACTCCTGAGGAACTCATCGCTTCGGCACTATTTTGATAAAACGCAGCAAAGTCTTGTTCCGTCCTCTCAACAACACGTTGTGCTCTATTCTCCAGATAAGAGATCATCAGCTGAAGAGCAACACCTCGTATACCATACCTTTCCAATTTGGTACAAAGAGATCCACTGAATCAAAAGCCTTTGACAAGTCCAAAAGCATTGCCATAGTTATACGGTCATTTTAAATTTAAAGAAGTCAGCACTTCAGACAAACCTTCATAGATAGCCCGCACCGATATCGATGCATCGGCACCCTAAAGACGAGTCTTCCTCCATATTTTCGAAACAGCTCACACTCCAATTTGTAATTTTCTCCAAATCGACCAGTCAAATCGATGTAAACCAAGAGTATCTTTTCCATGAAAAAATCATTCAAGACTGTGATTCTAAAATGAAAATATTGAGAGGAAGAATCGTCTTAATGGTGCCGATGCATCGATGTAGAAAAATGCGATTTTCTCGAAAACTACTGGCCCTATCGATATATGAACTAAAAGTATGTTTTTTAAATGAAAAACCTTGATGTTTCATATTCTAAAATCAGAATGTGAAAAAGGGTACCATAATAGAAATGGATTGTTTTTACCCTCAATTCTCCCCTCAGTATGGAACTCCCCTGATTAAAATTTTAATCTCTAATTCTGATTTAGCATCAACAGTTTATGCGGTATATTGAATTTCATAATTTTTTTATGAACGGTTCTGGAAATATTGAGGAAAAACCGTCTTCAGGGTGCCTTATTTAAAAGGGCGAAACTTCCTTGGGAAGCATTTTTCGACAAATGTTTATGGACACTTTTTTTCATGAAAACACCTCATGAATCACCCCTCGATTTTTTCACCAATGTTTAGGAAATACCTTTTATAATAATTATTTCAGTACAGTTTTTATCAAGAGACCTTATTTCACGGATACGGAAAGATTGGTATAGAACCGTGATAAATGTCGAGAGTTACATCCATGTGAGTAGTCCCCTCCTTATACCGGTTTCGTCCTGACTATGGACTCGTCAGTAAGGTAGCATGGCACTACTCACATACATGTATTGGCTCGCAACTCAGCGAACGCAAATTATAATATGATATCTCAGAAATTCTGACGTATATATCAAAAATTCCGACTTGAGTAAGAAATTCTGGCTTATATCTCAGAAATTCTTATACTTACATCTAAGAAATTCTGACTTACATCTCAGAAATACTGACTTATATCTCAGAAATTCTGACTCATTAAGATCTGTTGTATGTTTTATTCTTGGTGGCCCTGAAGCGCTTTCGTAGATTTTGAAGCGGAAAAAAGAGTAAACAGTTCCGGCTTGAATCTTGAATGGATTTCTTTATTGATTCAAACTCAAAACAACGCTACAAACATCTGATCAAGTAATCTGTTCTCTGCCGTCATTGTCAATAGTGTCAATCTCGACCAAAATGTAGACATGAAAGGATAAAGACAGGTAGACTCAATCAGAAAGTTGATGACGTCACGGGTAAGGCCACGGGTAAGGCCACACCCCGTTTTCGGGTATTTATCTGCTTTTAGTTTGCTTTTTCTTTTTTTTTCATTTAGAATATTTTTGGGTATTTTGAAAAAATGTTATACTGATGACTTTCAAATATGTATGCAGATTGTCCGACGCGTCTTTGGTAATTTGAAGGGAGTCGTGGTTTGTAAATTTCAGTCGAGTCGAAGGCAAAAAACATTGATGAATTTGATAAACAATCAATGAAAAGCAGACTAATAACTTATTTGAATGAACATAAACCAATTATTTTTACCAAAAACAACGTATTTTTCCTCAACCCTGTCACATTTCATCAAATCCCCAAACAAACAAGATATTTTCATGTCGAAAAATCAGCTTTCAGGGATTACGATTGTTAGAACGATTCGACACGAACGGGTTTATTAATGTTTGTTCTAGATAACGATGTAGATTTGCATTTGCATTTGACAAGCCCCAAAGTGAATGACGGCCTACCGAAATTAACATCGCGTTTTTATTGGTGATTACGTTGGCTGATAAGGGATGCGATTTCAATGGTTGCAATTTGCAATTAATTATTGTCCTGAAATTGATTTTTTTTTTGTACCCCATAGTTTAAATTACATTTTCTCGGTTTGTGTCAATGATGATGGATTATCCTTTTGAAAAACCGACAAAGTATTTTCTGCTGACAGTATTAATGGTTTCTACTTTGATTTGTCAATGATGAAATGGGGATTGGCGCCTAAATTTTCAAATAATCTAGACAAAACAAAGGATTATGACTTAAAGCGTCGACATGTTTCATTCTATGTACCCGATATAATATATTCCAAAACTTCCAACCACCATCTACTTATTCTAGGATGAAAAAATCGTCTTGATAGCATTGCAATCCCTGATTAACTTGAAATTTACTCCAAGGACGATGGCTGTGGATGCTGTTAGTTAGAATATGTTGTTAGCCATTGAGTTCTATAAAGTCAATGGTGTTAGTACTAAGGTATTTTCGATCAGTTGTCTTCTTGCTAAAATACGACACACATGTTGTTTTTGATCTTCGTCAGACTGTATCAATGTAGCACCAACTCCGACAGCACTCGCATCCTTAAGAAGCTCATCAGTTCTTCATGAAGGATTAAAAATCGACAATATTGGACTGTTGGTGAGTGTTCGCTTTATATTTTCTAACGCGTCTGGTTCATTGATTTAAATTGAAATCAATGGTCTTGCTGCAACACTCTCCCCAAGTCCAACTTACGTTTTTCTTGACTTATATGTTATCAAAGGTGCAGCGATTGTCGCATGATTTTGGATACATTTCCGGAAATACCCTGATAATCTCAAACATCGGACGTACTCCTTCATCATACAATTTGCGACCCAGATATAAGACGCTCTATTTTATACATTTACGTTTACTTCACTTCTTTATAATT
Organism: Orchestes rusci; assembly: GCA_958502075.1. Taxonomy (NCBI): domain Eukaryota; kingdom Metazoa; phylum Arthropoda; class Insecta; order Coleoptera; family Curculionidae; genus Orchestes; species Orchestes rusci. The sequence goes on from OY293305.1 coordinate 97,267, forward strand.
ATATCGTCCAAATAAGGATATGCAATTATTGTATTCTTCAAATTCCTTAAAACATTATTTATTAATTATTGAAAAATCGCAGGTGTATTATAGTCAACCCAAATGACACGGAGAAATTCGAAATGAACAGTTGGCGTGATGAATGCAGTTTTTTTCTATGGGAGCTTGGTAATATCCAGAAGCTAAATCCAATGTTATAAAGAAAGAATTGTTTCCTAGTCCTAGTCGGTTAATTTGATACTCAATTAATGGTAGGAAATATTTATTTTTGATAGTTATGGCATTCAATTTTCTAAAATACACACCAATTCGATAATCATTTGTTTACTTCTTTACTAGAATGACTGGGCTGGCGCAGAATGATTGGAGATTCTCCGAGAGATTCTCTAACAATTTCATTTTCTAAGAGTGTCTCGTGAAATTTTCTCTACTTCCGGGACGCGTATTGGCATTCCTTACTACGATACAGAGCATATATGATCTGCATCGCAGTAAAGTATGGCTGGACTAGGTGCACAATTTCTTCAGCCATTGCGTTTACTACGGTGCAGACCAAATGCGCTGTTATGGGAGTAAAGTATGGCAGGAATGGATTTGTTGACTCAATTCATTTATTATCGTTTACTACGATGTATAATCACATACATTATTATTATTATCTATTATAATGGTGAATCTAGAAATATCCTACTATAATTTAATGTGACGATGTGTACAATGGCTTTACGGAGTTATTTCTAATTTCGCAAATTAGAACTGGACAAGGGTTCAACTTCAACAATTTGTGTCTATATAGGGTGTTACTCAATGATTGGCCGTAATTCCAGAGACGCATTCCTAAACCAAATTGAAGTAGAAAAGGTCTTGTAAGTAAAATGTGTCCTAAATATACTCAGTGACATTAGAAGTGTTACATCGACTTATTTCCCATAAGACTCAATGTGAACATGACCTACATAGCTTCATAATAATATCTCCTTTGAAAAGAAAGATATCAAATTAACCAAAACAGTATCTTCAGGATGAATGAAATTTCAATATTTAAGCATAGGAGGAATTGCATTTCTACCAGGAAACTCTATAGAGTGTTTTGAATTTCCAACACATTCTATATACCCAATGCTAATTGCAATGCTAGTTTGACCACCAAATTTTGAAATACTTTATAGAGTTCACTGATAGATATGGAATTTCTCCTACGCTGAAATATTGAAATTTCAATCATTCTGAACATTTTGTTTTTTTGGTTAATTTGGAATATTTTTTTTTCAAAGGAGATATGAAACTTTGTATTAGGTTATTATGTTCACATCTTATGGGAAATCAATCGGTGTAACACTTCTAATGTCACTGAGTAAATAAATGGTCTGGTTTTCGAAATACAGGTTTAGAAAAAAATCGGATTTATCATTAGTAAAGCAAGTAAACTTTGCTCGTTGCTATGGGAAACGTTGTTTTGTTGTTATGAATATGATGTTTTGTACTTTCTTCGACTGCCTATGATTTTTCATGTGGTCAAAAAGTTGATTTTTCTCTAAACCTTCTTTCGAAAAACAAACTATTCAGGACAAATGTTCATAAGGCCTTTTCTACTTGAAATTGTTTCCGAAATGTCTCTTTGTAATAACGGTCTATCATTATGTGAACGCCAAGTCAAGCATACTCAATCCAAAAGCAATTGAATTCAACGACGTCTCGAACAAAAACACGTAGTGTATTATGCTCAAAAATGAAACTATGTTTATATTCAATAATATATTTTATTTTTACAGTGTACAGGGATATTTTGGGTTAGGGTTAGTAAAATAAAGTTAAAGTGGGACTCATTTGAATGAAAGCACTGTATCAACATATCTGCATGTTTGTGTATAATAGTATTACCCACCTCCACTTCTCTTAAAGATGTTTAACTTGACGTTCAGTCGGATTTTTTTGGGCGTTGGCCAAAATAAGAGCAATATTTGTGCCTTCTGCTTCTTGGCAGCTTTGCAGCATCATTTCATGATAATTTCTTGCAACAGAGTTGGTCATTCCCTCATTAAAGTATTGTAGAACGGTTTGTTGTACATCAGGCGCCATTCTCAGATAGCTATAAGCTTCTGCAACTGTGGTGCGATGCGAATGTTCAAATATAATCTAAAAAAAGTAATAACTTATCAAACTTTGTATATCGAGAGAGAAATTTTGGATGTTACAAAATTTTATAGAAACACCCCATATTTATAAAATGCGTATGAACAGGGTCATTCCTTAAAATACCCTTCCACCCTATAACCGTTATTTAAAGCGTTATAGAAGAAAGGTGGATACAAAAGCTCTATTTGGTCTAATTTTTATAATCTGGTGTCAAAAAGAAACACATGAATCATTGGTAATGAAAAAATTCTGAAAAATATTTGTTTTCCAAATGGAATGGTATACTTTTGTCTTGAATGAAAGATCTTTTTCTTGTGAGTTCATAAATTTTATATTAGTTGATGATTGCGTCAGCCGTGCTATTTCAGTTTACAGGACCATTTTTTCCCTTCCAACTTCGGATACAATCTATAAATTTAATTGCTATGGAAAACTAAATAAATAAGTAAATAACTAATTTTTTTTTGAATGTTGACATTTCCTTTATGCTTTTTTTTCAACCTTTCAAAAAATTAGATCAAAAACAGACAACTTTGGTATTTATCATTTTTTTATAACTCTTGAAATAACGGCTATAAGAGGGGTGGGAAATTATGATGAATCCCCCTCTGAATCTACTGATCTACTGAAATTATGGTACATACTGAAAATATTGATAAAATAAGCGAATACTAATCCTTGCTAAGTAATGTACGACATTTTCATGAGACAAGTGGTAGGTGTACATATGATATACTTACGTTAATGCAGCAATTGAATCCATTTTTCAGTCATTTTTTATCGTGTTCCTGTTAACTATTTTGAATAAAATATCGATTTTTGCATCGCAGTTCTTATCACGAATGTGACAGTTCTTTCCTTTTCTATAATTTTCCTTAACTTTATCAAAACTATTATGCTGGCATTTGTAGACTTTTCGATATTCATATTTTTTTGGAGATGGATACGTGTAGCGAACAATCCAGTTACTACAGGTTTTGGAGCTGAATTCAGCAACCCAATTATCGCACCAAGTACTATAAGTCACATCACTTTCGACTTTCTTGCATCTAACACAAGCATTGAAACTCCCTTCATTGTCCTCAAACCGTTGAACTGTGGCTGTTTCGGAATTGCACATGTCATTCAATATTTGTTCGTAATTCATTTTAACGTCAACCCACCGGAAATTAGAAATACCAACTAACAACCAGAGCTCTGTAACAACTCAAAGAAACAATATTCACCTCGAAACTCGGGGCTCGGGGGCTTCACAAGGACGATCTCGTGCGCTTTATGTTTACACTTGATCCGGCAAAACTTCTTTCGTCAAAAAAACACTGACTTCTGCGTAGCCGCGCATTCCGACTCGTGCTTATTGTTTACCGAAATTCACAAACATGTACTAAGACTACCTTATGAGAATAGAGTGAACTTCAAAAGATTAGTCCTAATCCAAACTATCCCTGAACGCTGTAAAAATGAATGGACAATTTGCACATTTTTTGGAAATATGAAAAATATACGGATTAGTAAGTACTGATGCCATTGATGTTTAAAAAATCAACTTTCGACCTCTATTAATGTAGTAATCACCGATTAAAGAGCGCCAATCAACATCCACTACGTCACATCAGAAATCATTATATATCTCCGTCTGGCGTATAGTCTGTAATATATTACCCTCTCTCTCGAGAGAGAGAGAGAGGGTAATATTATAGCTCCCGTCTTCGATCATACAGTGAAATTTGCGTTTTCTTTTTCATTTATTAAGTATATTTTTGGGTATTTTGGAAAAATGTTTTAGGGGGAATGCATCTCTGGAATCACGGCCATTGATTGAGCAACACCCTGTATAGACAAAAATAATTGGAGTTAACCTCTTGTCATTTGCGAAATTGAAAATAGGTCCGTGAAGCCATGCATTGTACACATCGTCACATTAAATGATAGTGCATGGGATATTTCTAGATTCACCATTATGATAAATAATAATTATTATGTATGTGAATAATTTCTATTATACATCGTGGTAAACGAGAATAAATGAATTGAGTCAACAAATCCATTCCTATCATTCTTTACTCCCATAACAGCGCATTTGGTCTGCACCGTAGTAAACAATGGCTGAAGAAATTGTGCATCCAGTCCAGCCATACTTTACTGCGATACAGATCATGTATGCTCTGTATCGTAGTAAGGAACGCCAATACGCTTCCGGGACTCGGTAAGGATAGTAAACTATCGGCTCTTCAGTTGTACATTCAATTTCCATCTAGATGGTGATGTAGTATTATTTCTATGGTGATAGTTTTTCACACTAGCGGTAGCGTTCATTATGGTTAACTTAACACATTGACAGCAAGTTACACTTAAGTCCATAAAACGGTGGTGTGTAATTTGCTGACCAAGAAACAATTATTGCGACCAGCGTTGTTTATCAACAAAAGCGGATGAAACTCGGTATATTGATGGATCATTATAAGCATAAATGCCGGCGGCCAAAAAATGGTTGAATTTGACCCCTTCAAAGGGGTAGTTTGTTTATTCTTGATGATTTTCAATAAATTCGTTCGGCTAGCCGTGTTTGACGACAGAAACGTATGAAACTCGATATATTGAATCATTATAAGCATTAGTGTGGGCGGCCAAAAAATGGTTTAATTCGACCCACCCAAAGGGGTAGTTTATGCTCAACATCTCATTAAAAAAAAAAAACATTTTATAAGATAAATTCAAAACGCGATGTTCAATTGTTTTTCTATATCCACCATTTCTATCAGCAGAAAAAATCCTAAGTACCTACTATAGTTTGCTGATTTAAACATCATCGTAGCTGCAATAACAATAACGGAGTTAGCGATAGTGCCGACTTAATTGGAGACAACCTGTATGTAATAGCTTCATAATTGGCGGCATCACGCAGCAATTCAAAAATTGGAACAGACAGACGGAATTGTTCTCTCATTTTTTTTTTTCATCTCCTTTCATGTAATGTCATAGGAGTTTGCTTGCTTATCATACCATTGCCCACTGCCACTCCATCAGCCTCCCAGCAATCAACCTCAGAATTGTATCGTCACACCGCTCTGCCAACACGATCAATCCATTATTTGTCAACCATAATTTCGAAAATTTTCAGAAAGATCGGTGAAGCCGAATCAAAAAAATATTATTTTCGGACATTATTTGAGTGAATACACAATATATTTACCAACATCAATTGATCCTTTTTTTTAGTGTAGGTATTGGTAATTGGTAGGTATAGGTACCTTGTACAGGGTGGTCACGCGAAAACTGGAACCTCATAACTTTGTTATTTTTCAAGTTACGAAAAATACTGTATAGACAAAATGTTGTAGGTGTTAAATATAGCTTCCTACTGTTTTATCAAAAAAACAAGTTCGCGTACCAAAGATCTGAAGCTAACATACGTTTTTTCAAATAGAATCCCCTGTATATATACATATCGTCCCCTATACCTATAAGGCAGAGTATCTTGAGCACCATAACTTTTCAGGAAGGAATAAAAACCAAATAAAATGTCCCCATCAGATGACAAGATTTTGGTGATTTGTATTCTTTATTTATTTCACTGTCAAATAAAAATTAGAATAAATTCCGTATTTCCACATAAGATGACGCTTAAGATATTAAATTTCTTCCATAATCAGCGCCCATTGTTGCTTACGATACAATTGGAGTCTACGACAATTTGTTACAATATTACTGTACTGTCATGGCTGTTACGATATATTCGACTTGGTGGTTGAGATACTTCCTATCAAAACAGCGGTGGTTACGCTAGCCAACGTTCAGGATAATAAAGTCGTATACGATAATAGTCTAGTTTATACCGATAACTCGTTTAATTCGGTCCGATAGGACCAAGCTGGTGGGGATAGTACGGTAGGACCAATGCTTGCTCCTCGCTCGTTTACACCGTCTTGCAACGCCTGATCTAAATGAGTACCCGTGCAATTCGTCAAATGTCAAAAACAAGTCAAAATTATTCATCAACACAATTCGTAACCAAAAAAAACATAAGTTAGTACGCTCAGATTGCCTGAGAAACTCAGAACCAACACATTTCACAATAATAACAATCAACATAACCTCATTATTTTGATCCAGATCGAGCCAAATTTAGTTCGGTACACTTGCTGGCGAGTACCGAACCAAGAGCGGACCAGCTTAGTCCGCAACTGTTTACACTATTCGAACCAAATATTTGGTTCTGATATAGTTCGAATTTAGTACTTGGTCCGCGGACCAAGTTGTCGGTGTAAACTAGGCTAATGTGTGAAACATACGGTGCTTACGATATAATAGGACGGTTACGATATTTATACGGGACTGTGGTGATAACGATTGTCAACGTTTGTACCGTATTATGGCGGGAAGCTTTTATTAAACATTATAGGATTCGGCACCCGCTCGAATTCTATTGTTCGATTTCAAACTCTTGAAATACGCAGTGCGACAAACGAATTAATCTGGGTAGAAAGAATGCGGTGATTTCTGATTGGCTACAGATTAATAACAGTGAAATATCCCATGGCAACACCCAATGAGCAGATGACAAGATTGTTGATACGCTTTCGCTTCTAGCTTCCCCTCTGACTCTTAAGACGTTGTCAAGGTTCGGACTGTGATAAAAGACGAAATGCCAGAAACGATACCAGAATGTTGAGCGGTGATGAGTTCTGCTAGGTCGGAATGTTGCCCTGAATTTTGCGCGCGCTTTGTTTTTGTATCTATAGCCATTCAAATTCAACTTATTGAATATTCACTGCATGCATGGTCTTGTTCACGTGATCGTCTGAGCATGAATGAACGTATTTGTCTCAGATTTGTTGCGGAAGTGAATTACTGATGCGGAGTTTAAATAATATAAATCATGTATATGGAGGGACATTTTAAAAAAGTTACGGAACAAGCGTTCTATGGGGTCGGTTTAGGGACAAGACGGCAATTGAGAGGGATGCAATAGAGTGGATGTAAAAACAGACATATACAGGGTTAGGAAAAATTACCAGAACGGTCGATTTTTTCAGAAGATACACAAGCTGGAAAAAAAATGTCTTATATAGAAGTTGTGAGGCTTCTATAAAAATCTACATATCTGTGGTAAATTGAAACATACAGGGTCGGGCATAAAGTTATGGCAGATCAAAGTTGCATTTTTTGTAATGGAACCCCCTGTATATTAATGGATATTTCAACTCTTCCTTCAATTTTGAGCAAAAATTATTCAACAAATAATGTTCCTTAATTGAGCCGTTTTCGAGTTATCGCGCCTTGAAATTTTTGCACCTTTGACATTCTATAAAACTCGAACTAATCAAGCTAGAGAAAAATGGTTTGCACTCTCCCATCTTAACTTTTCAAGAGCTTTTCAAGGAGATTAAATTCATTCTTGTGAAAAAATGTCAAAATGTATCGAAAAAAGTTGACAGTTGACGGTCACCCCCCGAAATGATACGCCTCTGACCTGACCAAGTAATCAAATTTCTGAATCTATATTTGAATCAAGCATTTTCAAATTAGTGGGATATCAAGGTTTAAAAACTTTATTCTGAAGAAAAATCCACCCTCAGGTATATATGCACAAAAAAAAAGAAAATATATGTGGAGCCTTTCCCCTTCCTATATACAGGGTGTTAATTAAGTATCTGGCCAAACTTCAGAGGGTGATTCTTTGAGTGATTTTAAGGTAAAAAGTTCAAATAAACAGGTGTCCATTTCCGCACATTTTTTTTGTTATTTTTATTCGTCAAACTGCCCCTTACGACGCGACTGGAAGTCATAATCAACAATCGATTGGTTCTAACTTAGCGTCTCATCATAGTCCATAATACTGCCAAATTTCAACAAAATCGGTCAACAGGTGTTTGAGATATTAATAAATAAATGTAAAAAAAAATATTTTTTTGACACCCTGTATCTTGAAAACTATGCATTTCCGGACACCTGTTTACATGAACTTTTTACCTTAAAATCACTCAAAGAATCACCCCCTGAAGTTTGGCCAGATAGGTACTTAATTAACACCCTGTATAATCCAATCATCTACTCAATACTTGAGACTTGATTAAATGAGTACATTTAAACTGAAAAAAGTTGCGTTTTTTTTACTTTTGTCTCAACAAGGTAAAAGTTTAAAAAATAGCAATTATTTCTCAGCCTATATAATACTATTACATATGACGAAATAAATACATGTCAATTTTAAATATTTCCTAAACGCTTTATCAGAAAGACATCAAACTATATATATTTTTGAAATCAAAGAAATTAGCTCTGTCTGAATATGTAATAATATACAGGGGATTCCTTATAAAAAAACGTATGTTTATCTTTGCATGGAACGCCAACTTCGATTGTTTTTCTCGATATAGCAGTATGAAGTTATTTGATGATACCTACCAACATTTATCTCTACACTATTTTTCGTAACTTGAAAGATAACAAAGTTAAAAGGGGTTCTAGTTTTCGCGAATAAATTGTTTTATTGAAAAGTGTACAAAACGATTTTTTTCAAATAGTAAAATCCATGGAATTGTCGGATTTTTTACGCGTGAAGTACGGGACTGAAATTCGCACAAGTCACTCCTCGAACATCTTCTTTCTAGTTGCCAAAGATGCGCCACCTCAATATCTCTCGATTGAATTCTTACAGATTGTTTTATTGAAAAGTGCATAAAGGATTTTTTTTAAATAATAAAATTCATGAGGTTCTAGGAGTTTTTACTAATGATATGGGATAAGGAAAAGTGAAATCCACTCTCAAGTTACCAAAAATGCCTTCTAATTGGACTCCTACGAATGTTTTTACTCAAAAGTGCACTAAATAATTTTTTGAAAATGATCAAATTCATGGAGCTTAGGAGTTTTTATCAATGAAGTTAATAAGTGAAATTTACAAATTAACCTTTTCAGTTAAGTCACCTCAATTCCTCTATTTCAGTGAAAAATATTGCACAACGTAGTTACACCAACCAACCCGCCATATCCGTCGACATAAAGACATCTCCCATCGAAAAAACATCTTGACACCCATCAAGTCCCTTTTCACTCGCAAACAACAAAAGGTCCATTCAAACCTGCCACCGGTATCCAACATACACGCTGAGCTGTCATGTCACAAACAGTAGCTGACAATTAAATCGCTGGCCAGCAATGATGGCTGGAAGCTTACCAATCAGAGCTCGCTGCTGACGCAACCAGCCACTCGATTCGACTGCGCCTATTGCAGCTGTCACAAGGCCGCGCCTCTGGGCGGAGCGAAGGCTGGTGGTTTCACCAAATCACCAAGTCCGGCTTTCGCTTTAGTAGTGCGAGGTTCACCAGGTGGTGATGATGTGAGTGTGGTGGTTGTTGTGAAAAGATGATCATGATGGACGTTGGTATGTACGGGCATAATTCGACGCCATCGTATCCTACGGACTCTGGGTTTTTCTATGGTAATGGGACAAGTGATGGGGTGCCGCAACAGTATGGGTATGCGGGTAGTGCGGGGTTTGCTGGGGGGAGTTATGAGGATGCCTCGTTTCTTTATGGTGAGTTTATTTGTGTTTGCCCCCCAACTATTACTTTGGATGAATTAACAATAATAATTGATAGTGTAACTTTTTCAAAGATCTCGCATTCTTGTTGCTCGGTGCGGAAAACTTCAAATTCAGCACTACTTGGTCTTGGACGGTAGACATCTATCAAATTGATGCCTACTGAATAGGTATTGCTGAATTTTTACTAATATTTTTTATCGAAATTTTGCTTTCAAATGGAGGATAATAATAATAAAGTTATAAAGAGAGTTATTTAGGTGTTTTTTTTTCTATTTGAACTGATCTAAGCTCTTTTAAACAAATATATTTGAATTTTTCATGTTTTTTTTCATACACAGGATGTTTCCTATAATTGCGTAGGTACATTAAATTTAAGGGCGTATTCCCGTGCTTATTTCATGAAAAAAAAGTTCGAATACAGGGTGTTTCAAAAAGAATGGGCCATACGGTAACAGCAGTTTCCCCACACAAAAATATTGCGATCGACCCGAACTTGCCAATTCCGAAAGTTGATATTAACAGAGATACAAGGTGTCAAAGTTGAATTTGAATTTTTGTTTTTTTTTCTAATATCTTTTGAAATAATCAAGTTATTTTGATGAAATTTGGTACATGGGGGTTGTTTGACATGCAAAATTCATATCTGGCCTTGGTATGGCTCTTACAGGTAGGGGGCGCCACTAACACTTCTTTCCACTCATTCAAATAGTCATAACTTTTTTGCCTCCTTTAGACTATTTTCGTATCTGGCCTCGTTTTAGAAAAACTAATCTTTTATAATTAGGTACGCAAAATATTTTCATTTATTTTTCTAAACAAGAAAACGAGGCTAGATGCGGAAAAAATCTAAGAGGCAAAAAAGTTGTCTATTTGGTTGCTTCATGCATCTGATAAAAAAAAAAGAAAATAACAATACCTGATGTAAGTGGCGTAATTTTTTTTTTAAGTTTAATACAGGGTATTAAATCTTAAAATCAATACATTTGTATTTATATGAACTTTTTTTTATTAAATTAGCACAGGAATACGCCCTTTAATTTAATGTAAGTATACGCAATCAGTAAATACCGAGGGAAATACCCTGTATAGTATATAGCACTGATTATTATTTATTTTTTAGAAAAAAATCATTAAGCATTACAATTTGGTCCTTTGAACAGTGATTTCATTGTCATAACCGATTTAAAAAAATCGATAGATACATTATTTATATAAACCATTTACAATTTTACAATCGCTTAATATTATAATGATGTAAGTGGCCCAACGAAAAGGTCCCATGCACCCTTATTTATGAGTTTCCTGGTATATTTTGGGAAAAACGCTCGGACACGTCAATTTTTATTTTTAGGGGGACGTCTTTTCGTGTATGACTGTGTAATACGGGGTGTTCCAAAAATAAGATATCGCATTACACTTGACATTTTAAAATGGAAACCCCCATTTTTTTTCTATTTTTGGATTCTCCATGAAGTTTTTAGTTACTTTTGTATAATACAGTTTATACCTATCTTCAACCGTTTCAAAGTTATTTGAATTTTTCATTGAATTCACCTCATTTAATTTAATACTGATAATAATGGATCGTACGGAAAAAAATAATAAAAACGGACTTGGACATGTTGTAAAATACAATAGAGCCCCGAATAACCGAAATAATAGAAAATGAGGTTAATAATAATGAAAATTTTCTTCATTTCCAACAAGATGGTGCACCGCCGCACTTTGTAGCTCCAGTACGACAGTTTTTGGACACCTATTTCCCAAATCAGTGGATCGGACGGCGCGGCGCCATTGAGTGGCCACCAAGGTCTCCGGACTTGAGTCCTTTAGATTACTTTCTTTGGGGACATTCCAGAAATGTGTGAAAATGTTAGGAATAGATTTAAGCAAAATCTTTATTATTGCATGGAGGTAAACGGACACCACTTTCAACATTTATTACCACATTGACTTTTTGACACGTTATAGCTAAGAAGCTAAGTAAGTAATTTTTGTTTAAATTTTTTAAATAAACGGTTGAAGATATAGGTATAAACTGTATTATACAAAAGTTACTAAAAACTTCATGGAGAATCCAAAAATAGAAAAAAAATTGGGGGTTTCCATTTGAAAATGTCAAGTGTAACGCGATATCTTATTTTTGGAACACCCTGCATTATACAGTCATACACGAAAAGACGTCCCCCTAAAAAGAAGAATTGATGTGTCGGAGCGTTTTTTCCAAAATATACCAGGAGAGTCATAAATAAGGGTGGGACCTTTTCGTTGGACCACCCTGTACATAACTATAATGATAATGCCATACGTTACGTTTTTCTCTTAGGAAATAATGAGAAATAAGGAAATAACACTCAATATTTCCTCTTACAGACCAATCACAAAGGTCATTTTGTTGAATCCAGTGGCGTGGAAATAATACCTTTTTATTCCTTTCCGGAAATTAAACCAACTTGAGATCTTTATGACCCATATGGAACATATAAGTATCTGGTGATGATGAATCGACGGCAACTAAAGTGCTGGAAAGTTGCTTTGCAACCTGGAAATGTTTACCCAAATTCAAATCTGGATATTTTCGAAACGGAAAGAGATATCGAGTTGCGGTTTTCGGATCGTCCTTGACCAATTTTTTTAGAACATGTTCATGGTTGGAGCGGTGTATTTTTTCATTTTTAATTTTTCGAAAGTTGGCTATAACTCGATTTATTGAATTTTCAAAAAAAGTGTGTAATTTTTCCATAAAAAAGGACTTTTCAGGGTAACTTTTGATAATCGGTATTTCTTTCCCACTCTGTTGCATAGAGTCGTAGATCGATATTGGACCAGAGAACAGATTTTTTGACATTGAACGTTATTGACTCCAGTGACGTAATGTAATTCGAACCAAATTTTTAAATTGTACATACCATACATATACATCCAAATTATCAGCTTAGTGGACAAATCTAAGTTACGACTCTTCACTTTACTTTAGGGGTGTATTTCAGTGGCGTAACAACAATAGCTTGTTTCCTTTGGTTTGGTTAGAAGTGCTTGAACATTTTTATAATAACGTTCAACGTGTCGTGCCTTATAATTCTTTTCTCTGGTCCAAATCAATCCACAACAGTGTGCATGATAAATGACACACTTTTTTAAAAAATTTCTATAAATCGAGTTATTTATAGCCAACTTCTGAAATACTTGAGAAATCACCCATGCATTTTCAGGAAAGTCCAAGGATTAAAAATATGGATAGAAAAATGTTCAAGATCAAAAATTGGGAATCTGACATAGCACCAAACTTGACTAGAAAAACATGACTCTCTTTAACCACCCTGTTTAGGTGGATAAATAAAAGAAATACACCTCTCCACCCATGTACATATGTTCTCGACAAATTGGTCAAGGACCTCCCGAAGACCACAACTCGATATCTCTTTACGTTTCAAAAATATCGAGATTTGAATTGGGGTCAAAATTTCCATGTGGCAAAGCAACTTTCCAACACTTTATTAGATTTAGAAAAGTATTCAAACCTTTTTAAAAAGTAAGCCCATGAGTTATCATACTTAATAATAATAATATATTTTTTTTATTAAGCAATGCTTCAAATACACAAAAAAATAAATAAAAATAAAGTTATTATTAATATACAGTGTGACCCATTTGTTTTGGGAACACCCTGATAAAAAGTTTATTTCTTAACCGATTTGGTTCGTTTTTTTTTTGGATTGTAGAGCTCAAAAAATTGTATATTCTTGGCAAAAGTGACCTTCGCCATTTTGACTTCAAGGCCTACTATGTTAGTTTTTAAGAGCAAAATTTCAGAAAACCATATTAGCGATTTTTTTAGAAAAAATCTGAGTGCGCCACTGGATTCAGCATCCTTTAAAACGGGTCTATACAAATTTTCAACCGAAAATATCAAGTTGAAAAAAATTAAAAATTCGCACTTTAACAATCTTTGATTCTATCAAAACAAATAAAAATGACATAAAACTAAAAATTTGTAACTTCTACCAAACCACCATCAACTTCAATGCATTTATCATTTCTTTTGAAAGAATCAAAGATTGTTGAAGTGCGAATTTTTAATTTTTTCAACTTGATATTTTCGGTTGAAAATTTGTATAGACCCGTTTTAAAGGATGCTGAATCCAGTGGCGCACTCAGATTTTTTCTAAAAAAATCGCTAATATGGTTTCCTGAAATTTTGCTCTTTAAAACTAACATAGTAGGCCTTGAAGTCAAAATGGCGAAGGTCACTTTTTGCCGAGAATATACAATTTTTTGAGCTCTACAATCCAAAAAAAAAACGAACCAAATCGGTTAAGAAATAAACTTTTTATCAGGGTGTTCCCAAAACAAATGGGTCACACTGTATAAAAAGTAGATAAAATGAAGTAATAAGTGTTTGAAAACAATACTTGGTAAAAGACATGGATTAAAATATGTATATAACGGATAATAGTGTATAAAACGAGTGGCAGATCCATACCTCAAGGAAAATGTGACCTTATACATAAAACTAAAAGTCTAAGCCTTATATCTTTCCCCTTACCAAACCAAAAAACAAAATTTTTTTTTAGGTGTAAGCGGTGCATCAACAGATTCAGGCGTAGAAACCCCCCCGCCTCCTGACCACTTTTACCACCATCAACCCAACCCCCCTGAATCGTCCATAATTAGCAGTGAAACCGGTCTCAGTTACACCAACTTGGACTATGCCAACAACAGTACCATGTACCATCAACCTTATAGTGAAGAGTTTCCAGGTAGACCGCACGAGCTGCTTCTGCGTCATCATGAAGATTCGGCTGATGCGAACTATCAGTATATTCATGACACGAAGTATCATCAAATTGATGATACGTTTCATCATGCGCATGCGGGACAGACTTCGTGTATGGAGTTTCAGCAGTTGCATACGAGGTAAGTCAAGCCAGTGAGAAACAAAAACATTATACAAAATTTGACAAGCCTCTAAGTCAATGACAGCATCCAAAATGTCATTTTAAAAACTCCTTTTTAAATTTTCGAAAAATATTTCCAAGTAGGTACCTAGCCCCCTAGTTTCATCAAGGATTTTGAAGACTCTTTTAGACAAGCATCAGCTTTAAATATTCACTATATAAACCTCTGTTATTGTCTTACTGTACCGGGGAGTTATAATGAAATTGTACATATTCATTATTCATATACAATTAACCGAGTTTGTACAAAAGACGATTTGCACAATTTTTGAAAATATTAAGATTAGGGCGTAATAATGCAATCAATGTTTTAAAAATTAACCTACTGCCTTTTAATAATGTAGTACAATAATTGCACCTGGCTCTGCCCACTAGAAACGCGCGTATATACTCGTGACGTCACAGTCGAAGGATAATATTTTTACACTTCATACTTCAAATCGATTGTCCTTATTAAACATATTTATATTGCTGATAAAGTTCATTTTTTATTTAAAGTTACAGCAACGTTTCAAAATTGGAGGTTAAAGGTTGGCAAAACAAATTAAATGCCATAAAGTGGTCGCTAATTGAAATGAAGAGATATAATATTTGATTATAAACTTCATTTTCTCGATTGAAGAAGGGTTTTGATCACCAAATTCAAAATTATCATTACTGTCTATTCTCAAACGTTTTTTTCTATCAAATCGAATACATTTTGAACATAGCAAAATAAAACGAATCATAGTTCAATCTATGACTATCGTAATAGAACATGTTTGCCAACCCTTAACCTAAAATTTTGATCTGTCATTGTAACTTTTAATAAAAAATGACCTGTATGTAAAAAATGAGACAATTTCTAGGTTTTTATCAACCTTAGAGAGAGTCCTTTGTAACTCTGAACTGAAAAAAGATAAAGAGAAATCGTCAATAATCTCAAAGAGGTCCTTTAAACAAATGAAGAAAAGTAACGATCCACGTCTTTTGTTTGAGGCCTGAAGACGTGCATGGATCATTACTTTTCTACACCAAAAAAGATAGATCATATTATTAAGTGAATGTGTTATGGAAAATATTTGATATAATAACCTAAACAAGTCATAGTTCGCCACCCATGATAAACCTAGTACAAGTTTCGCCTATCGATTCGTGCACTGCTGATCGGTATGGCAAGAGAAACAGGTGGAGATGTTATTTCCAGTCTCTTTGATGATCAGAGACAACTTTGGCCAAGTGTCGATTGATCGTCCAGTTCATTTGTTCCACAATACCATCCGATATTGCGTGCAGCGTGGTTTTTTTCTTCCTGGAAAAACGCTAACTCAAAGTTCCTGCCCTGGTCCGAATACAGCTCCAGCGTAACACCAAAACGGCAGATCCATTCCTTAACCAGTACATCAGCTACCAATGCCGATTCTTGATTAGGCAAGGCATACGCTTCGGCCCACTTGCTAAAGTAATCCTTCACGACCGGGAGGCATTCATTTCCTCCGTTTATTTTCTCTCAAACGGGCTTCCAACGTTGTACTGCGGACTGCCGCATATGAGCTTTTGGACGAATCTGTGGTCCATTACTCGCAGCACATACGACACATTCCCTGCACCATTCTCGGACATCGGTCTGACAGTTGAGCCAGAAAAACCTTTCCCGCAGCTTTCCTAACTTCTTGGTTACTCCCTGATGTCCACCCGTGAAGCCATCATATGGACCTCTCTCATCACTCCGTCCTGTCTTCTTCGATGAACCACTATCTGCTTCCGATTCATGTCATCCAGATTTTTCACAAATCTCATCGAGATGCCGTCGCTAATAACCAGTGATTCCCATTGATGAGCCCAGTAGGATTTCACTGTAGATTAAAATCGTGCGACTTTTTGCCATGTTGGTCGTTGGCCTGCTAGCTTCCATCCAATGATGAGCTTAAGATCTAGATCTTCCTCCTGGTCCTCACGAAGCGCCTTAGACGGCCAGGATATCGAATCATCCACCACAGTTGTCCTGCGAACGCTCGCTTCCTTTTCTTTGACTTTGTGAGCAAGCTCTCGTCTCCTGGACAAGCCATCAAACTTCTTGAGGCTTGCTCGACGTTCCCTGTTTCCGATGCCGAAGCAGAGGTGCCCATATCTCACAATTCCAGCAATGTAGCAGTTCCCTTGGCTTGGAGGACAGACTGTACTACTTTGATGATCCTTTCTAACAGATTCTTCGTAGGTGTTTTTCTTTGTGGAATACTGTTCTTCCATCTTTCGCTCTAGGGCAGGAATCTTGCAGCACTTCTTCGCCGCTTTGAGTTCCAGGGCTTTGACCAGCGCATCCACCAGATTGTCAGGTCGATGAAGAATCAAGGACGTCCTTATGTCTTGGTCCCGAAGTCCATCAAGAAACGCCTGAACTGCTAGCCTCTCCATAACGTTCTCTGGCGTGGTTGGGTGAGTCAGTCGTGCAAAGCGAGCTACATCAGCTTGAAACTCCTGCAGGCTCTCTTTGGTCTTCTGAGAGAGGTTGAGTTTGTCAATATCGAAGCTCCAGGTGATTTACCAGTACATCGTAGTCTTCCCGCTCTTGGGTACTCATCAGCGTCTGCACGATTTACATTGCCTCCCCACGAAGTGCTAGAGCAGACCTTTTTCGGTTCCAGTTCATCCATTTACCCTTGCTGCTGCCTCGAACCTCGAACTGACCATGGTAATTGTTCCAGGACAGCTCGCCATCAAACTGTGGAGCTTTCCTGGTATTCTTATGGTATCAGTTTCCATCTTGACATTCGCACCTTGGCTCTCAATTATTGTTTCTTCTGGTTGTTTCATGTTCATGATCACTGCCACTTGTCTTCTCATTTGCTCCATTTCCTCTTCCAGAAATTTCACTGTATCTCCTAGCTGTTTCCCGATTTCTTCTGCTACCTGATCCTTCAAGCTTTCATAGCTCTAGAAGATTTCTTGAACTTTTCTTCCAATCTCTCTTCCATAGCTCTAAAGGATTCTTCGAACTTTTCTCCCAAAGCTCAAGAAGATTCTTCCAACTTTTCCAATTTCCTCGAGTTCTCTTCCATAACTCTAAAATAGTCTTCGAACTTCTGTTCCAATTTATCTTCCGGTCTTCGTTGCAGATCAGCTGTCTTCTCACTTGTGTCCAAATTACGTTCCTCCAACTTCCTCTTCAACTCGGAGACCTTCAATCCGGTTAACAGAACTTGTCTTTTAGCCATTATAGCGAATATATGTTTGATTCTATAGCACACAATAAATCTCGCTTCTGACACCAATAATTGTTGCGTTTTTCCGCTATAGAAAACTCTGTCCAACTTTAACTAATTTATTTACCGACAATTGTTTATGTACAGTCGTTCGCGCACCAAAACAGTGGCTAGATCAGGCGTTGGAGGGCAAATATTGGCGACTAAAAAATGATGCATCGTCGCAATATCCAGAAAATAAAAAAAAAATCTGTAACAGTTTATTTACAATAGATCTCTAGATATCGATTTTTGAATTATTCAAAGTTCCAATTTTCGAGCGCCTACCAAAACAGGATTTAGTGTCGCTCGGCTAGCTCGCCCTGTAGAAAAATTATTCCGATAAAATGTGTTTGCTGAATCTTATTCAAAAAAATCCACAGGTTTCTAACCATTTGAATAAACCTATAATGAATTTAATTATTTTACACCTCGTCTTTTTCTTTTTCAGTCATCTATCAATTGGATATATGTAGGCCTCTCTCATGTTTGACCGTACAGTTCTATTTTCTGCTATCTGGTACCAGTTCAGCCCAGCGATTTTTTTCAGATCTTCGTACCATCTCGGTTGTAGTCTGCCGGTGCCGATACTTTTTCGTTCTCCCCAAGGTCTCCATCTAGTGATGTGTCTACTCCAATTCTCTCGGTATCTTGCAACATATCCTGCCCATAACTAATTTTCTGTATGACGTCGCGTCGGTTACTTTTGTTCTTTCTCGTATGCACTGGTCTGTTTCGTGGTCTCTCAATGATATTCCGTCCTATTTTACACCTATATACCTGAAATTTCTCATACAGTTTAAATCAAATCAAAATATGTTTTGATGTCCAAGTCAAATTATGTAAAATTGTTTATGTTGATATTGTTCATACATTAAAAAACAATTTTGAAGGTTTGAAAGGCTTATAAATCCTGAATTTTAAGTTTAGCTGTCGTTAGCTTCATCACTCCACAAAACAATTACCAAGCTCTCCCGCCCCGTCAAGGTCCACAGGTGTGGTGGAGAAAAATGTGTCCCTTCCTCACCTCCACCCTCCTGTAGTTCAACTGTACCTCCATTTCTCTCCAACCCTCACTGCGTACCTCATGTTGTTCTCCAACTCCGGAGGAAGGAGATGGGTCGGCCCAGCTTCGTAACTATGACATCATGTAACAGGAACACCTGTCGCATCGCAATATTTGCAATGGAAAACTTGTATCAATTCTATTGCTGGTTTCGAAAGTCCATGAAAAATAATTAATTAGTCACCAAAATCAAGAGGTAACTAACCGAATTTCCAAACTTTTTGTACAAGCAGTTTTTTAAGAAGAAGGTATAAAGGAGAAAACGAAGCAGCCACCCTGTATAATATGTATATTGTGTAACCAGACAATGTGCGATAATTTTCATACTTTATTCAATCTGTGAATCATGACCTTTAGTGCAAATTTGTTTCACAAAACTAGCTAGAACTGTACAATTATTTCTCATTCCAGATACAAAGAAGAAATGATGGGCGACAGCAGGCTGCGTCAACACCCCACCATGCATCCCATACCAGGTCAACCGCAACAACCAGTGTTGCCAACCTACAAATGGATGCAAGTGAAACGAAACATCCCTAAACCAGCTCGTAAGTAAACCCTTATCATTTCCGTTATTGATAGCCAAACAGACGAGACAACTAATATTTAAAATGCAAACAGAAAAAACACGTGTTAGAGACATTATCGCACGATGGAATGGCCAGTGTTTGCTTTTAAATGTTGTTTCTATTTGCGTACAAAAGGTAAACAACCCAGACAAGAGTTGGGTAAATAATTTGTCTGTCAGTGAAAGTGTGATAAGTCAATTATCATTGATAAATGTGTCGCCCAATTTTTTTTAAATTGCAAACTTCATGGAAGATTTTCAAGTATAGCTGTATCTCGTAGACTATCACTTTAAGATTAATGTTATTGAACATTTTTATGGGAAATTTGATCATCTTCAATAGTAGTTATTGTAACTATCACCGTTGATAAGATATTTTGCAAAATCTGTACAAGACCAATTATGTTTAGACACGCAAATAGAACGCTAAACCCACTTTGTCCATCACAATATCAAATTTCGTTTTCCACATTAAACTTTTTGCCAAATCCCTCTCTGTAGAGGGTAGGGACGGTATGGTTTCTTTAACGTGACAACATCCATGACACGGGACCAACAGTTTATCGCCTCTTACGAAAAAATCCCAAAATTTAACTTCGACGTTGGCCAGCCTCGGCAAAATTACCAGGACCCCTATTTTCGATTCTCACTTCGCCTGAATCGAGTGAATGTGGTGTACATAGTTTTATAGGTATATGGGTGTACAAAAGCAATGTAGGTAGTTCACCGGTGATCTATCATATCACACATTCCAAATTAGCCGTGATGGGGTGAGACAAATTCCCTGGCGTCGGTGATTAGCCCTGATGGCCTGATGGTCGCAGAAATAGACCGACGAAAAGTGAACCAGGCAAAAAAAAAATTATGAAACTTTTTCCGATAAACCATTATTTATTTACATTTAATTTCAAC
Organism: Orchestes rusci; assembly: GCA_958502075.1. Taxonomy (NCBI): domain Eukaryota; kingdom Metazoa; phylum Arthropoda; class Insecta; order Coleoptera; family Curculionidae; genus Orchestes; species Orchestes rusci. The sequence goes on from OY293305.1 coordinate 117,678, forward strand.
AGCTGAAAAAAAGATCTGACATTTGACACGTTGTAATTCGTTCATTCAATGGCCATTTGATTGATTTATCAGAGAAAGTAAACACACAGATGTATTAAAAGTGACATTTGAAGCCACTCATGTCGAGTATTTAATTTGTTGTACACTTTAGTACAATATTGATTTGGTGAAAATGCCCAAAACTCAAAACTACCCGTCATGAGGGTTAGGGAAGCTTTTAGTCGCACGTGCTAATCAGGTTGCGTGAATCTCGAAATATGTCCAGATCCGATCAAAGTGGCTTTTCAATTTTGACACAGTCACATGGTACGATATGTATATGATACAAATTATCGCGACTTATTTTCTTGATTGGGGATGGATTATTTCCAAAAGTACAATTTGACGGTTACATAGCGAACCTTTGATTTTTTAATACAAATTGGATTTATAAAGATGTACAACAGTAAAACGGTGCTCATGATTGAGGATTGATTATCTTCAATCAACATGGTTGAGGATGGATCAATTTCAACGATGAAACGTCTGAGTGACGTTACTTACACAAGTGATAACCGTTAAATGATGTCTCCACTTTGAACTGCATAACTTTTTTTGGGATTGACCGATTTTTATGGTTTTTGCGCAATTTTGTTGGGAATTTTCCCTACATAAAAAGCGGTCAATCTGGCAACATCGCAATTCTGAATTTGGTAATTATCAAGTAGTGGGTAGGTATAATTTATCATATCCAAGAAAAAGTTTGAGATTTTGAAAATTCTTCCATGTTTTTACACCTGCCAAGGCTCATAAGTTTTTTATTTTTTGAGATATCGAGACGAAATCTGCACCATTCTGTTCGCAAAAAAAACAAGTAACCTTCTCGTTTTTTTTGGCTTGTCAAAAAAAAATCTTTCTTATAGAAAGAAATTGAGCTGTAAATTTGACCCCATGTGGAATTCAAAAGTTGAAAAATTAAAATTTAGAAAAAAAAATGTAAAGAAAAGAAAACACAAACGTCCATGAAGAAACCATATTTAAACCAATGGAAGAAACTTTATCAAATTGTCTGCAAAATGCCATAAGTTTCATATCTTCAGAGATAAAATTTCAAGAACAAGTTTCCAGTCCTTTAAAAATGACGCAAAATTACTAGAAAAGGTCCAGTCGTTCGAAAGTTGTGGAATTTTTGTGAAGTTGCAATAAAAAGTGAATTATATCGGTATACCTAGGTAATGAAATTTTGCCGTTATGGAGAAAAAATGCAATCTGGCAAAGTTGCTTCTATATAATAAATAACCAATCCTCAAACTCAACTCCTGTGTATTGAATCTTTTTTCCACTGTTGCCAGATTTTAACTTCATTATGGATGATTTTTGCCAATAGTTGCTAGATTGAAATATGTATTCGCATGACAACAAAATAACTAACATAGGTAGTTGCCAAATTCTCATGTTTAATTTCAAAACTCAAATTTCGACTATCCAACAAATAGATTGAAAAAAAGCGACGGTGCCAGATTAAAGGACTGAACCTATAGAGCGTTTGTGAAAAAATTCACAACCTCGGTGTTGCCAGGTTAAATGAAGGTGCTGGATAACTGATTTCTTATTCAAAACAAAACGAAAAACTTGGCAACATCCAAACTAAATTCCAATTTGAAAAAAAAAAAGATTTGGCAAACTATCAAAAAGTAGGAATGTTTGATAAAAATGTGCGATTATAGTCTTGCGAATCATTAAAAAGATTTTAGGCTAGAAAATTGATCATACATTTATAGGATTTTTTGAGGGAGGAAATTGAACAAATTTCAATATTTTTGTTTGTGGGATGTCAATTCGAGGAGATTTTTTTTTCCATCTGACTAGTTTTTTCTTTTTTTAACTTTTTCCTCACATTCTCATGCCTTAGTTAGGACTAATTATCTGCCCTTGACTAATTGACAGCCCTTTATTTACCTTCTTTTCAATCATCTTGAGTATATAGGTACCTACATACTCTCCTGATAATTTCTTTACGCCTTGCGCCTTGGTTATTTTGGAGCAAGTTGGGTTAGTTTTCTTCTAGTTGCGTGCTCTTTTTATTATTTTTTTTCCATAGTTTTTCCCTGTTGATTAGTTTTATCTTGTTATTGTTTTTTTTTTCGTGTTCAATTTATGTTAGTCTTCGTCTTTAACCTTTTCCTATTTCTTTTCCTCACTGTATGCGCTGTTGTTCAATTTTCCTTCGGAGTTTCTTTTTTTTTCAGTTTTACTCTCTTCCGCTTTAAACTTGTTTATTGTTTCTCGTTTGAGTCGTTTGGGTTGATTTTCTATCACGTTCGTTCATGTTGAGTTTTTCTTTTTGTGCTTTCATAAGTATTTCTTTCATTTTTTTACATTTATCCCAGAATTGCAGAGAATAGTTGAGAGTTATCCGATAATTTCAGAAATTTTTTGTCCAAACTTCAATTTTTCTCAACGTGCTAATCCACAGAAAACCGATCCAGAAAAACAGGACGTAGCGGATAAATTCCACGCGCTGATAAGAAGGCACACACAAAACAAATATGAGATACAGCAAAGCCCGGTATTAAAATAAATAAATCCTTATCAGAAATCTAATAATACTGTTGCCAATATTGAAAAGAAGATTTGACGTGTATCACATTAACGTAAGCCTCTATCCATATAATATTGCTACCGTTTAAACCCGTTTATCTAATCGATTAATCCGCCGATATTTTATCATTTCTTTCATTGTAAATGCTCGCAAATCAGGTTCAATCATTTTTATTCCAAATCATCAGAAAATTCTGTTGAAAAATCTTCCACCTTGACAACCGCTGTCTCCATCGCAATTGATCAGTTTCTGCAGCTGATTGGTTAAGTCGGTGATGCGCTCTTCTTTAATCGCCACCATCTTCTCCAGGTGCTCTATCTGTGCTTTTAGAGCGCCGACCTCTTCAGCTCTATCAGCCAGCTCGGCTTCCATTTTTGTAAAAGCATCCGATGACATGAGTTTCTGGCTGGATGTGGTTTTTCCCGTTCTTATCTTTATATCCAGTACATCTGTGGCGAATGAAATCAGCATTGGCTATAAAAACGTAATACAACCTTCCACATGTTCCTCATTGGAAATTCCCTCCAAGTAGTAGACTTTAACAGGCTCCCCTTCGACTTTTTGTTTAGCTTCCAGTTTATCGGTTTTGTCTTTGATTTTTTGCAACAAACTTTCAATGGCACCAGGCGTTGCTTTGGCTAGTTCTTCTTGTTCGTGACGGGTGAGGTTTATTTTTAGTTTGTTGAGTGTCTGAAAAGTCTTGATAAGAAATCACAAAGATTCATGAAAAATGTGGATCAGACCTTTCTGTTCAACATTTCCCAATTCAACACTTTCAAATGTAACGCATTCTTGGCTGTGTAATTGTGCAAATCAACCAACTTGGGATAGTGATGTTTCAATATCTCAACCAACGGTAGAGCATCCGAGAAATCTCTGTGCAAATTCTTCTTTGTGCGGCTAATTTCATGCTCGTCCACCCATCGAAACAAATCATTGAAATCGTCCGTCATGTTTGTAGAAAATTCTGAAAATGATGTAAAAAATTAAGACTTGTCAAGTTGACATGGTACGATCAAATTTGAACACCTTTGTCTAAGCAATCAATTAATTGTCAGTGCCAGCAATTAAGGGAAGGATTTCCAAGAAGATGGTCCCGTATCAATGTCGCGTCTGTCGCCACTAATTACCGATGTAGCGTGTAGTTAACACTGCCCTGTCACAACAAATTAATGAATGCTTCCCCAGACTATTAGACCCGCTCTCGTTGAATCTGATATTGTGTTTTTGACTTCACTGATTCTGAAATCTCAAATTGAATGTAACAGTTTGGGTTGGGCATCAATTTATACTGATTTAACTACGCAGTGATGGATTTTTCGGATTTCTACTGAATCGGAATCAGTTTGGCAATGTTGTGTATACGCAACGCATAAGACAGATGCGCTTCTTCCTGTCATGCGCAGTATAACATGCGGCGTTGTCGATATGTCATAGTTAGAGAAACATTTATGGCATTGGTCGCAATGTTTGTGGGACTAGTTACGTATTTTTTCAATGGTTTATACAGGGTGTTTCATTAATATTGCGAAAAAATTCAGAGTTAGTTTCCCCACTTAAAAATAATAAGAAAACTTCATATAAAGGTTTGTCAAGTAATGGTTCGTTACAGAGCTACAGGGTGTTGAAGTTTTATTTTTATTTCTTTTTTCTAAATAATATTTGAACCAATGTCTATATTATCATAAAAATCGGTATTTGAGGGTTTCTTTTTATGCGGAATTCGAATTTTATCTCAGTTTGGCTCTAACTTGTAGAGGGCGCCACCTACACTCATTTGTCCTGACATGTACAGCCATAACTTTTTTGGATGTAACCGTATGACATATTTGAGTGAGAAAACCTATTTCTCCTTTATTTTTATGCAAAAAAGGCATACTTGATAGAAGTCGCTACGTGCCACCATTTTCGAGATATTTAGATTTGAAATAATGAATACATAATATGATAATGAAATCATGGCCGAGTATTGTGTTTCATTGATATTGCCAAAAATACAGGATAAGTTTCCTCACTTAAAAATAAAAAGAAAATTTCATATAAAGATGTGTCCGGAAATGCTTCGTTCCAGAGCTACAGGGTGTTAGAGTTATTATTTAATTTATCTTTTTCAGTTCTTTATTTGTTTTTGTTCAAATAATATTTGAATAAGCATTGTCGATAATACTACACAGAAGTCGACTTTTATCTTTTTCACTGAAAATATGAAGTTATAACTTAACTAGCAGGTTACCTTCGCCATAATTTCAAAATCCCATGTATTAGTTATTTCAAATCCAAATATATCGAAAATGGTTCCACGTAGCGACTTCTAACAAGTATGCCTTTTTTGCATAAAAATAAAGGAGAAATATGTTTTTTCACTCAAATATGTCATACGGTTACGTCCAAAAAAGTTATGGCTGTACATGTCAGGACAAATGAGTGTAGGTGGCGCCCTCTACAAGTTAGAGCCAAACTGAGATAAAATTCGAATTCCGCATAAAAAAAAACCCTCAAATACCGACTTTTATAGAAATATAGACATTGGTTCTAATATTATTTAGAAAAAACAAAAATAAAAATAAAACTCCAACACCCTGTAGCTCTGTAACGAAGCATTTCCGGACACACCTTTATATAAAGTTTTCTTATTATTTTTAAGTGGGGAAACTCACCCTGAATTTTTTCGCAATATTTATGAAACACCCTGTATAATTATGAATATTTTCCCTAATAGCCTGTTTTCGTTTTCAGTGGGTTCATTTTTGGATTTATTTTTCCATTTGTTAGCTTTCACTTCTCTTATTTTTTCTATCCGGATAAAATAATATTGTTTTCACTGACTTGTTTATTTGATGATTTTTGCTTTCTCGAATCGGCTACAAATTCAATTATTATTGAAAATGTTAAAAATGTTGGTTCTGTTGATATCACAAGAGAAACCAAATCCCAAAAAATAGTGAAAAAGTAGATCAAATTCCCTTTAAAATGATGCAAGATTCATTGAAATCGGTCAATCCGTTCAAAAGATACACAAACCTTTAAAAAAATTGGATAACTGAAAATGATAAAACATCGAATATTTTGGATTTCGTCAAAATCTCGAGGACCTGAATCCTAGATACAATTTTTCAAAAATGACGTGAGATTCAGAGAAATCGGCGAATACGATAAAAACTTGAGTACCTATAGTTTTTTGAAAGTTTGAGAAAATATGTTGAAAAAGCTGAATAAAAAAAAATCACAATAATGTATTGAGAAAGTAGGTCAGATTTCCTATACCTACTTCTAGTTCCAGTGAACACATGAACTGAACCAAACACAGCTTTGAATTTGTTGATTTAAACGTTAATCAAAAGCAGTCCGGCAGCATAGCAGGCGCAGCGCATGCGTCGTTAGTACATAGGTGCGCTTCTCCCAGACAATGACAACGAATTTCAGCCTCTCCAGTGCGGATATTCTCCAGATATGGGAGGGCATCGTTGTCAAGTTGATATATTTTATAGCATTTTTCTTTGAAGAGTGTTGAAAGTTCATTCTCCCAACAAACTAATGTTGCGTGCAAATAGTGCGTGCGCGCACACTTCCGTGCGCTCAGATTATCGCGATAAGGGATTCCCTCGAAAAAAAAACCTTTGTCATGTAGATACAATTAACATACTTTATTAAATGATAAGAACTTATATTGGGACACAGGTCACTCACGATAAACTAGACGACTAATAAAAAGGGCTTTTTATAGCCCTAGTTGAAGTGAAACTCCTTCGTGCTCGGATATTTTCGTACGTTTTTATCGTTGTTTAGTTTGGGACGGTTAAGGGTGATCAATCGTCCCTTCTGACAGCTCGACATATTCATATTCGCATATTTTTTCCCGCTTTTATCTACTGAACCAGTGCCTTTATTATTCTATTATATTAGCAAGATTGCTCGCCTGTCGTGCATATAACAACGTACTTATAAGAGGAATGGTAATTTTTTTTTAATGCTTGCCGCTGGCTGCGTTACATAATCAGTTTTATATAATTAGGTATATTCAAAGTGGATAAAAATTGCTGAAATGAATCTTATTGGCCGTTGAATGTTTGTTTGTATTATTGTTGGCATTTAGGTGTCCATTCAAATAGCGCTCTATTTTCCGAGAGCTGTCGCAGACTTCGCAATTTGTTCTTTAGATATATGTATGTGAACTTTTTTATGATTTTCAACAAACATTGTTAAGATCACAGTGAACACATGTGAAAGCAAGATGAGGAGGTTTTTGGGAGGTGCGCACTAGATTTGCCTTGAAAAGAATGGGTTCAGGAGCTCATATGCGATTTTCAACTATCTAGAACTATGGAGTAATTCTCCACATCATAAATAATTCACGGCTTCTGTATCGCATGACACAACGTCCAAAGTCCGTGGCAAGTATAAATTGGACATTAAACGCCACCTTATCTCGCTCCTAGCTCTATACAGGAAGTCCATAGAATTATTAATCACCGATTTCTTTAACTTAATTGAACTCACCTACCAACAACCCAACTTAATCAATGAACACATCACACCACGACAACCCAACATAAAAACACCAAAAGCGTGGGCCACTTTTTGGGCACTTATCTCTACCTGTCAAACTCCTCACATGTTCATTCGACCAATTTAGAGACGCCAAGATGATATCGATATTTTTTTCCGGATAAACGACAATATGCTGATTTATTAAGCCTTAAAGGCTGTAGTAAAATGAGTAAGCATTATGGTCAGGCCCGGGGGTTTATCCGTTTATCCGAAATCAAAACAAACAAAACCCGAGACTAAATCCATTAAAAGTGTATTTGAAGAACGGATCACAGTCAAGTTGCCCAATATCGGATGACATTGCTGTTTGATGCAAGGGTACACAATTGGGTTTTGTGGGGTTTTTGAGGTAATGGGGTTGGCGTGCTGACTGAAGGTAGTAGAGCATTTTATGGATCAAATAAATAGAAACTTGACAACTATAATAGCAAGTGAAATCTACGACGTTAAAATGTGCATAGGTTCTACATAGACTATTTATTTTATTTCATACTGAACTGTAATGTATCATTTACCAGACGCAAAACCAGTCCGGTGAATTATACACATTACATCAGAGCCGGTAAAATTGGATTGAAAGAATATGTGATTTTAACTAACTATGGAAGTTGTAGAATGTTTTGGCTGGCGCCATCTCATGGTTATAATTAATAACTTGACATAAAATGTTGGTAAAATGAGTACTTACCATTGAACTCCACACTACGTAACTGGAACTGACCCGCTTATTACTGAAAGTGAAGCAAGTAGAGATCGCTATAGTTACGGATATCTATCTCTTTCTAACATATTGGTCCTAATAACAAGGTGCTACAAATTCTTGGCTAAGTATAGAGATCTCGTAAGCCATAATAGAAACAGATTCGTTTAAATGGGGGCAAAATTGAGTATTTTGATGCTCAACAAAATGCACATCATCATTAATTCACTTTGATGATGGCTTTATTAGCTCGAAACGATGAGTACATGTTGATAATGTAATGTTGTAGCGTAGAACGAAGTTGTTTGTCTAATAAAAAGGCTAGAAACAAAGTTTATCATGAGGAAACTTCGGATAATAAATTTGATGACTCCATTTTGGGAAGTGAAAAAAATGGCTATGAAGATGTGACATTTATTTTGATTTATTTCTTGTAATAAACCTAGGAAAACATAGAAACAATTTTAAAAAAATTTGGTTTATCGCGGTACCTATATATTCGGATTTTTTTGGATTTCCCAACGGCATTTTATTGAGTAGACACCATAGACGTATAACCAAAGATATACGTCTATGGTAGACACCAATGCGCAACTTTGTGGTGCTTTGAACTTGTCTGCATATCCTACCGTTTCCAAGATATGATGGTGAACATTGAAATTTGTAACACCCTGTATAAAAGTATAGTCTCGGATTTTGCCAGGCAACACGTCGGCAATCTATTTTTGAACAAATTATCTGATTTCTAGTCAGATATGAGAGTATATATTTCTAATACCGGATCTTAGACTAATAGAGAAAAACATGAAAGCTTCGGAAATGATACAAATATACAATATAATAAAGGTGAAAAAAATCACAAATATATAAAAAAAAATTCAGGAAAAATGAAGAATATATATTATATTTTTCTCTGATAGTTAAAATGAAACTCACTGTAGATATTAAGGCAACCGGACGAAAATAACTGCCTTCTGCCTTGAAAAAAAAATCAAAAGAATTATTAATTTTCACATAATTCTACGTGTCATTGCATAAGCGCCATCCATTAGTTACTATGTGGCAACACTATTGACTCATTGAAGGTATAAAGTAAAATGTATTGATGTACGTAAGGATCCGCAACCAACTGTTTAGTTGCTTACATGTGCATTCTGATCACTTTTTATTCCACAGTTTTCATGAAAATGGTAAACACAAATTATGATTTCGTCGTAGCAAATCCTCGTTTATCAAGTAAGTTGACAGTTCTGTTGACAGAGTGAGAATCGTCATCGACTCTAAATTTTTCAAGGGGCGGAACTATAGTATTAAAGTCAATGGGCGGAACGAATGTCCAACACTGGAAATCACTTATAAGAAGCCCTATAAAAAATGTATAGGAGGTCGGTGAGCGAAAATGAAGGCGATTTTGTAGATTTTCGGAAAAATAGTGTGATACCCCATTTTAAATGAGCATAATTAATCCAACTGAACTACTTCTACACATCAAGTCGTATATCAAAACTTTTTCTATTAACAATCTCCGTAGTCTCAACACAAGAAACTTTCGGACAAAACCCAACCAAACTAAAATAAATTGGCAAATAAACGAAGACAGATCGGTTGTTAATTGCAGTCCGTCTTTTTGGGCCCTAATTGATTTGACGTTGGACCAATTCATCTTGACTTGTCTACGCGATTCTGTCAAATTCGATTAATTTCAACAATTTCGAATTGGACAAAAATCAAAATGTCTTTCTCCACCTTTGTTCAGCTGAGTCAAATATTTGATTACCGTTTCATGTTACAACATATTACGGTTCAACGCAAAAAATATCGAATTTCAGCGGCTTCGTCAAGCCTGTAAATGAGAGTGTTTGGTCGGGGGAAAATTGTCACGTTAGCTGAAACGGGATTTTTATAATCGTAATATTGGGGAAAGTTTCCACAAAGTCTTTATTATTAGAAGCTGTCTGGAAATGTCCGATATGCAGCGGATTCGTTTGCAGACCAATCAGACGTAACAGCTGAGCTGCGTTCGGTTCACCTGAGATCTCAGTAGACTACGATTCAACTAAGAACTATACACCGACCACGTATTCGTCTCTCTCACGCTATATGAGGCCCTCACGCAGCCTGAGAGAGAGGAAGACATCGGGGTTATACCGTTCTTAGATGAATCGTACTCTAGTAACTGAGTTACACTCAATTTCATTTTGTCAAATTTCCGCTTAGCAAACGGGAATCATATTCCACCATTCACATTGAATTTGACGTATAACTCATAGAATAGAGAATTTCCTTTTCCTACAACCGTGCGGAAAATTCAATTTTCCGCACCGATATCCGTGTGGAAAATCAGACTTTCCGAACCAGTGCGGAAAAATTAACAATATCATCAGCAAACAGCAACCAGGTTTCCAGGTAACTATGGTCGCTTAGTTACACATTTCGACATTCATTATTATTTATTTGTAAATAGCTATTTACCTAACAAGTGCGGAAAATTAGCCGAGGGCGGAAAAATATTTTCCGCAAGTGTTAGGTACCTACAATAGTTTTTCTACAGACGTGCGGAAATAAGGATATAATTCGTAATTTAAAAGTTTTTGATGCAACTAATGACAAATAAATAATAATGAATGTGGAAATGTGTAACTAAGCGACCATAGTTACCTGGAAACCTTGTTGCTGTTTGCTTATGATATTGTTAATTTTGACATATCCGTGCGGAAAAAATTTTCCGCACGGAAATGTCGTCCGGAAAAATTTTTCCGCACGGCTGTAGGAAAATAGCTATTTCCTATGATATAACTGACAAGTGAGTTTCCGATCTCAGTTAAAAAGAATGTTGCCGCTTCCGGTCAACATGCTTACCTTAAGGGAAATGAACTGACAGCGCTTTGCATGAAGTTGTGAGAGTGAGAATCAATTCAAAAATCTCTCGATGACAAAGAATACTCGCTGGGCGCGTTTCTAGACATAGAGGAAGCATTCAATAATGTCACGACCAAGGCCATTGAAAGAGAAATGGAAAGGATGAAAATAGAACCAATCATCATCATCAACTGGACAATAAAAATGCTGAAAAGCAGGATTATGAATTCAGAAAATGGAAATTTTTTTATAAGGAAAAGAACGACAAGAGGGACACTCTTGTGCTTGATCTTAGTAAACCCGATCTCAAAAACCTTCAAAGAACAAGGAATTAAGGTGGTAGCATATGCAGACGACGTGGCAATCCTGGTAGTGGGCAAGAGCTTGTCAAACTATCAGTGAAAATTGAAATCATGGGATCTGCATTGTAGAAACTTTCCAAATGGGCAGGACGGAACAGTCTTGGAGTAAACCCTGATAAGACAAATCTAGTACCTTTTACAAGGAAATACAAGATGCCAAACAGTAAAATGACCTCATTGGGGGACAAACTATTAGGCTTTCTAATGAGGCAAAGTACCAAGTGATCCTGGGCTAACCTGGAAAAGAAACACAGAGGAAAGAATGAAGAGAGGCCTCAGTGCATTATATATATATGCACTATTGGGACTGAGAAAGGACGAAGCCGAACGCTACCACGTTGAAACTATTGAAAGATACAGTACCTAGATAAAAACATGGTAAAGCTACACAGTTACAGGTGGAGCAATCGAAACAACTGCACACATCGAGAGCTCTGTGGCCAAACTTGGATATGGAGAAAACAGGGAATTTACTATAGCAGAGCAGAACCTCTATGAGCACCCTTGTGGGAGTAATCACAGGACACTGTGACTGGTGATGATCTCTGCAAGAACTGCATCGAGGAGGATGAAACGATAGAACATCTACTGTGTCACTGTCCACCTTTGAAAGCAGGACGCCTCAGGAATATGGGACAATACTACCTTGAAGACTTGGAGGAAGCGGCAAATGCGTAGACATCGAGCTGATTTTGAACTTCGTGAAAACCATGGGATGGTTTAAACGATGAAGAGAAAGGCTACAGGTTAAGACCGAGGGGACACCTCTTCAAACAAGGGAGCACAATGATCCATTTGGCATCCGCCGAGTGAAACCAATGTCAAGCAGGAAATTGTGGGGCAGGGCATACCCTTCGCAACCTAGCCTAACCTAACCTAACCAAACTTATTGTAATTTGAAAAGATAACATATTGAATTTTCATGAATTTTGCGTTCGAATCAGACAAAACTAATGTTGCTCAGCCTGCACTTCATAAAAATTGTTGTTATTTTGAGGGTTATCATAGTTTTATTGCTTTCTCCGATGCGGTAAAAAATGCACCCAGTTTCCTACATAATATTTTTAATAAGACTCAGATATAGTCTAATGCATATGCGACTTGCAACACTGACTGCCGTGCGTTGGACGCATTGATTTAAATAACTTAAATCAATGGTTGGACGTCGTTAGGTCAACACTCAGCCACCTACGTCATGTACGAAAGGAACGAAGCCTGCCGTTGTGAGTGTATCCGTGATTGTACTGGAAATTTTGACACGGTCGCAAATAAAATCGATTTCTTTGTCACTAAAAGATATTGGTGGTTCCATTACACAATATAATTGTGGCATTATCGTAGAACTATTTGACATTATATGGCATTACCTATAAACTATTGGCAGATCAGATGCGGAAAATACAGTCGGCGTGCGTGACTGACTGAACCAGCACGAGTATTTCAAAATACGTGACTTGCAAAATTTTGCTCATTAATAAAAGTTGCGTTCCGATCTTATCGCCTTTTTGTCCCTTGAGTTCGGCTAAAAACTATTTCACGTTCGATTTTTTCCATGTTGAGGGTTGTTGTTTGATTAATCATTTCGCTTGTCAATCGGACTTCAGCCGCAAAATGCAATTTGTTAAAATAACTCTAAACATTATCCGAAGTGGAAATTCTATATTGTGACACTTTAAAGTGAATGGGCGTTTTTAATAAAATTGCTGAACCGAGTAAACAGTTTTCTGTGTATTGTGTATGTGAGACAATTTCATAATTGGATGAGGTGACGTGCAAACATACATCGATCTTGTATAGTACAGGTATTAGTTTCTTGGAAGTGTTTAGATCTGATCAGATCAAATCGATACTTGGTTAATTTCATGCCCTCAAGCCTTCCTCTAAAGCAAATTTAATTCGCATTTCCAAAACCCAGACCCCTGAAAAATGGACCCGTATACACTTTTTGGTTGTTTTTTTTATCAAGATGGACCACCGAAGTGAACAAATTGGCGCGGGGATTTGATTCCCAATTTGGGCGGTTTTGCAAACAGATGACATTTTTTATCATTTTTTTTGTTCACTGTGATAAATGGTAATCTGTGTTCATTTGCTCGAATATCGATATTTTTATGTTATTTGTGTATAACTGTGATATAACCTTATTAGGATTTGGTACCTGGTTGGTTAAATTAATATTAATTTGTTGATTTTTGAAACTGTCATAAAGATGAGAAAATTATCACCGATTAATTAATGGCCCATGAAATATGTCAACGTGTTTTGTTGATGAGCTGATCCGAATATAATTATTATAAGTCAAGATCATCAATGTCAATCATAACCTACGCCAACAAATCAAGAAGGAGTTTTACGTTCGCTAAACATTCTAAAAATAGACTTTATCATGTTATTAATTATCATGCGTCAAAAACAAACGCGAATGCGTTCGTTAAAAGCGTTATCAGTGTCTGCTGACAAGTGACAGTTGGTTTCTTCGAATACGTAATGCGTTTTATTTCTCATAAATATTAACGAGTTGTTGGGATTGTTGGGAATAAGATATTTTCACGCAGCAACGTATGTGGTGGGCAGAAGAGATACGATAACGTGAGTTTGAAATGGTAGATAGTTTTGGTGTTGATTTTTCATAGAACTACGTTCTTGAATGTTGAATTAGACGCGATCTCAGCATATACCCCAAAATTCGAACAATTTTTCATCGGAATTGATAAGAAGAACGACATCTCATGCGAGAACAAACCACAGAACACATACAAAGTTTAGAAGACAGACTGACGTATAAAATTTTACGGAACAATGCGCAACGGAATGCAGTGGATGCGAATCGAACTATCACACTTGGATGATGTATTATTGAAGATTTCTGCAAAATATTTTACAGATTTCTTTACAGAAAAGCACTGACAAAAACTTCGAATGAATGTAGTTTTTTCGGTTTTCTCTTGAATGTCCAGAACCATCTGAGGTTGGGGTCAGTTTGGCTTCACTATAGTTCTGCGCTGTGGGGCGCTGACCCTGTGTGATGGTGACTATGAGAACATGCCTCTCGCTCCGGAGGTCTGGGGAAGCTCAAGGAACACTTCTTCTGTTTCTTCTCCTTTGTTCGACCTTTTCAGGATGGTGTCACTCAGCCTCACTGTTTGATTTGTTGTGGAATACTCTGGGCGAAATCTCATTTGATCATCTGGCAGAAAGTTTTTTGCTTTTGTCTTTTGTGGTGAATGCATTTCACGCCACTTTTCCGATGACGGCTGGAAGATTAACATAATAGTATTCCGGGTTGTGTCCTGCGTTCCTAGAGGTTTTTTGATGAGGATATAACCAGGTCATTTTTCCACTTGGAGAGCAAAGCATGAAAGACAACTTGAAGATAAAAGGTGACGTTCAAGTGACTTCATCTATCATCATGACAGCTTATTATAGCTGTCATGTGGGATTCTACGTAGCGCCATCTTCTCGAGATCTAACGAACTTCAGGCACATCAGCGCCTCTCCGTGGATGCGAATCAAAGCTTTCACTCAGGCCCCGCCCTCCATTCACGTTTTTGTTCTAAACTTTGTATATGTGTTCTGTGGAACAAACGCCTTGAAAATAAATTCCCGTTATCAACAAGTAAAATGATCCGTTCATAAAAAAAATCATAACACAAAATCCAATCGAGATAGAGGTCTGATTTTTGTATCAGTGAATTTTCCGACATCTTGTCATGAGAGTATTTTGAGAAAAATCTTGGTTATATTATATTCTCATTTTCAATCAGTAAAATTATGCGAACATTCAAAAACTCATTACTCCTAATGTCTTGATCCAGATATAAGTCTAATTCGTGCACCAATGAATTTTCCAGATAATTTTCCATCGGAAATGATAAGAAAAACGACATCTTGTCACAAGATAATTTTGAGAAAAATCGCCTTGAAAATTATATTCTCGTTTTCATCTGTTCAAAATTCAAAATCTAATCGCTGCTGCTGAAAACCACTAATATGATCAAAAAATAAAAACTTTACAACACTTTACTATAGAATTCTCAATCTATTTCCTCAAGTGCAACAATCAGATTGAGCCATCAAGGCTACCATGGTGCCGTAATATAAATCAAATGCACTTATTTGCCAAGTGGCTTGAAAAAAGCCATGATTTGCATTTTTCGTCGCGGCAATGATGATATCAGCATGGCAAGCCGTCATTTTATACCTGTTTCCGTCTGGTTTGCTGTTTTGCTTTGCACAGCATTATTGCAACACTTTTCCTGCTAAATGTTGCAATGCTACGTTCCAAACTTGAAGTTGATAGGTTTAATCGCTTAAATATTCAACTCAAATTTTTGATGTTTGATAAAAAGTCTACATAATAGTCATAATAGCCTCAGAACTTCTTTAATAAACACATTTATAAAACAATAGAAATACATTTCTATTTTTCGGTCATAAATCACCCCTTAAACAAGAGATCTCTCCAGAGATAGCGCTCAAGTAAGTCGTGTCGCCTACTTCCAACACGACATTTTCCATGAAAACTCCCGCATAGGGACTGAAACTTCTCTCTTTTCAGCTCCTAAAGTTTCCCCAGTTTTAGCAGACTTTCCCAATGCCACCACGTCCAATTTGGAACCTCAAAGTCCAGCTGCGAGGAGTTGTTTGGGTTCCAATGCTTCCAGTTTGCTCAGTATCAATTGTCTGAATACTGGAAGAACGAATTTCACCAATAAACAGTTGACGGAGTTGGAGAAGGAGTTTCATTTTAATAAGTACCTTACCAGGTGAGTTTTGAATTTAAATCACGCCCTGTATATACTGAATCCTCGAGCAACTCACCCTATATTTGAGGACTAACTAATAAATATACATGCAAGGAGTTTTTTTTTGAAAAATTGTAATCACATCATTAAAAATTCATGTCTCCGTCTTTTTTTGATATTTTCCAGTGTTTTTTTCCGCCAAATTAGGGTAAAAACTTCCACAAGACTCCCTGTCTATACTAAAATAGATTTGAAATTTACAGGATGTTTAACTGAGACAGATTTTCAAAAACCACCAACATTTTTCCGAAATTCACATATCCGTCAAGTTTCAACATTTCCAGTAATTTTGCCATCAAAATTGAGTGAAGACTTTCCCACATGACCCTGTATAGATGGAAATATCAAAAACTTTTTTTTTCTTCTAGAGCCCGTCGAATTGAAATAGCCTCCGCCCTGCAACTGAACGAAACCCAGGTGAAAATCTGGTTCCAAAACCGAAGAATGAAGCAGAAAAAACGCATGAAGGAGGGTCTGATCCCTCCCGAACCTATTGTTAATGTGAGGAGTACCAGCAGTTCCCCGAATACAACGGCATGCGCACCAGAAGTGGTTCCTGGAAGTAATGAAAATAGTCGAGAGTCAAATTGAGAGTGAAGCTGTTCATTTGGATGTTTTCAAATGTTGCCACAAGATGGCACTGTTTATTTAAATCACTAATTATTCATCCTGTTCCTCTAGAGATGGCGTATGTTGAAATCAGTGATTGTCTACTTGGTTCTGCAAAAGATGTCACCAAGTGACCATAAAAACCTCAAATCTCAAATCAACATAGGCTGAGTCGGTTTGTCACAAGATGGCATTATGATCAATCCCAAGTTTCACCAAACCATATAAAATTTATTAAATACGTCTATAATTGGAAGCTTCAAAAGTGATAAAACGAAATTATGTGTATTTATATGTAGAGTTAATATATTGACATTCTGTATTCTAGTTCTCTGTCTTTATGTACGTCCATAAAATGAGATAAGATATTCGTAGCTGTATTATATTATGATTCTGTGTATTGTAAACATTTTTGCATTTTGTACATAGACTTTGTAAATATTTAATTGTATACGTTTAAGTAACTCAGGGATGTACTGTGTATTATGACGTAATTAAACTTTGAAAACCAAGTTTCTATGTAGACTTAATGAATTTCCACAAGATGACGCTTGCTTGAAATCAATAAATACTGTCGTTTCTCATAAGATGACGCTGTTAAACGCGATCACGGTTCCGGATTCCAGTGAGGAATTGAATTCATTTGTGCGCATAAAGATTGATATTCACAAGATCAAGTTAAAAACACAAATGTCTTTGAATTATATCGACTTTATTTCTACCAATAAATTAATTGAATTCAAAAAATTACAGTAACTATAAGGTGAACTAAACCAAAAATGACCCCCAAACTTCGAAATTTGGCCACTGGCAGTGCATGTAAATTTCTATACAAATAAATGGACGGGAATGATCACAACGGAAATCCATCAATCGATCAAAACTACTACCACGCCTACAAGCAACATAAACAAATTCACCTCAAAACAGCCCCCCTTACTCCAACCGCACTCGATATCCGACTTCATAACCTCAATTACAGAGTTATTATTTTTATTCGCACATAAAGACATTCTGAATTCATCATGGGTATGCCGACAGGAGTAGTCAAAATGGGTGAAATACTGGGCAATACTGGGACTATCCTGGCAAATGTACTGGCGACGTTTTCTCTGCCACACCTCAATCCATCTGGGAATTATACATCAAAATTGATTAAGTTGAAAAAGTGAACTCACCCAAGATCGCAATCACAATCCCACTTATTCCCGATCATCTTCAACTCCTGCAAAAATGTCTTTTTAAACAGATTGGGTCTCGAGCCAGTGGATGGATTCATCAACCCTTTCAACTCTGGATTGTCCCGCACATCTACAGTCAAATTCCTGGCACGCCCGATATTTTTGAAAAAATCCGCAGGAACCTTCATTATGCTGGTGTTTCTCAGACAAATGTGCAGCTGGGGAAACCTTACCCCTTGCAAAACACTGCTGCCTAGCTTCTTCAAGCCTCGTCCACTAAACGTAACATTTCTCAGCTTCTCTGGAAACTCCCCAGCCATTTCCTTGTTTAGGTCGCTGTTGCTGTCCCTGTCCACGTGAACCTCCAGGTTCCTCAGCCCAGTGTTCCATTGTAGGATGCTAGGGATGTTGAATGTTTTGAAGCCAGTGTATAGGTTCATCTTCAATGTTCTAAGAGAGTACATTTTGCAAAAGGCCCCTGTTTCCAGGACGGTAAGGTCGAAGTTCCTCATATCCAGCTCCTCCAGATGGTCTGCCACTCCTAGCAGACTCGTATTGCTCAGATAGGTGATGTCGTTGTCCACCATGGACAGATATCTGAGTTGTCCCAAGGAGTGGGTCAAGATAGGAATGAGGGTGAGGCTATTGTAGTTGAGGTTCAACGTCTGAAGGTTGCTCATATTAGTGGCCATCTCTGGAGGCATGTTAGGCAACGAGTTGTAGGCCAAGGACAGCGTTATCAAGTTAGGAAGCGGCAAGATGGGAACAGAATGCAACGAGACGTTGTCCAACTTCAAATGCTGCAACGAAAACTCCACACCCTGGAAGCTACCGCCATTCGTCTCCAAGCTCAACTGACTATTATGGCTTAGATCCAAAAAGACCAGTCTGTGTAGCCCCTTAAAGGTACCTCCATCCAGCTGCGCAATGCGGTTATAACTTAAATCCAGAAAACTAAGTTTCTTGAACCGTTCCAAAAGGCCTCCATGGGACAACGAGGATATCATGTTCCAGCTTAGGTCCAGTTCGCACAAGGTTTGAGCGGCGATCGTTGTGATGCTGCTCAAGGGCATTTTGCTGAGGAGGTTGTGCGACATGTCCAGTCTTTCCAGGTTTTCTTCGCGGAAAAGGTTATCTGGGAAGGTTCTGATGCGGTTGTGGGAAAAGTCCACCATTCGTAAATCGGTGAGAAATCTGAAGATGTCGTTGGGTATGTCGGAGAGGCGGTTGTGAGAAATGTCCAGGACCTGGAAAAGAAAAAGAGCGTCAGTCAATTATCGACAATTATTAAAACTATAGATTTGTTCATTCTTTGAAAATCTCTTTGTCTGAAGGTAAACTGGATTTTGAAGATTTGGTAACAAAAGGTTTTTCTCTATTCTTCGCTTGAATCACTCGACCTGTTTTGATGTCTCTTTGAATAGTACAGTTCCGTCACCGGTTGAATTAAGCTTTGAAGATTTGACAGCGGTGTTTGAGGCCATAGGTCCTCAATTTTCACCCACGCCACTGCTGGAGATCTGTTGCTTTTTTGAAAAGTTTTTGATCAATAGTCAAATTAAGCTCTGAAGATTTTGCAACAATGTTCAGAGCCGCACCATCTTCCCCATTCTTGGTTCCACTGAAATTTTGTTGTTTCTTTGAAAAATTGTTGATCGCTGGTTAAATCAACTTTCAAAAATTTGGCAACAAGGTTCAAAGCCAAGCTATCTTCACCATTTTTCATCTGAGCTCCATCTGAAGATTTGTTGAGCCGTTCATTGCCACATGGTGAATTAAGTTTTGGAGATTTATCATCAAGGTTGAGCCAACTTTACCTCTATAATGCTCCTATATTAAACCATTGAGATCACCCACCTGCAAGTTCTTGGTATTCCTGAACATATCAAAATCCATCTCATAAATTTGATTCCAGGACAAGTCCAGCCACTGCAACTGACGCATATTACCAAACACATCCTGCGAAGCGTTCATAATTTGATTATGTCCAAGAAACAAGCTGGTCAGGGACACTTCAGCAGGCTTGAAAAAGCTCTTGGAGATGATGGTGATGTTGTTGAAGGACAAGTCCAGAACTTTAATGTTGGAGTGATACCCGCCAAAACCTGTACAATAAGGACAAACTGGAAAAATATACTTGTTTTTTTAACACCTCGTACACTCACCAATGTCCCTTTCAAACGTCGATGGTAAGTTGACGATCAAATCCTTCAAATTGTTGTGGCTGATATTCAGGTGGAACATGGCCAAGGTTCCCACCTGGTCGAACATGGAAAAGTCGAAATTATTGATCTGGTTGTACGACATATCCAGGTGCTCCAAATAGGGCAGATTCTGGAACGTCTCGTACGATATCGTCGCGATCTTGTTGCCCTTCAAATTCAATCGTTTGAGCTGCTCCAAGTTCATAAACGACCGTCTCTCTAGACTCTCCAACTTGTTGTCGTCCAAGTGCAGCTGCTCTAGCTTGGGCAGCTGCACGAAGGTATGTTGCGAAATAGTCCTAAGCTGGTTGAATGACATGTAAATTTCCTCCAGGTACACGTGGATGTCGCTCTGGAACGTTCCTTTGTGGACGGTTTCAATTTGATTGTCCTGCAGTTCCAGCTTGCGCAGCTTGCCCAAAAAGTGAAAGCTTGTCTCCATCATGTTGCGGAACTTATTGTTGCTTAGGTCCAGCCACTCCAAGTTGCCTAGAACCTTGAAAGAGTCACTTGGTATGCTGGAGGTGGAGTAGGAAAAGGCATGCGCCAGAGTAAGGCGTTCCAGTGAATGTCCAATCTATAACCAACGTTGTTATAATCTTGTTTTAGTAAAATGAGCAAATTACATCATAGAAGGCATCATTGTCAATGGTGCCAATGTTGTTGTCACTCAAATCCACATGCCGCAACCCATGCACCCATCTGAAGGCGTTGTTCTTCACGCTCTGCAAGTTGGCGTAGCTGATAACCAGCTCCTCCAAGTCCACCCCGAACTCCTTAAAGTCATCAGGAGATAGTTGAGGCTGGGTTAGTCTGGACAACGTCAGCGTCCTTAGGCTTCGCAACCTTCTCAAATCCTGTATATTCACCAAGGCATTTTGGGAACCGCTCAAATCCAGATGGTGCAACGTGAACTGGAAGCTGTTGAAGGTCTCCATGGAGTGCCAGTTATTGACCATGTTGTCGTGGATGAGCAGAGCTCTGAGAAACTGGAACCTGCAATTTATCTTGGTAGTTAATGAAAAAACAACGGGGGGAGTACCTCTGGAACATGTCTTGTGGCAGCAGCGAAATGTTGTTGCCAGACATGTCCAGCACCTCCAAGTAGTTCTCCAGGCCAGAAAACGATGCTGGACTGACGCTGGTCAAGCCACAATTTCTCAAAAAAAGCTGCCGAATTTTGGCTTGTCTGAAACCATTATCTTCAATAGCTGTGAGTGGATTTCCATCCAGAAAAGTCTTGTTTAAAAAATTGAAATATTGAAACGACGAAGTCTCCAGAACACTTAATTGGTTATAATCTAGCTTCAACGTATCCAGATTTAGCTGCAATTTCTATGTTTTCAACCACAATTGATTCAGAGTTCAATTACCTGGAAGTTCAAATTGACGTTAACTCCAGGCTCGGCAGATGGTGACATTTTGTTGATTCTATTGTAGCTGATATCAAGAGTTTTGAGGGTTCTTAATGGTTGTAGGGCTTGATAGGGGATTGCTGATAGTTGGTTGTCTGCCAGAATTAGGTGGGCTAGTTTTCCCATTCCGTCACGGAATACCTTTGAGTCAAGATAAATGGTTGAGGTGTTCGCTGTGTTTTATCTACAAAGTTATAATCTCTATGGAAAAAGATTGGAGGAGTTTTTGCCCATAAATTGATGCTCTTCAAACTTGTTATCTGAGTTATTTTGCAAAAATCGATATTTTTTGTGATATTACTATGTGCACAAAACCAAAATGGCGTTTCCAAATCCATAAATGCTTGACTTTTTTGGACCTCTTTATCTTCAGAGTTACTACTTTCATGGAAAAAGTGTAATCTTGCCAAAAATCGATACTTTTTGAAATATTTTCAAAAAACCAAAAATGGAGTAATATACATAAATCAATAAATGTCTAACTTTTTCGCACCTCTGTATCTTCAAAAATATAACTTTTATGGAGAGAGTGAAAGAGGTTTTTCCCAGAAATTGATGGTCTTCAAATTTCTCCTGAGAGTAATTTGGCAAAAATGAATAGTTTCTGCAATATGAGCACAAAATCGATAAATTTCCGACCTTTCTTACACCACTGTAATCTGAAAACTACGCATCTCACGAATAAACACACAGGGTGAGTCTGAAAAACGTACTCATTTTGACAGGGTAAATAGAGTATGGGTATGGGTAAGATATAATCACTTATTCATGTGAATGAGCATAACATGTTTGTCCGCAAGGGTCTGGTTAAAAATAAACAGAGTGTTGAAAGTTGGAAGCGATTTTGTTTAAACTTTCAGGAAGTATATCTAGGGTCTTTAAGCATCCTCTTGAGAGATATCGTTTGAGTTAAACTTTTCCAGGACCGGACCTAGAGTCACTCATATTTATTTTATCGAAAAAAAAGTGATATGCCATTAAGTTTTCACAGAGTAAAAACCATGTTTTGATTGTCCGTTCAATTTGGAGCAAAAAAGGAAACTTGAGTTTTTTTCCGATGCGTAGTTTTCGAGATAAAAAATAAAAATCAATGTTATGCATAAAAACTCACTTATTTCAAGCTCTATGAAAAATGGAAAATCAAATGATTCTATAACAATGAGTGTTGCACTTTGTTGCTTGAAAAAGAACAAAACTTATAATTTTATTAAAATCGCTTGATACGTTTCGAATTTACAGACAAGAGATATCGAAATTATTATTTCTATTATTATTATTTTCTTAACAAAACGTTTGCGGGCACATGTTTATTTACAAAAAGTGATTATCCTACCATACTCTATTCACCATGACCAAATGCGCACTTTTTTCAGACTCACCCTTTAAGTATATACAAATTGTCGTTCCTCAATTTTCTCCTTAGACTTTTTTCGATAGAGTTGATAGTTTTTAAATAATTGACAAATTTACATACAGCAGGATCAATAGTCCGCAAATTATTCCCCCTCAAATCAATGGTCTCCAACATGGGCAGCCCCCCAAAAGCATCAACGGGAATCTGATTTAAGGAGTTGCCAGTCAACACCAGAACCTCCAAAGAACTCTCCAGACCTCTCCAGTTCTCCGGCTGGATTTTATTAATATCATTGCCTGCAACAACTTCATTAAACAAAAATTGCATTGAAAAAAATACCAACCTGTTAAATCCAACAACCTCAACTTTTGCATATACCTCAAGGCTCTATTGGGGATTTTTGTCAAGTGACAGTAACTCAACTCCAACTCCCACAACGAGCGTTCCAATCCCAAAAAAGCCTCATCCGGCACAAAATACAGAGGGTTTTTGGTAATGACGATTTTATATAAACCGGTGCTCTGCAGGAAAAACGGCTCAAGAGTGCGCAAGCGATTGTTTTCCAGATGGAGTTTGAAAGTTTTCGAAATGTTGATGGCTTCAGGAATTCGCGGCAGATGTACGTCCCTGCAAGTGACTATTCCCAGGTCCGGACTGGATTTCGAGCAGCTGCATTGGGCATTGAATGGACAGGGGGGGTTTCGAGTTGGTTCTAGATTTTTGGATTCGGCGATGGATATCCAGATCATAAGAGTGAAAAAGGCGATTAGAAGGGCGTAGCCTAGGTGGATTATTTGGATCAGTTCCTGGAAAAAATCATCGAAACCTTTAAAGTTGAAAGAATATCAAGCTAATGCTGTTTGGCTATGACACAGAACGTCCAAGAAGGGCATAAAAAGTGAGAAAAGCATACAAAATTTTAAAATCCAACAATTACAGTGAGTTATTAAAAATTTGTTGTTCTAGTTTCTATCAAATATCTCCTAAACGACAAACCATATCAGAGAAAGGTTAATTATAATTTTTAAAGACAATTAAATTTTTTATGACATAGGTATAACTTTTTTTCTAGAGGTGATGGTTTACAAAATATAGGTACTTGAAAACTGCCAATTTTGATTGAGGAACAATCTATTTCAGGTATCTCCAAAACGGTGACACTAACCACAAAAATGATAATAACCAAGATCCTTACACAAAACTCACCATAATCAACTCAATAATTACTTTAAACTTAAAAGTCCACAGATATTCAAATAAACTGAGCTACGACTCACCATGTTGAAAAATCCTTGAACTACACTGAAGCCAATCACTCACTCATACTAGTCGAATATTTCAATTATTTCACTTAAAGACAGCAATTATTTCATCCGCTGCCAGACGACTAAGAACCATCAGTGACCTGTCCCTCATAGAATGAGCAAATGAAGCCATACCTCAGCCAGTTAAGGGCTTTCCTTAATTGGATTAAAATTTTAAGTCTACCGTAGTTTCAAGCTATATTTGATTTATAGAAAATTGGGTTATTCAAGGGAGTTTTTGTAGAAAAATAACAAATCAATAATTACTCACAAAACTTGAGCTATCGTTAAGATCTTTACATAGACGGAGTCTAATTAAAGACGCGGGTGGGCAATTAAAATTTAAATTAAATTAACATTGACCCCTTATGGTGACTCAGGAGTTTAAATGTTGGTATTTCACGCATCTGCTGTTGATACATTTATTTAGACATTATCAGGTTTATGAACTAGATAATAATGATATTACAAGGGATAATTTCAGAGTTTCCTTGTGCCCTGTATTTTTTTATGTTGTTGGAACGTTTTATGAACCCCCTGTAACGATGACTATATTCCGATCGTGACTCCCTCCATGTTCGTTTACGAAATCATGTACACCTGTCAATTACCAGGTGTCAGCTGTCAAAGAAAATTACTATTTGTATTTGTAAACAATGATTGAGCCAGTTTTTCTTTGAAGTGAAGATTTTTCTGCTTCTGTTTCTTCAAAAAAGTAAAAAAATGGCCGAAAGAGAAGAGTGGAACAACAAATTGTCCAATTTGATGCAGGACGACTTGCGTACCCCTACATTGAAGGAATTGAGGGACGATTTGATGAGTTTGTCCAAAGAAGAAGCAACAAGGGTTTCGAATCAGTTGCAATTGCCTCTTGTGTTTGATTGTTTGGACATCAGTAATGCGTAAGTAACTATTAAGTCAATTAACAGTAATTGTTATCATATTATTCCGTCATTAATTTGTTGCCAGAAGTTGGGTTAGGTCAGAAACGACTTAATGCAGAGTGGTTCGGACAAGTATGACAGATATAATTGCTTCAAATGTGCGCACTGTTGCCAAGTTATATACAGGGTCCGCCAAAAACCTTCATATTATTTTTTTTTTAAATTTATATTTTTTAAAAACTCTTATCGAGTATAGTTTGCGCATGTCCGATAACCAAAAAAACAATTTTGACACATGTCTTGAGATCATCGTTTGGCAAAAGTTTTTTAAAAAGCTCGTTTTGCTGCCAAAAATGGGTCAAAAACTTGTTTAGAATCCATCAAATACTCCACATGCCAATTTTGTAGCAAATCAGATAAAAAAATATCAAAACTCATATTTTACCTTATGATTTATTTTGAAATTAACTTCATTTAACTAAACTGCATGAGTGATTGATGTCAAATCGGTCAAATTTCTCATGAAATATAACACTCAAGGGATATATATTGAAAAATACCGTCTGGTCGTGTCTTTAACTGTACACTGTACCCATGTCCGTTTTTCTACAGCAGATACGATTTTATGCAATAATTTTTTTCAAGATTCAACTATTTTCGAACTTTAGTCAATATTATCTTTCTGATCGCCAAAAAATGTGAGAAAACGGACATGGGTACAGTTAGGGACAAGAACAGATGATATTTCTCAATTTATATCCGTTGAATGTTTTATTTTATAAGAAATTCCACTGTATCAACATTGAACCGATGTAGTTTAGTTGAATAAACTCCATTTCAAAGTAAAATTATCATTTTCCTTTTGATAAAAAAGGGATATAATAATTTTTTTTTTAACTACTTTTTCCAATAAAATATCCCTTCAAATTGACAACAAAATGAACTTTTTTGAAAATTCTCGCCAAACCGATGATCTCATGACATGTGTCAAAGTTGATTTTTTGGTTATCGGGTTATCGCTCATGCACAAACTGAGCTCGAGGCAGGTTTTTTAAAAATATAGGTAAATAATGAAAGCAATTCTCATACGTACCCAACTTAATGGGGCACAATTTTTGTCAATTGAAAAAAAAAGTCGTCGTATTAATACAACTTCGTCAGTGGCCTCCTTTTCTTACATTTCTAATTTTACATTTCTCGTAGTTATTTCCATGACTTGGTGATTTTCGTAGTCATATGATTAAGACAGCCGTGCGTTTATCCGGTATTTTTTAAAGGGTTTTATTTTCGTAAGTTTATGACCCGCTCGTCTTCGTAGTTATTTTCATGACCCGCTCAATTTTGAAGTTATTTTCGTGATCATATTATAACTGAGACGGTTGCACATGTGGGGTGAATTATGTGTTTTTTATTATTATCATAAGTTTATGATCCACTCGTTATCGTAGCGTAGTTGATTTCATTACCCGCCCAATTTCGTAGTTATTTTATTATTATTATGATATGCTTGTTTATTAAAAAAAAATGCTGAGGTATTGTTGATAAGACCTATCATGAAATAATATAGTAATATTTTTTATTTCATACTGTACCGTAAAGTATCATTCACCAGACCCAAAACCAGTCCGGTAAATGACACTTTACATCATCAGAGACTGTAAAAAAAATCACTTGACTACTCCAAAAATGACATTTTGCATCATCAAAGACTCCGAAATTGCATTGGTAGCATGGTTAGGCTGGCGCCATTTCATGATCTCAATTAATAACGACATAGAATGTTGGTAACATATTATAATCAACCTATCTATTAACCAAGTGGTGACATGGTTTGGCTGACGCCAGTTCATGGTAAGAATTTGGGGCGAACAGCCTCTCTAAGTGTATGGTTTGACAAGAATGCACTTTAAACCGATCAAAAAAAAATTATCACAGTATGAAACAAAACAATGTACAGCCGTTAAATGTCAATAAATTACTCGTCTAGAAATTCCAGACTCGGCTCCTTCGTCGCCTCGTCCATAAACATCTCGACTCGTAATTTAAAAAGTC
The DNA here is from genome assembly GCA_958502075.1 of Orchestes rusci. NCBI lineage: Eukaryota > Metazoa > Arthropoda > Insecta > Coleoptera > Curculionidae > Orchestes > Orchestes rusci. The sequence goes on from OY293305.1 coordinate 144,536, forward strand.
ATTTTCTGACTTGGTAACCTAAAATACTATGAGTTGGCAACGTTCAGCTCAAATGATGACTTGTCCGGAGCCACTCTGCATAAAGCGCAGTTCGAAATTAATATTGATGGGTGACTATACAGGGGTCATTTACAAAGTTCTTCAATTTTCAATAGGGAACAAATTGATTTGGCCTGTGAAGTCCTCACTCTCTGCCTCTCAAGCCTTAATCTGGGCGAGAGCACAAATCGTTATAAGACCGCTCTAGAACAAGCCTTGCTCCACCCGCATGCCTCTGTTAAGCAGATGGCTTTAACCGAAATAGACCGCTCTCTCCAAGACCACAATATCCTAAATGGCGTGTGCAACGAGCAAAATCTACTGAAAAATGTTATAAATTGCATTGGAGATGATGATTTAGGCGTAGCCAACAAGGCGTGTGACATAATGGTGGCTATAGGCTCGTGTGAAAGCGGCAGAAATGTGTTGACGAGCGGAGAGATTTATGCTAGTTTGGAGGGTTTAATGAGACGCAGCGAAGTAGTGAGGTTGAGGGTTTACGAGGTAATTACCCACCATTAAAAATCATAGTTGACAATTATCGTGTTTAAGGCTGTCATAAGAATCTCCAGAGAGTCAGAGAACAGTTTTCACAAGCTGCAAGCTGTAGGTCTGATCCCTAAAATCCTGAGTGAATTAAACAACAACGACGTTTTGTTGAAATTGAACATAATTGAGATTTTATCGCAACTAGCTCAATGCCCTCATGGCTACAGGTTTCTGGATGAAAATGGGTTTTTGAACAGGATTTATGCGCTGATTGGGGAGGATGAGGTGACCACACAGCTATGCCAACCCGGTCAGTTGAACTTGTTTTTTTTTTAAATAATGGATCATGTAGGTATTTTGAGGTTTTTCGGACGTCTGGGCCACAACAAACCAAGGGAACTTTTGGCCCGGTATCCGATGTTTTTCGATTTGTTGTTTTCCAGCGTTGAAGGAAGTGATTTGACGGTTATTGGGATCTCTTTGGATACGATTGGGTTTATTGGGCAGACGCCTGAGGGAAAGATTGCTTTGGATTCAACAGGTGAGAGTTATTGGTACGTTTTACGTGGACATTTAGTGGAAACATTCATGCAATTAAAAAATTATTGTCCATACGTTTCAAAGAAAAATTTCAATTTCAGAAAAAGCCAAAAGATTATTCGTTCTACGCAAAACTTTTATATAATTTATAATTTTTACTGATTGTTTTGCATGATTTGCGGTAATTGCTTCCACCATTTTGTTTTAAAAATATATTTTTTATTTCAAATATGGTTTTTATGTGCGTTCGATGATTCGGATGGTAAAGTATTAGGGATTATATTGTCTGATGTTTTTGGCGATGATGATGATTGCTCATTTTCAAGTTCTTACTCTGAAGACAGCTTTACCGAAATAATTTTTGATTCACGACATGACCGCAAGAAGCGAAACTGTATAAGAGAGTTTTTTGAGACTGTAGTGCGTGCCTATATGGATATTGAATTCTAAAGGAATTTTCGCATTGGCAGAGATTTATTCAACGAATTATCTTGATATCTACAATTCAGTTGATGCTCTACCAACAATTGGGTTGGATTTAGGGTAGCATGCTCTTTAAACGAAAAAAGCTTCACTGGATAACAAACAAGGATCAACCGCGCCAAAACAAAACCTCTTTCATGTTCGTTTAAGTCAAATTATCTCTCTCCATTTTAACAGCATTGATCCAATCCTAACATAACCCAATTCAAAAACCAATCCAGGTCTAAAAATGGAAGGAACCATCAAAACCATAGCCCGTCTTTTGGGTTCTCTACCCAGCGAGTTCAAAGTGCGCGCCCTAAACTGTATCGAAAACCTTCTGAGAGATCTACGATACGATGTCGTATCGATAACCGAAAAATGGTTCCGTCTACTGGGCACCGATCCCATGGAACTCATCTCGAAATACGCCAAAAACCCATTCTCCGAGCTGCGCATGGGCGGTTTTGGCATTTTGAACGCCATTGCTGGACAGGATTGGGGACAGCAGGCTATTAAGAACTGCGCAGGTACTGTTTGGCTCGTTCGCACAGGGTAATAAATATTTTTTAAATAGGTTTGATGGAGTTTTTACTGGACAGAAATGTAGAGTCGATAAAAGAATGCAAGCTGGCCAAATATGAAGTCGTGAAGCTACTCTCGAATAGTCAAGTTTTTGACAATAAGATTGTGCAGAGGATGCAGGAATTTGTGCAACAGGGCCCGTTTTATGTGCAGGCTATTACGGAAGTTGCTGTTGAAGGGAATTAATTGATAATATAAGTTTTCACAGGAGTGTTTGCTGTTTTATTGTTGTTACCTTATTCAACAGCTTTAAAATCGAAACTTGTTTGCATTGCTTCCATCGTAGATTTTGATTTGAATTGATATTTGTTTATTCAATATCAGCTTAAATTCCATTTCAAAATGGCAAATTCTCTTTTCGAAGAGCCAAAGTGTCATGTTGAAAACCTAGTGAAAAAAGCAGGTAAGTGCAGTTATAGCTTTTTAAAATGTCTACAAAAAAGTTACTTGAAGCCATTGAAAGTCAATGCTTGAAGCATTTCCTTGAAGGTATACTTCATCACGAGACACATGTTCTGGGGAGGTTTTGCCAGTTTTTCGGAAATATCTCCAAAACTATCATATTTAGCGAAAAATCTACAAAATTAATATGAAAATGCTCTATAAAATATTTCTCTGAAGCCTACATTTTTCAAGATACAGTGAAATTGATAAAGTACGTTTAATTGAGAACGCGTTTCTGGGAAATATTTTAAAACCATCATGTTGAGCGAATATATCAGAGGAGTAAAGTTGGAGCTAAATTAATTACTAAAAAAAAATCCATGAAATATTTCCATAAAGACAATATTTACTGAGATACAAACCAGAAATTATTTGTAATTATACGCCTTATTGCCAAAATGCAACACACAAGTTCTAATCCGCTGCTGCACTTTGATAATTTCCGGATGCGGTGGACGCGAGAACTTGAACAACAGCCCTACAGCTTCTACAAACTTCTTCAGAGCATTCTCGTAGTGCTTTATGCTGAGCTGGTACTCTGCTTCTGGTAGAATATCCTCCAACTTCTACAACCAACATTTACTTACCATTACCAACAACAACAACAACAACTTACCATCAGATTTTTCAAATAGGGCAGCAACCCCGTGGTATTGTTGCAATACGGACAATCCATGAATGGATCGTCCTGGTCCTGGACAGTAAACACATAGGGACATCTGTCGGTTTTGCACGGAATCCTCAACTCTTGCTCATTCATGTCTTTGAACAACGGCCACAAATCATTGCAGGGTTGGCACAAGCACTCAAACCAGTATTTGTCTTTTAGCTCCGTCTGTCTGGACTCTTGAACATCGTTCATGTACAAAGGGCCGTAGTTTTCGTAGATTACATCGTCAGCTTTGATGGGTTTAATGGCGCGTACTACAATTTTATTCTTAACGTTATACCTGACGATGCTGGGGTCGCAGGAGTGGTTGAACAAAGCCAAAGTAGGGTAAACTCCAGCCCCTATGGTGGCGTTGTTCAGACTTTCACTCAGCTCGGATATTTCGTGGGCGTTGAACTGCAAAATCTGTAGATGGCGCAGGATTAGGGCCCCGATAAACAATTCCTGTTCACTAAGGATATCTTCAGGCACATCTCCGAAGTACAACCCTTGCTTGAGCAGCCTAAGCAGGACGATGGACATACACGCATAGGGCACTAGTTCTTCTTTTTTGCGCATCGCTTCGTGGCGGCACAGGAAGAACACGTTGTCGTAATCATCCGACCGGTACACCTTCTTCTTTATCACGTTTTTCTTGCACGAGTCCCTCAAGTAGTCCTGCAGCTTGTTCTTCTTTTCCAGAAAGAATTTCAAGGGGCGTTGACTGATGATGCGCATGGCTAATAAGCAGTTAACAGAGGCGCCCATGTCAAACAATTTCTTCAAAAAACCGCATTCTATGGAGTGGAAGGTTTTTGTTGCTAATCGGCTGCAGAGGGTGCTGCAGAAGACCACGTCTACACACCCGGGACATGCTATTGGTAGTTCTACGGATGCTAGACAGTGTTGACAGTTGGAGAGGGCGTGATCTTTGTCTACTACAGAGGAGAAGGCTGTTTCTTCCACAAGGATGGTACCTGTAATCAATCAGAGTTAATTTCCTGTTCTTCTACACAGGACTAAATTGATAAAAACATGTATAACTCAAAAACTAATTCTTGTAGAGGTCTGATTATAGCACCAGACAATTTTCTGCCGGAATTTTTAAGAAAGTCACAGGCCTGATCTTTGTTCTAGATAATTAATACAAATTTTAAACTCTAGTGTCAGTGTGGTGCTCTGTCTCACCTGCTTCAATATCTTCCACAGCCCGAGCATACCTTCCCTGATAATTATCCTGACAAATATTTATCCTCTCATGCGCAGCAACATACTCAACTCCTCCACTGAACCTCTCCTGGGGCAACGCCGCAACCAGCTCCATGCCCGGACTTTGCTTCGCCTGCTTCAAATTCCCCTTCTTCACCTGCTCTATCTCCTGAATCTTGCTCTTTATCAAATCTTCCGCAAGATTACTCTTTTGAAGACAACTGAGTGCTTCGTCATACGCCTCTTTGGCCAGACGAACATTGTTAATACCGTCGTAACACTTAGCTTTCCTCAGCCATATTTTGTACTTCAAATGACTGGGATAGTCACCAATTTCGCTGATGTAGTCAATATCGTCCAAAACTTTTCGGTACTTTTGCAGCTCAAAGAAGGTGGCGCTTCTGTTGGAAACGAGAATGGTAAGGAGTTCTCTGTCAGCCTTTGTTTCTTGGGGGCACAAAATGATGCCGCAGTTGTAGCTGCGCACTGCGTTATCGTAGTCTTTTTTGGCGAAAAACTTGTTGCCCTCGTTCTTCTTCTCCTCGGCCACTTTGAAGTTTTTTCCATCCTCCAATGCCTCCAAAGGAATCTTTTTTGCAGTGTCAAACATGAGTTGAACTCTTGTAGCATCATCTTTGGTGTCGCGAAACGAATCTATAAACTCCGGCGTGAGTGTGCCGATGGCTTTTTCGCAGTATTTTTGAAATTCGGTTATATTTTTCATCGTGCTATGAAGGAGACTGACTTGTCTAAAAATACAAGAGGCTGAGAAATCTATTTTTAAGTTGACGCGTGCTTGTTCTGAATTAAAAGTGGGTTTTGGAATATGATGCTTGAAGAATGGAATGGTGCATTTCACATGGCTTATATGCATTTTGACACATTCCACATAGCTGATCTCCGTTTCTATCTCTTTTTTGGAACTAGTGCGCATGTCCTGTTTTGTTCTATATCATTTTATAGTCAAATTCAGATCAAATCAAATCAAATATGCTTTATGCTGTTCGGTGGTATTAGGGCGCATATGTCCACTGGACTCGTTTTCGAATTTGAGAGAGAAATAAGGGACATCGACTTGGACAAAAATTATTGATACTTAATCAATACGATGATTAATTTTCAACCTTATTTCTATAACATTGGATCTCCTCAACAACCCCACATTTCCTGGTAAAATTTACTCCTCACCGCGCATGTCCCAAATACAAGAACCAACATCCAATAACATACCGCTACTACAAACTGTGACTGTCAAAATAAACTCACTCATCTGTCAATCTGTGACATCTGTCAAAATGCCTCCCAAAGTGCAGCTAACGCCTGAAGAAAAAAAAGAACTAAAACTCCTTAAAAAAGCCCAAAAAAAGACGCGAGTGATTGAAAAAAAGAAACAAGTAAAACGGGATGAACTAGATCGCGAACTCAAATATGGCCAGGTGACTCTGGTCAGACACGAGAAAGAATGGAGAAGAATGTTGATCAACATCAGCATACCAGAGATGAAAAAAGATCTAGAGTTTGCTTGGCATAATTTCGAGCGGGTTATCGATTGCAAGGATTTCAAGATTTCGTTGATGATGGACGAGCTGGACCAGGCCAAGGAGCAGTATTTTTTGAATTTTAAAACCCACACCGAACACATTGACATGTTGATTGGGATGTTTGAAGACCGGCTGAAAGAACTGTCGCTGGACAATAAAAACCAGCTGCAGCAGATGCAACTGGACTACGAAGCCAACACTAGAAACCATGTAGTTGGCTCAAGCGAAGAGGAGAACTACCTAAAAACCATTTTGTTCATCTTGCAAAAGGAGATGAAGGAAATCGCCAGGACTAGGCAGGCGGAGTACTACTCCAAGCTGGAAGAGGAAGACTGCAAGCAAAACCAGATAATCCAGACCATGAGGGGCGTGCTGGAACAAGTCCACGGCGAAGTTTGGGCAGACACAGTCAACTTCCTCAACACCTACAAAACCAAGATTAAAGAACGGAAAAAGATGCACACCGAGATGAAAATTGAAGACGACAAGCTACAGATGATCATCAAAAAGCAGCTGGAGCACATCCGCAAGGCCTACAACATCATTAGAGGCCTTAGAGTGAAGAAGCAGGAGCTGGAGAAGTTCTTGGGCCGCAAACTGGGGGACTTACAGTCAGAGTTTGACTTTTTTTCGTACGCTTTTGACAAGCTCAAAACAAATTTGATCGAAGACAGAGAGGTGGATTTTCAGAAACTCAACCTCCTCACCATCAACTACCACGACATCATTTCCCACTTGGAAAAACTGGAGGTGCAAGGGAAGCACGTGCTGCACGTGGCGGCAGTGTGCCGCAAGCTGGAAACCCTCGAAGAGAAAATCCTGCCGTTTCCTGTCAATTTCATGTCGGACATGTCCAAGATGTACAAAGAAGAACATCATTCCGTGGAACTGGAGCTGTTTTGGCAACGGGTGGGTCAGGCGGATGCCTCCAGGTACGCCATCAATGAGGAAAAAGAGTATCTGTTGACTGAGAATGAGATTTTGAAGCGTCGCATTCATAAGTACTGCCAATGCTTGCAGTGTCCGGACTATGAGATGTTCAAGACAAAGGTGCAACCTTGCAGTACTGTGACAGAGGGCGCTCATGAGGCTATGAAGTATAAGAAACACAGAGGTTTCGAAGGGCACAGCTCGAGTTTGATTCTCATTGACTTTGGTGGAAATAATAAAACTTGAATGTACAACACTCTATATTTTTATAGGCATAAGGGCGCATGCCTGTTGAAAGTGGGCGGAGTTATGCACCGTCCAGTCCATCAGAATGTGACTGGCATGGTATTGTTGACATCGGTGGATTTATTTTCAGATCGTCTTTGCTATACCCTATACCTTTGATGTATCTTGTTTCCAAATTCATCATTATTGCTCCAGGAGTTTGAAAGTAATAAAGAATTTCGCAACATTGTTTGTTGTTTCTTCGTATAAGGAGGAAGTAAAAATCGATACAAATTACAAAGAAATATATTCTATTATCACAAAAAATGACACCATGGGAGTCAATCCTTTATCTTTTTACCATGAAAAAGTGCCTTGACACAATACATATATTAAGTCACTATTTATTCTCAATCTCATTAACAAACGCCCTATTAACAAACCCATCGCCCGTTTTCCTGTATCCATTCAAAACAGGCGTTCCCGCTGCTATTTTAGGAGATATAGTAAAAACGGCAACATCGGGAAGATTGCTTTCAATTTGTCCATCGTTGGCTTTGTCTTTTTTGTGCTGCGCATAAAACCATCTGCAAAACACCTATACAGCACACCATATCAACGTTGCCAATACTAACCCAAAAATAATTACTGCCGGTACTGTCAAAATACCTCCAAGAATATAAAACGCTCCTGGCATGGAGTTTAGAGTGGCAGCATAGGTGGCGTTATACATGGGTCCGTAAACAAGCGGCATCAGTGCTTCACAGGCGCCAAATAGTGAGTTGAGTTTGCCAAGCTCGTCAGATGGCACTAGCTTCGATGCTATAGAGCGCATGGCGATGAACGAGGTACCATTCAGGATTTCCACTATGGCTCCTAAAGAATTGATGTACATTTTATAATGGCTATGTAGTTTGATGTTGACTCACCTAGATAGAATATCAAAGAAGATGTGGCAAATCCGTAGACAAAACTAGATAAAATCTTGCTCATTGATGAGTAGATTCCTATTATGCCATCGTCAATTTTGAGAAGGTGAGAAAATACTCCCACTGATACTGACGTGCCTAAAAAAACAAACGAAACATCCTAATGGGAATGCTAACAACTGAATTATCAAATAGCGTCGTTAACTGAGGGATCTCTTGAATGTTGCCATCTGGTGAACTTTCCAATAGGCTGACAATATGATTATATCAACGAAAGCAACTATTCCAACATCGCCATCTGATAGAATTTCAAATAACGTCATCTGAATTTGATGAGTTCAAGACTGTTTTATCAAATCGTGCGCCATCTTGTGAATAATGCTGGTGACTGATGGTATAGGCCTGATATGGTTATAGGTGATGGAAGATGGTAACAGATAACAATTATAAGTTGGTAGTTGATGTGTTAATTTTGAAATATGTCAAGCAACGTCACCTGAGGACACTGCACAAAACTAAATTATTCAAAAAAATAATATAACAAATGCTCATAGATGGCCACGATGCCGTAAAACCATCAGTCAACTGCTTTCGTAACTAATATCCTCATAGTGGCTGAATTTAGTGCCATCTTTAGAATGATGAAGAATCCAAAAATAGCCACGAATTTTGAAAAGATCAATAAAAATGAATGCCAAATTACGTCACGCCGATAATTTTCTTATCAATAATGCAACACGTACCATTGTGGTCAAATTGAAACAATGATTATCAATATCGCGAATCTGTTACGCTATGGTTCCAATAATTACTTAATGATGAATAAGTCCATCACAACGACCTTGTGTTGAATCATGCTATTATGGGAAATTAATGGGTTGTACATTATATGTTTCATAACTTCAATTTTAATTTTTTCCTATTAAATAGAAATATATTTTTATTGTCTCTTAATTTACACTTACCTATTAAATTTGTGATCATATTATACGTGCAGAATATACTAAAATCAACTTCATCCCAGTTGAATCGATATCTGGTGAACAAATAGGAAACATTCATTTCACCTGGAAAATGGAAAATAGCCTTTATAGAATACAAGACGAATCATATGTAAATGAATTCGATGTTTCTCAAAGGTGACTCACACGTGAAAAATCAATTAGCTGTTTGGTGTGAATTGAACTACTCGACATTTTGGAACATTTCACTATGAAAGCGGTAAAATATTATTTTGGGAAAACCTTTAATGTTACGTTTTGTTTTTTTTTTAATAATATATTAACTTTCACGTGAATTTGTGGCATTGTGTATATTTTATCTATAACATTTTATACCAACTTTATTATTGGGAATATTCATGGAGATCTTGAAACTTAATTCCTGCAAATTTGAAACAACTGAATTTTATCAAGAAAATCTTGTAAACATTTGAAAACTATCTAGACCTTTTTTTAGAAAAACTAAAAGTAAGAGGGATTGAAACTTCCTGAAAAATCAAATTCTTTTGTAGGAAATTTATTTAAATCGCTATAACTTTTGGACGGATTGGCCGAATCAAATAAATGCTGCGCCATTTTGAAGGAAATTTGATCTACTTTCTTCATGAATGAATTCTTGTGATTTCTTATCTAGATGCTTTTTTTCAAAGTCGACTGTCTCATGCCACATATGTACGTTCAGATTTGGCGTCTAGTTTCTTTATAAAAAGGTTTTTTTTTTGACAAACCAAAAACATGCAACAGTTCCATGCTGCAAACACAATGGCGCAATAATCTCGATATGTTGAAAAATGAAAAAGTAATGAGCCCATATTCTTTTCTGAAACAAAGTGTGAAAAATCTTTTTATAAAAAAAGGATGATTCCGAACCGTAAGTTTGGGTTCATGAACCCTCATCATTGACCTCCACCATCAATCAACAAATCACGATTTAATTCTTCAATGCCAATCGATTGAGGTTAACACGCTTAAGCAACTTTTTCGCACAGATAAAATATCAATTTTTTCTCACCATGCATGGGTCCGATTACCACCATAACCACCAACATGAGCAGCATGACTTTCATTTTCCTGTTATTTGGTCCCGACTTGAAGGCCACTCTGAACGTATCCACAAGATGGCGCACATTGAAAAAATCGCGCACAAACGCACACGGCACATCGCGCAACACTGGCACGTCCACTTTTTTCGGCTCGATCACTTTGGTGTAGCCATAATAGATGGCCATAACGTACATTATGGAACTGAGCGCGAAGACACCATAAAAGCCGATTTTCTTGAATAAAACTCCACTTAAGGCCAATCCTATAGGAATGCCAAGAGAGCAGAATACGTTGACTATCCCAATGCGCAAGGTCCGGGTGTCCACTGTGGTGACGTCAGCTATGTAGCTGAACACGCCCATGAACATGGTGAACCAGCCTCCTGTTAAAGCTATGAAAAACTTTAACCAACTGTCAATTGTGTTCCATAAACCTACCAGGAAACAGGCCTTCGATGAACCCAGCGACTTCCATGGGCAGTTCGTAGTAAAAGTAAGTGCACACCATCAGGCCTATGGAAGTAAGCAACTCGCCAACTATAGGTAAGAGCATGCAGGGTTTTCTTCTGCCCCATCTGTCGCTCCAGGAGCCGACAAACATGATGAAGAAAGCGGGAAAAGCGCTTTGCAGGATGGTCTTCCATACTCCCATGGACGCTACGATTTGTTGGACTTGTTGTTCTTCTAGTGAATAGTTTGCTGGAATTTTCAAGAACAAAATCTGTAGAGTTTGGAATTCTCTACAGAAACATAATATCCTGATTTGATTGATTTTTTCTGAAAGCAAGGGTTTTCTAGATACAGTGCTAAAAATGTAAAAATACAAAATGAGCCCTGTGTCGATAATTTACTTTTTCGCAAATATCTTCTGAACAATGCGTCGTAGCGTATATCTGTAGAGAATAAAATTTGTAGATGTTTAAATTCTTCACCAAAAACACTGTTTGATATTCCTGCCTAATGTTAGTGTTTTCGAAAGTCAAAGCAAATAAAGCTTCTAACAATAAAAAAATGATTTTAAAAAATTAAACTGTGTTTTAAAAACACAAAATTGCACAACAACCAAAAAACAGCGTTCAAAAGTAAAAAGGAAAATTGAAAAATCTCATTTCAACATGATAATAGAATGTTATCGAAAAGTGAAATAAACACTAATTAAATAAGATCTAAACGTACTAAAATCAAGAATGAGAAATATCAAAATGAATATATAGAAAACAAAGAAGCTGGATAAAATCAAAGTTATATAATTCAAAAACTAACTCACCTGTTTTCCTAGCACTAAGCGCATCACAAACCTCAGTTGAATAGGCCAAATTAACCCTACAAGCCTTTTCCAAATTCAAGTTCTGCGTTGCCAAACTTGCAAAAACACTCGGTATAATATAACAGGCCAACATCGGCTCCACCGTTATGTTATCCTTGAGAAAATTGTACTTGTCTCTCCAGGACATCGAAGGGACATCTTTCGCCTTGTCCCCATTCGCCGTTGGCGGTTTGTCCAGGGACATTTTCGGTTTTTTTAGAACCTGCAATGCTCATATTAACTGTGCACGGCATAAAAATGTCCCAATTTTAACGGGATTAAAGAATTCCGAAAAGTTGTCGTACAACTTGAATTCACGTTCCATAATGCGGGATGTTAAATAGCCGAATAAATATCTAAAAATAATACGGTGTTGCCGAATATTGATTGTTCGTAGCGTCATTCATCAGTAGATGGAGTGAATATTTGACGTACAGCTATGTTGCCAAGTTTGCAGAAAAATTTATTTGTATGATTATATAACATAATTGAAGGAAACCTAAAACGTAAAATCAAATTTGACAGCTTCCTTATTTTTGTATTATCTATAATCAATTACACGCAAAGTTGTTCCGCATAAAAAACTCGAAATAATGTAAAAAAGAACATGAAAATTTTGAAGGTTGAATAAAAAAATGTAGTACATTTAATTTTTGTTGAATGCATTGAGATTTCAAGGTCAATAATTGATTTGTGAAGAAGAATTTTAATATAGTTTTTTGATAGTCAACTGTCTTGTTTTGGAGGACTATCTTGACTGAACCTGTGTCAAATTTTGAAGAGTTCTACTTCCAATACTTTTTTTTGATTAACTTTATACAGGGTGTCCGGGAAAATGTGGGAGATCTCTCGGATTCAGATAGAACATTAAAAAATAAGATGACAAGTTCCCATAATTTTTTTTCCTAGCGGCCCTCCCTACGGAGATACGGCCCCCTAAAGGACCCCACTGGAAACCGGTTTTTCTTGAATAACTTTTAAACGACTCAATATAATTCAATGAAAATTTAATATGATAAACAGTAGTGAGGACCTCTCAAAATACTTCCCTTAAAACATAATTAGCTTGTTTAGTTTACCAGGGACGGACTAGATTGTACATTTTAACGCTCAAATTTTTAACACCCTGTATGATAAGGAGTTAAAAAAAATAAATTTGGATACCTTGAACATTAAGCTAAAGAAAAGGTACTCTTGTTCATTGTCGATAAAATGAACCATTTTCGAGAAAAAACAATTTTTATTAAAGAAAACCTCGAAAAAAGCCATGACGAAGTGGTGCTCTTGACGAAATTGTGAAACTAACGCTAGGAAAAAAATTTATGGGAACTTGTCATCTTATTTTTTAATGTTCTATCTGAATCCGAGAGATCTCCCACATTTTCCCGGACACCCTGTATATTAGCGATTGCCCGCTTGGAACTTCCATAAGAAATGTATTAATAAAACGCAATTAATAACTTCTGAGTGCTGTCCCAATTCAACTTGTGATGATATCTAACTGAAATTTTGATCAGTGGTAGATACCCCCTCAAAAATACCGTAATTATTTAACTTATGAAAAGCAACACTTTTTTCAATTATCAATTATTCATTATTAGATATCAACTTTGGATATTAATAGCTTAGGAGGCCTGAAATACTCTTTTTTTATAGATAGTGGAATAAGATATGTATTAACAAAATATATTTTAATAAATGGATCATCAGAAATATACTAGATAAATCAAAAAACTATATCAATTCAATCAAACAACACCAACAAAATAAAATAACATTACGAAACATCTCATCGTAAAAACATATAAATCGCCTGAATTTTCCAAAACAATTTAACCGTGTCCCAATCAAGCAAAAGAAAGTAAAATCGCAGCATTTTTCCAAACTTACCAAAAGTAGAACAAACGCGCGCAACGCACTTTCGATTAATAAATATCGGGGGCCCACGAAACACGCAACAGGTAAGCGGTAAGACACTCTTAGTGCACTCTGTACAATTACTTAATTCGAACGAAAATGAAATTAAAATCCTGCAGCGATTTCGATTCCCCACTCGAATGGTTTTGCATAAAATGATTCGGCAACGTTGGTTGATGGTTGCAAAAAAGTCAGAAGTGGTTGAATGGGCGATTATGGGTTTGGTGGTGTACTTTTTAAAAGTTGAGGTGGGGAAGTCCAATATTTTTTTTTTATAATTGAAAATATTTCTGAAAATTTGTTAGGGACGTTTCGAGGGGGGCATCAGAGGTTTATGATTTTTTTTTATCAAAAAAGTGTATCTTGATAGTCAAAATTTGAGTTGAATATATCCACTAGTTGAGGTGAGGCAGCCCTGCAAATTTATTAATCCTACAAGCCTTCTTGATAATCTGAAAAATGTTTACTTCCTAATCTTCTCATTAATATTAATAAATGTATTATAAAATTTTGAGGAAAGTATATGATTTTTTTACTTGAAAGTAGTAATGGAAGTAGGTATAGCTCCTCACAATGAGAGGTAACTATCTCCACCAATTGAGGTGGGGCAGTCTTGCAAAGTGCTCTCTAATCAACTTGATAGAGTTTCCAGAAAGTTTGAAGCCTCGTATTTACGTTGACAATTTATCAGAGTAGGTAAAAAACAAACACATTGAGATTATTTATTCAAATTTGAAGTTGATACTACGTTCAAAAAGATTCCATGGAATTTTTCGTTGTTTCAGAATCTCAAGTTGATATCTCGACTATCACGAACGATTTATCAGCATTTCCATAAAGCTGTACATTTCGCAAGTAAACCCCAACACAAAACAATTGTTTTGCATTGATATCATCAAACCATGAAATTGTTTGTTAGATAATTTCGGAATTTTTTAATCGTCGACATTGGCATTGTTGTTGTTAATCCCGGAATGCAATTTTTTCAATAGTATAATTGTGACGCAAAGGATTTTTTTCATGATAGCCTTGAGAAAATTTCGATCGCAAATTTAAAGGTCTTCCGCCTCAATGTAAGGTCATACAAAAAAACTTACCATGGCACTGGTCACTCCTGCTACCGCTTTCACTTGAGTATGTCTCATTTTCTCACTTTTCCAATCACTACATTTTAACGCAGCTTGTCTGGAAAAATACTGCCCAAATCTAGACCGAACATAAGCGAGGTAGTTATAATTTTATTAAACAAGCCATTAACCAATTGGTCACATACGCAAGCGGTCAAAAATACATTTATTGAACTTGAGATATTGAGGCAGCTTGACAACACTGCTAATAGTCTGTTATTTTGAACTATGATGAGCTGTCATTGGTCAGGCAACTCGTCCAGTTTACCGTCCGTTCGCAAGAGTGCGGTTGGAAAGTGGGCTAGAGACCGTTCAGTTTTCCGTCTCGTTTTTTTTTTATTTTATTATTAGTAAGATTCAGCATCGTTGTGTGAATCGAATTCATCTTTCCTTTGTTATGGAGTTTGGAAAGGTGAATGAGCAGCGGTCGTTGAATGATTTGTTTAGTTATGGTGGGCGGAGTTCAGTTTTCCGTCATTAATCCAAAGTTTGGGTGTGGTTGCAATAGTGGGCGTAGCTTGATAACCCTCCGTTCATTTAATCCAAGTCCATATATTATACATATCACCACATCATCGGTGAACGATATTGAATTTTATTATTCTTTTGAATAATGAAAGATAGATGGTTTTGTTTAGGTTGCGTTGTTATGGAAACATGAACGAGGTTGGATCATTGGAGTTTTATTTTTTTATTATACTAAAAGGAAAGAGTTCTATATATTTCGGTACCTGTCGTACAACAAATTCCAGGTTTTTGATGCTGTAATTTTCAAACCGAGTTGGACATTCAAAATGAATATACTATCTTCACTCCCTCCCTCTATCTGGCCTCAACGGCTTAGTGAAACCCCTAGTGACCTCAATTTTAAAATCATTTGTCCACTAACACGTTCGGTAGCTTGTCCATTCTGGGTAACTGCATGCAAAACGAGGGTATCGTCCCATTAAACAACGGGTAAGTCCCAAAATTTATTCAAACCCACTCACATTAAACAAATACTGAGTCAACGTCGGCTCAGAAAGCTGCGAAAACCCTTCCTGACTGTCCTCTTTCAAATCCGCTTTGCTCGTTTGCAAATTCGTCTCCACCAAGTGATACATATTGGCATCGCACACGAGTTTCTTGAAACTAGACACATCCGGCAACATTGACAATGCTTCGAAGATGGCCTTGGCCACGAATGAAACGTTGTTCAAATTCAAACCGCTCACATTCATCTTGCCATTGTGCAACAAGTAGATCTGATGTTGTTTTCTGAGGTAGCCAACTTGGATTGCGTTGAGGCCTGTGTAACAGTACAACCCGCATTGGTTGGTGATGTGAAACCACTTGCCAGGGGTGCCAAGTCGCAGTAGTTCTTGCTGCAGATACGACCGCATGCGATTCAACCTATCGGTCATTTGTTTCAGTGAATCTTTAAAATTGGGCATCAGCATTTTGTTTTGCAAGATGTAGGTGATAGCCCTGGCGCCATGGCCAGGGGGTGTGGCGTACATACTCTTGATGATCATGTGCAAATGGGATTTGACTGCATAGACTTGCGCATTACCATTTAACACAACGACTAAACTAGCTACGCGATCATTGTACAACCCCATCACCCACAGAAAAGAGTGTGCGCAGAAGAACTCCAAGCCAGTCCTCTCGAAGATTCTGATTGCTTCCACATCCTTGGCCAGGTCACCTGACACCATCCCCTGATAGCTTACGAGGAAAAACGGAAACAGACGTTTGTCCTTCATTGTATCGGCAATCTTCTGCCACAGGGCTGCGCTCGGGTCCAATCCTGTAGGGTTGTGGCCGCTGGCCTGCAACACCACCACAGAGCCAGGCTCGGCCCTAGCCAAATCCTGCAAAAGCCCTTCTTCATCAAGCTGCACACAGTCGTTGACATAGCGCAAAGGCTTGAAATGCTTGAACCCCGCTCTTAGAAAGATGCAGTCGCAAAACTCCATAAACGGCTCAGTAGCGTAGGCCGTGGTCATGCCCAAGCTACCGCTCAAAAATTCTGCCCCCACTCGTAGCCCCGCCACTGTGGTAATAGTTTGCACAGCAAACGCACTGTTAGTGATTCTTGCTTTGCTTCCTTCGCCAATCAGCATCTTGACCACTTGGTGGTTGAACGAGTCGTACCCCAAAGTAATCAGCAAGTCTCGAGAGACGTAGTCCTCATTTGCCAGAGCTCGTTCTGCGGTTTTCAACGTGGGTAGGACCCATGGAGTGCCATCTTCCTCCCGGTAGCAGGGGAAGGAGAAGTTTAGTTTGTAGGGGGAGGGATCTTCGATGTATTGACGCTGGACGGAGTAGGATTCGTGCAGAGGGAGGATGGGCACGTCGCAGAACCAAGAGGGATCAGTGTGGTGATCTGTCATTGTCAGGGTGATTGAGGGTGAATGTGAGGAGGATGTTCCTCACCTTCTGTCATATTTAATTTAATTGTTTGATTGATGGTTGAAAACATTTTTACCATAAACTCACTGGTGCAAAAATTGTAACCTCATCTTCAATATAACAGGAATTATTCCATTTTTCTATTTCATTCATTTTTTTTTGTTGTTTAAATTTAACCCAATTTTCGTCTGATAGTTTGCGATTTTATGATTGATATTTGAACAATAAATTCACTGGTGCAAGAATCGTAACATTACCTTCACTGCAGCATGAGTCAAGTGATTATTTTTGTACAATCTACCTGAATGTTTCCAGTGTAATTGAACTAAACATGACGTCAAAACCTATCGACATATACTACCTACCACCAAGTCCCCCATCTCGGGCTGTTTTAATGGTACTGAAAGGCCTAAAGCTGGAACACAACATCAAAATAACCAACATAATGGAAGGGGACAACATGAAACCTGAATTTTTGAAAATGAACCCCTTCCACACCATACCAGTGATCAATGATAACGGATGGACTTTATACGAGAGGTTGGTTGGTTTAAATTGTGTAAATTTAATAAAAACCTTGCAGTACTGTTATAATGAAATACCTCGTGGACCAGTACGCCGATGACGACAAACTATTCCCAAAAGATGCCAAAAAAGGGGCCTTGGTAAACCTGCGTTGCCACTTTTCTACTGGGCAACTGTATCCTAAATTTGTTACCCATCATGTAATACTGCACCATAAAATAACAGTAATAGACTAATTGATGGTTTCAGTTGCCTACTTTCAAAGGACAAACTCCTCCTGACGATGCGCTGGACAATTTACAAAAAACGCTCAAGATTTTGGACAGTTTTTTGGACGGTCAGATGTACGTGGCTGGACAAGATTTAACAATCGCTGACATTTCCATAATAACACTTATAGCAACCATTGATGTGAGTTTTAAGGTGAAATGTCTGGATTTTAGTTTTTTTTTAAGGCTTGTGGCAGTGTGGATTTGACAAAGTACCAGAATGTTTGGTTGTGGTACCAGAGAACCAGACATGGGTTGATGAACTTTGGGTACGAGGAGGTTAACCATGCAGGGGCTCAAGCTTTTGGTAAAATGTATAGGACGGAATTGAATAAAACCAAACAATAAATTATTGTTCATGTTTGTATTACACACACCTTCAAAAGTCCTGGACCTCCATATTTTTTCCCCATTTGAAATCTATCGCTTTGAGCAATTTTAAAACTGCGCTATAAAATTGTCAATCGAAGTGTAATTGTCAGGATCGGTATAATTTTTTTGAATTTTTTTCCAAAACCACTTTGAAAAACCGTCAAGAGTGTCTTTTTTTTTTCATAGGTCAAAAAGGCACAATAACTTTTCAACAAAAAAAAAGATCTGAGCACCTAAACTGTAAAAAAGAATATAGTAAAAAACATGGTGTCCAAGACTTTTGCAAGTGTGTGTATTTTTGCTTTTAAAGTTCACACTGTTTTCCCAAGAATATTTGTCTGCAGCTTTTTCCGCTATAATAGATTTTCCATCCACACAACACATTTTCTTTCCGAAGTTGTGTTTACTTACGCTTTTTTTTCATGTTTTTTGCTGTATTTTTTTATAAGTAGAACTTTTGCCCTTATGCAACATATATTGTAAATTTCATTAGTATTGTTTATCTTGTAGCTATTTGCTGAATAAAGACCACATTTATTGAAATGTTTAGTGGAGTTTTATTTTTGTCCAACATTTTTATTGTTAGTTTTGCTCGTTGATGTCTTTGTCCTTTCAAGAATGTTGTTGAACTTTTCTTTGTTGTTTTTGAATGTTTATCACTCTACGGGCCGATTATACAATTCAAGTATTTCCTTGGAATAAGCAATTGATACTCCGTATTACACTTTTTTAATATAAACAATGGTCCGGAAATGCATAGTTTTCAAGATACAGGGTGTCAAAGTTCAATTTCTATTTTTGTTTTATTTAAATAAATCCCATAATAGTTCTGATGATTCAACAAACATCGGTATACAGGGTATTTTTGACATAAGAATTTCAAATTTGATATTAATATGATTCTATCTTCTATGTGGCGCCATCTACAAGATTTTTTACTGTTTAAAATACTTCATAACTTTTTTGCCCAAACCTGTATCTTTTTTTGGGGTGAAAATAGTATATTCAACGAGAAGGAAATGGTGGATATTACTCACGAGGATGAAGAGTGAGTAATAGCCATTTCCCGCGAGTAGAATACTATAGTTTTTCCATGATTATTCAATAATTGAAGCGAACTTTGCAATATTCAATTTCATTTGGACGGCACTTGGTTGGTTGTTTGTAAGGGACGGTTGGCACAGCTACTAGGCAATTTGCCAGCTCAGTATACAGGGTGTTTATTAATTGAATGCCGATACTTAAGGGTGATAATCCTTGGATGATTTTAAGACAAAAAGTTCATATGAACATAGATCCGCAAGAGCTTAATTCTCAAGATACAGGGTGTTGAAATATTAAAAAATAAATGATTTTTTTATAATTACTTTGATACTATTCCAGATATCTTTATGAAATTTGGTACACGTCTTCTAGGCTTCAATATGCATTTTGTGATGTACAATTTCATTATTTTTAACAGTGGCGTCCGTACGGGCTTTGCACTCAATATTTTTGGAGAAAAAACTTGTACGTCACTGCTTCCTTCCAAAATAAAAATCATTTTTAAAATCTTTATTTATTTCTGAGCCAATTGGTTCTCTTGATTTGTTTCCGTCCGGCGCATGGTTTTCGCTTAAAAAAATAAAATCTACTTAATTGCATTGACACCCTGCTGTGTCATCCAATATTTTTAAATCAGTGACGCCCTCTCTATCATTCCCATGCATTTTGATGCATAGAAGACGTGTACCAAATTTAAAAAAGATATCTGGAATTGTATCAAAGTGATTATAAAAAAAAGATTTTTTTTTTAAATTTCAACACCCTGTATCTTAAAATCTATGCTCTTGCGGACCTATGTCCATATGAACTTTTTGTCTTAAAATCATCCAAGGATTATCATTCAATTAATAAACACCCTGTATAACAAACACTCTACACTCTTTGCACTATCAGCAGAATAAACGCTGCGGTGTAGAAAAGATTCGTGTGCACTAGTGGAGGATAACAAACATACCTAATGTAATAATCTTTCTTTTTAACCCAAACAAAAATATAGGGTTGAACAATAAAGATATGATTATTTGGAACAGTAATGTAACGAGTTTCGCTATAGAAAACACTGTTCAGCTTTAAATAATTTATTTTACAAGTCAC
Source organism: Orchestes rusci (assembly GCA_958502075.1). Classification (NCBI taxonomy): domain Eukaryota; kingdom Metazoa; phylum Arthropoda; class Insecta; order Coleoptera; family Curculionidae; genus Orchestes; species Orchestes rusci. The sequence goes on from OY293305.1 coordinate 164,671, forward strand.
TATGTACAGAACTCACTATTCACAAACAAAATCACAGCTTATTTATGTTTTACGATTTATATTTCACGACGTATTCAGAACTGAACTAACTCTTCAAACGACGGATCTCATTATATACCCTCGCCAGGATTGAGAGAACAATCCAGATATTTTTAGAAAAGCGAAGAATGTTCGACGCCATCTAGCCTTGCTAGAATGTACCAGAATGCCAAACAATTCTACACAATGTGGTGGCTGCGGCGGCGCATTCACCATGCAACGTCACAGTAAAAAAACTTGTGGATGGCGCCACATACCACATAGAATCATAGCAGTATCAAATTTGAATTTCTTATGTCAAAAAACAGGGTATTTTTATATAATTGTTAAATTACCAATAATTGTTAAATTATCAGAACTATTATTTATTTGAATAAAAAAAAAGGAATTGCGAACTTTGACACCCTATATCTTGAAAAAAATGCATTTTCGGACAATTGTTGATATGAAAATAGTTATTTACGTTACTAAGGCGGTAAATGACTTTTTAAATTACGACATTTAACGGCTGTGTATCGTACATTGTTTTGTTTCATACTGTAATAACTATTTTTAATCGGTTTATAGTGCTTTCTTCTCAATCCACACACTTTGGGTGGCAGTCCACCTCACATTCGTACCATGAAATGGCGCCAGCCATGTAACAGCTTATGTTTGTCCTATCTGATATACCTTACCAACCGTTTATGTTAAGTGAACAAGTTGCAAAATGGACCAAATTTTGCATAAAAACTGCGAAGCGCAAATCGGCGGAAAGGTATCAAAAGTCGAGTTTGAGGCTTTCTGCGAATGGCGCAAAATCTTCCGTGTAGATAAGACAGTGAACAAAAATATCGTGTTTGGCGCCAGCCAAACCGTGTTACCATGTTACCAATGCAATTTCACAGTCTTTGATGATGCAAAATGTCATTTTTGGTGTAGTCAAGTAATTTTTTTTTACAGTCTCTGATGATGTAAAGTATCATTTACCGGACTGGTTTTGGGTAAGTAATAACCAACTAGGAAACTTATCATTTTTTTAACTTTCTGTTTCATTGCTTGATTTTTTTCTCTCACACACCTGTAACCACTAAAACAAAAACCAACAATGCAGCAGTTACTAATATATTAATAGTTAAACATAACTAAAATGGAAACTAACATGAAATTCCGTATAAACTGAGAATAAACGTCACATTATGGCACAAATTAAACCTAAATTACATAAACCTAAATCTTATAATACATTTTCGGAATTATGATCGTTCGATCGTGGGCACATTACATTGAAAAACCAGATTTTCTTTTTGACTAGAAAAAAATGCGAAGGGGGCTGCCGCAACACGAAATGTTTGATGTGAAGCTCGTTGAAAACAAATGCTCCTTTTTTTGGGTTAAATGTAATGAAGTTAGCGGGGAAGGGTTATTTAGGAGGGGGGATGGTGCTACCAAAAGATACCATGATCCATAGTGCTGGTACAAAAACGTGTACCTCATACCTTGAACACTAAAAAAAGTTGTTTATTGTTTATTTTTTCTATTGTTTTATTGAGATTTCTATCGTCAATAAATCAAAGATAAAAATACTCAAAAAACGCCTTTATAATTTTCTTTTCTTTCCACTGTTAAGGATATTTTCAGTTCCCGCAATAATATACAGGGTGATCCATATTTGTGCAATTAACTAACCCTCAACCACAGCTACGAAGGAAAGGAATGTTAATTCGAAGAAAAATTAAATAAACAGGAAAGGAGAGCCATAAGTGGGTTGCGCAAGTATACATCAATATACATGGACCAATTGGCTCTTTTGAGTGCACCGGACTGACTAATTTACATTAAACCAATGTAAAGTTACAGTCCAACGTAAAAATGTGCTGAACCAAATTAACATGCAAGGATGGACAATGGAATGGTATGTTAGCACGAGTCAGCATAACAAAAAACCACCAAAAAATGGAATGTAACGATGGTTTTTCGTAAAAAAAACATTGGAGCATTGTTTTACCTTAGTCTAGAAGATATAGAGTTAGCAAAATACGTATAGAAGCGGCAACCTGGCTGGGGGATTATAAAATTTGAGGCTTTTAGCATTTTTACAACCTACCTGTAGGTTCTTAATAAATACTTAATATACATCACAACACCAGTCTAGTGGGATTTTTACATTTCAATGAGTTTTGTCCGGTAGAGGGACAGGGTGATGGAACAATGGAGATGTTGCAAATTGGACTATATTTCTTTCTGTATTTAATACTTCTGATTTTTCCAATTTAAGGGATTTTTTGTCATTTCAACAGATAAAGAAAATCTTCGCGTTTAATTCTTTTTTTTTTTTTTTCATTGAATTTTCCAGTCAATCTTTATTTTTAAAATTTCTATTAATAATTTCCGCAAAAAAAGTTTCGATTGAATGGAAAAAATAACAAAAACTTGAATTAAAATCGTCTTAATCAAGTTATTCCCTAGAAAAGTGAAAAAAAGAACATAACAAAAATAGAAACCGTTAGTTTTTCAAATTTTATCAATTTTGTAATTTGAAGATATATTTGCCAACCATTGGAAAAAACGTTGAAAATGAAAAAAAATCGTTCAAATGGTGAAAAAATCAGAATATCAAAATATAAAACAACATTTCAACAGATTAATCGATTTTGAGACAAACATCACCGAACCCACTTTTCCACCACCCTGTACACTATGTTCATTTATACAAGCACGAAGAGTATTTTCACTGTGAATCTCTCATATTATTATATACAGTCAACTTTAAGAAAACTTCATTTCCTTATCCGCTATCACCGCCGATCTGGGCACCAAACCCTTTTGCCCACCCCGACAACACAACAACCATTTGTCGTCCACTTCCAATACCACTTTCAGTACTTCCCCTTTGTTGTACGACAAATGCCCACTTTCCGATGGCAGTCTGTGGTTCACGGTTCTTACAGTTCTGGAAAAATGTACCTGTGTAGACTGATTATGGTTTAAATAGTGAAACGGGTGATATTAAGCATGATTGTTGTTAGACGCACGTATTAGAATATTGAAAAACTAGAACCAGTATCCAAATTTACATAAATTTTCATTGATGCTAATAAAGTTTAAATGTTAGATAATTTCTCCTAGCAAAATCCGGCGCTGTACTTTTATACAGGGTGTTACAAATTTAAAAAAATCATCACCATCAGGCAACCCATTCGCAAAGCAACAAGAGGTTGCCACATTGTGTCAACTTCCTTTCAACACAAATTGTCTCTTTGGCCGAGATGTTGAGCTCAAACAGACATAATGTTTGTGGTTCTAGTCTTTCAATGTTCTAAGGTCAGGATGGATGGTTTAGAGTAATTTAACGTGTTGAATTGGAACCCACATTTACAAACCCGTGTCCGTTAATTGTCGGCATTTTCATACAAAGTGCAGAAATGACTGTAAAATAAATTAAATATAAAATAAAACATATTTTTTTTATTCGTTACAACAATGTATAAGGAAATTGACTTACTTTGGAGTCTTCCCACCAACAGGTCGCCTACTCAACGAGCTACTGGCAGCCCTCCTTTGAGGCACAACCTTTGAACCTTTACACTGCGCAGGCTTGTAGGGCAAACTGCTGGGCCGCTGCACGTGATTGGACTCGATTTGATCGACCCTACTAGTCCGAGGGCCGCCTTTTTTCTCAACTGCCCCTTTGAGCTTCCCCGTCTTGGCTGTAGGTGACACTAGCACCGGAATTCCTGAAGGACGTACCGGAGATGTTATTGGCCTGTAATTCTATTGGATTAGATTAAATCGAATCAAACCAATCAAAAACCTGGGAATTTTGGACTTGTGAGTTGGACTGGTTGGCGGTGAGTTATTGTTGCTGAGCATCTCCCATCGTTGCTGAAGTTTTCTAAAGCGCCGCTCGTTGATGGGATTTTCCTCGGATTCGGAAGGTTTTTGAGTTTCCAAGCTGTCAGCGTACTCGTCCTCATTGGCCAGCCGGTCGTAGACTTCGAAAAATTTGGAGTTTGTATCGATGCCCGACCACCGTTTTTTAGCCATAACATTGACATCCTCGCCAAGTTTAAACTTGACCTCCACACAACTTCTAGGTCTCTCCCTCAATTTAGCCTCGCAAGGTTGATTGAATGAATCCATCCGTTTGAAGCTATCGTGCAGCTGTTTATACTCAAACAACAAATCCAGCTGGAAGGGTATAAACGCCAAAGGCTGCAAAGCTGCAACCATGGAGTCCAACATGCCGCGCAGCTTCAACCCTCCTGTTTGCGACAACACGAACAAGCTATCCGCAGTGTAGTGCTTCTTCAGGACACTCTCCCGTGTCCGCAAATAGCTAAGCCAAGCGTCCAGCGAGCGGACGTTAAGCAACCCGAAAATAAACGCGTTAAATTTAACCAAGCCTTCACTAATCACATCCTCGCTGTTAATTTTCATCACCAAATCGTTGAGAGCCTTGGTTAAAGGACCCTGCTGGGCTGCCGCTTCTACAACTTGCCACACTGAGTTGGTAATCGGCCCGAAGCTGGTTTCCAGACAAGGCTTGAGCCCGTCACTCAGCACCGCGTACAGGGCCGGGCACAGCATGGTTAAAACCAGCTTGGCGCATGCGGGGTTTATATTTGAGTCGCCCAAAACGGTCAGTTCTTGTTGGTTAGAAGCCGCAGTGAAGTGATGCATGACTTGTTCGACTCCGTCCAACACTCCCTGGATGAGGGAACGTTTCTGCAACAAGTTGTCGGAAGATGGTTTGGTCGAATGGACCGGACTGGAGTAGTTGGGGCTGTTTTCGTTCTCCTCGCATATCGTCATGTCGGTGACTGTTTTCGGTTGGAAACGTTGCAAAATAAACGCAGATACGTTAGGCGAGTTGGTGGGTTGCTTGAAGCTGACCGATTTTTTGTCGCCGAAATGATCCTGGAATAGTTTCAGGAAATAGTCACGGGAAGCTCATAAGTCGTGTCAAAGTTTAGTAAATAAGGTTGTGATCATTAAAAAAAATTAACTTTGATATGAATCACCCTGTACGAGGTCCGAATGAAGTGAATTTATTTTGGGTTTGAAGCATTGAGGCGAATTTTAAAAATGTGCCCCGTCCACGCACTATTGACTAACCCTGTATAATGATCTGACTATTATTGACAAGCATCCTGGGGAACAAAAAAAATTGTAAATAGTTTACAAGCGGCAACGTTCCATGACATCGACTGGCACGGTGCGAAGTTGCCATTTGTTTCTGTAGAATATCAGATTCAATGATTCTCATTACTTTGGAAAACTACAAATTAATTGAAAAAAAAAGTGAACCTCTCTCATTGATTTTTCATATTTTGATGACATTGGCAACTATGCGGTCTGTCAACCAAGTATTGTTGATGTAATTCCACTTTTTCGACTTGGATGAAACTTCGGAAAAATTCAAGTTGAATGACTTTAAATATGGATAAAAATCGAGAAACAAAGAAATTGATCCACAGACGACAACGCTGCATGACGCAGGGGTTCACCAGCTGATAGGGTGCGACGTTGCCATATGTTCTTGTGGAATATAAGATTCGATAATTTTCATTATTTTGAGGAAAACCAAGTTCGAATGAAACTCAAATCAATTAATGAATTGAAAGTCACAGAATTCAGTTTCAGAATTATTTGAATCAAACAATATTGTTTTCTTTATTGATAAAATCGGCAAAGTCGCGGTCTGTTTGTTAAGTACGATGTTGCAGTATAATTCTTGTAAAATGTAATTTTTCACTGTTTTGACTTTAATATTGATGACCCAAACTTCAGAAAACATTTAAGTTGAATGACTTCGATTATGTATGAAGAGGTTCATCAACTGACATGGTGCGACGTTGCCATATATAATTGTGAAAAATAAATTTTGGCTATTTTCATTACTTTGGGAAAACTTTGATTTAAACGAAACTCAATTCAATAAAATATTAATTCGTAAATATGGAGCTCTTTTAAATATGTAATTTGGTGAATTGACGTGGCAAGGCTGGACTAGCGAATAGTGTAACTAGTTAAACGCCGTTGTCAAATGTATAGACAATAATTCTTAATTTCTTCACTTTCATCTTAGTTTGCATATTATTATTTGATAATGATTGAATATATTCTTTTGATCTTATTTGCAATAAAAGGGAAATCAATTACTTTGGCAACGCTTCAAGTACAGGGAGATCAGTTAAGGATAGCAAGCGGCCATATCTCGGCCATTAATCGTGGAGGCTTGCGGCAAAAAATTTTATGACTAAAACGGCCAAGAGAAAAACCTGGTAATAATGTTCAAGTTTCTGAAATGGTCGCAAGGGGGCGTTACAAGCAACACCAAATAGACAAATAGAATTTTGCTCAATGAAAATATATCGATGAACTCATTTTCAGATTTACTGACTATATACATACACTTTTTGTCTAAAACGTTTTTTTCTATTTATCATAATTAAGTGGTGGGGGAAGTTCAATTGTTTTTTTAAACAAACGGAGATTGCTTCCGTTTCGCTTGGCCGATTTTAACGAACTTGGGCTCGTATGAAGGAGAATAATCTAATCTGCGCTATAAAATGCTTATTTGCTCTTTAATTTGTGACATTCGCCGTCGCCGCTAGATGGCGTAAACTGAAATGGTAGCATATTTTTGAGTTTCTTCCAAAATAACCAAATGTAATGGTATATTCACTTTTATATATTATGAAAGAAGATACATTATTCTATTAAAAAAACAAAAAAACAAACAACAACAAAACATACATTTTGTTTTTGTTTTCAATTTTTTAATAGAAACATGTGTCCCCTTTCAAAATATATGAAAATGAATATACCGTTACATTTGACTTTTTTGGAAAAAAACTCAAAAATATTCTATACCATTTCAGTTAACGCCATCTAGCGGCGACGGCGAATTTCACAAATTAAAAAGCAAATAAGCCTTTTATAGCGCAGATTATTCTCTTTCATATGAGCCTATAAGTTCGTTGAAATCGGTCAATCTCCGTTTGATTAAAAAAACAATTGAACTTCCCCCACCATAGGGCAAAATTCCATAAAAATCCTATTTTTCTACTTGGTGTTGCTTGTTACGCCCCCTAGCGACCATATCAGAAACTTGAAAATATTTTTCAGGTTTTTCTCTTGGCCGTTTTTGTCATAAAATTTTTTGCCGCGAGCCTCGACGATGAATAGTTTCCGAGATATGGCCGCTCGCTTTCCTTAAGTGATCACCCTGTACTATTTGGCAGTCGTCCGCAGTTGATTAGTCATTTGTTTCAATGCCAAACTAAGACCAAGCGATTTGACAATGGGGATTGTAGCCTAATGGTGAAACCAGTGTTGTCGGCTCACTAAGTCAAGTTGATCAATCTACTATAGATGGCGTTCATTAATTCATCTTCCTTTTTAACTTCCATTGATTCCCAGATTTGACAAGGGTTCTCATTGAATCAATGGTTTTAATACTTTCAATACTTTCACATCTTTGATATAATTTTTTTTTTATAAATAAGCCTGAAATTTGTTCAGTGATCAATTATTGTGCAAGTTATAACGCCAGGGCAGGTCTGGCAACAATCTCTTCCATGGACATTGACAGCAATGATAACAATTTGTACTTTTCGCTCAAGAAAGAAGAGACAAATGAATAAACTCCCTCCGAATAGCACTAATTGTATAAAAAAGTAACCAATGCATGTGCATATTTTATACCTCATTGTCAACCCATCTGTCACAATCATACCAAACGGAATACGAAAGAAAATTATTATTATTTTTTTTTTTTTGGCTAGTTGAAATGTGTTTTCAACTCCCGAAACTCACCTGATTGATCTTCAGCGCCAGGAACTTGCCAACATAGCTGCGCAGCTGCGTCAAACTCTCTTCGCTCCGCTCATCATCCGACGATGAAATCCCGCTCAGCTTCAAAAACTCCTCCAGCTGAATCAACTCATCCGTGCTCATTTGCGGGAGCAGATAATCCCGATTGACTTCTTTTTCGTCAATACTGGAGCTGGAAGTTCCAGCATCGACTCCTTCATCTTCCGTTTCCGAGTGACGTTTGTTGCGGTTGAGGAAGTATGGTTCCGGTACCGACTTCCGCTTTGCCACTTCTTCACTAGCCAAATCCTCTTCGCTGGTCTCATACATGCTGTATCGGCGGTTGAGGTCGCCTTTTCTGAGAATTCCTCGCGGCAAGGGGGGTCGTGGGGGGATGTTATCTTGGCTAACGCATTTAACCGGGCAATGGGGGGTTGTGGTGATACATTGGGCTTGTTTATCACTGGAAAAACATACCAACGAAACACTTTAGACAAACTTAAAAACTATTGTGACTTTTGAATGAATTTTTCAGACAAAAGTTAGTATACAGGGTGTTTCAATCAAGCAATCACCTGTTCATAAGACTGGCTTCGGAGCTGGTAACGCTGTCATATCGGTACACAAACAACGGATTATGATGTCCCTGAACCGCAGGACTGTTCTGCGAATCAGTCAACATACTGGAAGACCCTCTGTAGCCGCTGCTAGGTTGCGTGGCAGTACTGCCACTTGACGATATGTTATTCTGCATCAGTTCGCAACTCAATGGACGTCTTTTTGTCCTGCAATAAGCAGAAAAACGCTAAAATATCTCTGCTTGCAAGAATGAATACAAAATCATTTGGATTTATTTTCAACCTTCAACATAGCATGCTTTGTTGCCGTAGAAATTAGTTTGGAAATAATTAGTATTAAAGGCTGGTAATTTTTTGGATTTTTGTTGTTACGCCAATGGTTTTCAATGACAAAAATACTGAAAATAAAAAAATGTACAAAATTATCAACTGTCAAAACTAATTCTCCCCAAACTTGTTTCTAAGGCAACTTTTAGCGCATGATTCCTAAGCATGCTATGTTTAAGGTTGACAATAAATGGAAAATTTCGTATTGATCACATGCAAGCAGTTATTTTAGCGTTTTTCTCGAAAACGGTCAAGTTTATCCAGTATACTCTTTTCAGGTCAAAAGGTTAGAAGAATAAAAATTTTCACTCAAAAATCGGATACAGTTTAGCACAAAACAGTTGGGACCTCTCGATTCAAAGTTCGTATGTGGCGCCCTCTACAAAATGCGAAAAAACGATGGGCAAATTTGTATTCCTCATCCCGATTAAGCCCCAAATACGAGATTTTGTCAGAATATTATGAACGTGGCAAAGGATATTGCATAGAAACTGCAAATAAAATGTGACTCCGTTTATAATCAATTACCGAAAAAATGTTTTAGGAAAAGGTAGCATTTTGTCTCATCATTTCCGGCCACCCTGTATACTGGGTGATTTCTGTTATTGGGTCATGCTTTCGAGGAATGATGGGGAACGTCGAAATATTAATTTTGACATAGCACGATATGGGTCGGAACCGGAACTGCCTCCTACGCAAGATACAGGGTGTTGAAGTTTTTGAAAAATTAAAGATATTCTCTTATAGTTTTTTAACAGTTGAAGCTATCGTTACGAAAATTTGTTATAGGTCTACCTAACAGAAACACCTCAAATTTAAATCGAAGTTTTAGTTTCAACCAGTGGCGTAGATGTGCGTGAGAGGCATTTCCGACCCATAGTATGCTATATCAAATTTAATAATTCGACGTCCCTCATCATTCCCCGAAAGCATGACCCACTTACAGGAATCACCCTCTATAGTTGACAGTAGTGATATCGATCTTCAATGGAATACTTTTATTAATCGCTTCAACAATACAGGGTGTCCGGTAAGTATATGGCATAATTTCGGGAACGTATAGAGGAGGTCAAAACAACCCCAGTTTGTCATGAAACTTATTTTTCCAAAGTGCCTCCTAACGTAGATACAGAGCCCTGAGGGGGTACCCACATTGATTTAAATAACTAAATCAATGGGTACCCATCGACACCAGTTGTAAGTATTTTAGGTATTGAAAAATGTTTCGACATTCTCAGATTGATTGGCCATACTAGAATTAGTTAAAAATTGAAGAAAAAAAACATGAAAAAAAAAAATCCAGGGTACCCGAGTTGTTGAACAACCTGAACCAATCCTTCCCTCAACGCAATTGAATGCCGATAACTGCACAAGAACTTTGCGAATTAGCGCAATAATTAAAGAACAAACTTTCAAGTGGAATTGAATCAAAAACTAAATTCAATTTGCTATGGTACACGGATAACGGAGCATTGCCAACTACCTCAATGAGAAGAGATTTACCTCATAATGCAAACTTTGAATCGATAATGAAGTACGGCATAATCTTCTTATTTATTTTTCTTATCGCAAAAACAAGTCATTAAGATGATTAAAGAAATGAACTTTTAGAGATAGTTGTAGGGGTGTTTACAAATCTAATAATCTTTTAACCATTTATGGCCTGTATATGTTTGAATGTTCGCTATTCCTCTTCAAAAACAAACCCTTGTTCAATTTATCAGCACATTACAAAATTAATACAGTGGCCGGCTAAAATATGGAATAAATTCATTTTTAATTCAGGGTTCTGATTTTTGGAAAACGCTCGAAGTGTTCTTGCATACAGGGTGTACAAAAAATAAGTTACAACTATCAAGCTTTTTTTTTCAAATGGAAACACCTATTTTTTATTTCATTTTAGAATTCTGTCTGAAATTCTAAGTACAGGGTGTTCACCGGCCACATCCCAGAAACTATTCATCGAAGAAGCTCGCGGCAAAACTTACTAAAACGACCAAGAGAAAATCCTGGAATATTTTCAAGTTTCTGAAATGATCGCTAGGGGTCGTTACAACCAACAAAAAGTAGAAAATTGAACTTTCCCCACCGCTTTATTTTGAGTGAACAAAAAACGTTTTGAATAAAATGTGTAGGTGAATAGTCAGTAAATTTGAAAATGATATCATCGATATATTTTCAATGGGCAAAATTCTATAAAAATCCAATTTTTCTACTTGGTGTTGCTTGTTACGCCCCCTAACGACCATTTCAGAAACTTGGAAATATTTTCCAGGTTTTTCATTTGGCCGTTTTAGTGATTAATTTTTTGCCGCAAGCCTCTGCGATGAATAGTTTCCGAGATATGGCCGGTGGCTACCCTTACTGGAACACCCTGTACAATTCATGTAATAGGTCCCATATCGAGAAAATGGTCCGAAGGAGCCAAGTCTGGAATTTCTAGACGAGTAGTTTGATGACATTTAACGGCTGTACATTGTTTTGTTTCATACTGTAATAATTTTTTTTAATCGGTTTCAGTGCTATCTTGTCAAACCATACACCTAGAGTGGCAGTCCGCCTCTTACCATGAGATGGCGCCAGTCAAACCATGTCACCACTTGGGTAATAGATAGGTTAATTATATGTTACCAACATTCTTTGTCAAGTTATTAATTAAAATCATGAGATGGCGCCAGTCAAACTATGCTATCAATTATCAATCACAGTCTTTGATGATGCAAAATGTCATTTTTGGAAAAGTCAAGTAATTTTTTTTCACAGTCTCTGATGATGTGAAGTGTCATTTACCGGACTGGTTTTGGGTCCGGTAAGTGATACTTTACGGTAGAGTATGAAATAAATTAAATGAAATTATTTGTTTATCGAAACAAAGTGATTCTTATAAATGTATACTACAACAAACACATACCTGATGAAAGAAGGTCGATCCCTACCACCCACTTTAACACAACTGGCCAGTTCCGGTACATCAGCCAATACCTTCCGGTACTCCTGCGGCAGCAGCACATTCAACGAATCCCAGTCCTTGACATGTGCAAAGCCTTTTTTCTTCAACATTTCAATGTCGTTAAAGCTAAACGGCCGTTTTCTGCTGAAATTCGCCACTTTCGGAGCTTTTTGCGGCACAAACAGCATTTCGTCGACGTTGTTTTTCTCGTTCAAAAACTCCAAATCCGGCAGAACGTAGTTGGGATATAAAATGTACACTGGTTTCTGGATTTCTCCCTGTTTTTTCAGCGTATTGAGGAACGAGGGCGCGATTAGTTTGACCGAGGAGGTCGATTGAGAAGGAGGGATGGTGTTTTTGAGGTTGAGCACTTCGGAGAATTGGGAAGTTTGAATGCTGCGGTCCAGGTGGTTGGTTTTGAGGCGCAGGTTAGAGGTGAGAGACTTGATTTTGCGGTGTTTCTGAGAAAAATTGCTAGTTTTTGTGATGATTAGAGGGTTTTATTACCTTTAAACTGTCATGGGGATTGGGCGCACTTGCCAGATTTATTGTTCCGATTTCATCTTCTCGGGAGTTTTCGCCACTTTTGGGCCATTCGGTTGATGATAGTTGATCCATTGTTAGTGACATTCCTGAATAGACAGTCATAACTCAAAAACTATCAAAGATAGGATTGTGATTGTTGCACTAGTGAATTTTTTTAGGAAAATATATTCAATCAAAAAAGTGGGCATTGATCACAGAGTTGTCAAATTTCTGGAAAAATATGTGATTCATTGTTTTAGTCACGCAAACCCTCACTTGATGTGTCGCACCATAATGAAAAAATCAATATGTGAATTGCCAAATTTATCGCTTTAGATGATTTTTTTCAAGGAAATTGGAGAAAAACTACTATTACTTGATATGAACCACCATAATGGGAAAATAAATAATAATCTAACTTCAAAAGATTTCTGACCCTTAGTTGATGTGCAAGTTGATGTAAACAAAAAAATTATGTTGACGTATGATATACCTAAGACTACAGCGTTGCCAAACACTCACCCTCTTGACTCGAACTCTTCTGCTTCATAAACAACTTGACCAGATTCAAGTTGGCCGGTTTATTAGAGTCGCAGCTGCTCGCATCAATCGAAGTGGCCATCTGCGAAGCTGCAAAACTGCTGCTGCTGTGCTGAATGTCAAACACTTTCACTGGTTTTATGGTTGTGTCATTCTATAGTTAACACCATTAATTCACCATGATCAAGTAGGTAAAATACGTACTGAACTATTGGTACTGTTATCATCCTTCAGCTCCTTTTTCTCAAGCTTTTGCTTGTGCAAGTTGGGCAGACTACGACTTTTCAGCACAAACTCATTGTTGATCATACTTTCGTGTTCGGAGTTGTTGTTGTTACCCGAGGACTTGCGCAATTGATCGTCGCTGATGCGTTTCTGAATTTGTCATACTTTTGACAAAGTTTCATCGATTAAAACTCACCTTCAACTTGCTCCAAGTGGTAAAACTACTCGAATCGGACTGGGTCATTGACCCCTTCAACACAAGATTGCCAAGATTCTTGTTGGCTTTGAGAATTAGATTCAAACTTCCAGATTGGTTTGACGGATTTGATGAGCTTTTATCTAGGAAAACAGTGAGCAAAACCATCAAATCACGCCAAAACTCACCAGTCTGATATTCGCTGTCTTCACTATACATGGTAACGGACCCTTCAAAGGCAATGGTATAATTGTCCTTATTCGCTTGACAAGTCAACATCATGTCTTGCAAATCGCAATCGAGAGAATCCACGGAAAAATTCGCACCTGGCATGGGAGTCTCTTTGACTGGACTGAATAATAATTCAGATTTGCAGATGGACATTGATGTTGAATCTTCACCCTATTATACATTTATTGATAAAAGGGCTTAATGATGGTTTAATGGGAATTGTACCTGCGAACTACTATGCGGACTGATAAAACTGTCCAGGTCAAATTTGCCCATCATTGAGCCGGATACTTCAGCGAAAGATTCACCATGTCTGTTTGTCTGTAAGGAGGCTTACATCAGAACCAACTCTTTAATATTTAACACAAGACATATAATAATCCGGCAACATCGCACTGAGAACGTCAATGAGTCGGCGAATATTATTTTGATGCGTTTCATCTTTATTTGTTTGGGTTGACATTTTTGTATAAGTGTTAAAAATGATCAGAAAATCACAAGATAAGTAGTCATTGGCAATCAAAACTCAACTTAAACGAAGTCAGGACGTTGAGGTTGCCAGATTGTGTCAACTTTCTTTGTTATATCCGTTATTTAGTTGTGGAATCGTAGGATCTGATTATTATAGATTAAATCACCATGTTTGTTAAAAAAGACCTTTTTTTTGAGATTTAACATCCATATGATTTTCTATTAATGGAAGACTTATGGATGAACTTGTGCAAATTTCATTCGTTTCCCTTGTGATATGGTGATTTGATAGACTATCAAAGTCCATAGATGATTTTTCCTTTGACATGTAGAGAAGTTTTTGAAAAAATTCAAGAAGTTGTTATGGATCTCCCAGGCCAACTTCCATATTGTTTTCCATTAATCAAAGGTGTATAAAGAAAATTGTGCAAATTTCATGCATTTTCAGTGTAAGATGGTGATTTGGTGGATCATCAAAGTCCATAGATGATTTTTTCTCTGACATGTAGAGAAGTTTTTGAAAAAATTCCACGAGTTGTTATGGATTTCCCAGGCTAACTTTCATATAATTTTCCATTAATCAAAGGTGTATAAAGAAAATTGTGCAAATTTCATTCATTTTCAGTGTAAGATGGTGATTTGGTGGATCATCAAAGTCCATAGATGATTTTTTCTTTGACATGTAAAGAAGTTTTTGAAAAAATTCCAGAAGTTGTTATGGATCTCCCAGGCTAACTTTCATATAATTTTCCATTAATCAAAGGTGTATAAAGAAAATTGTGCAAATTTCATGCATTTTCAGTGTAAGATGGTGATTTGGTGGATCATCAAAGTCCATAGATGATTTTTTCTCTGACATGTAGAGAAGTTTTTGAAAAAATTCCACGAGTTGTTATGGATTTCCCAGGCTAACTTTCATATAATTTTCCATTGATCAAAGGTGTATAAAGAAAATTGTGCAAATTTCATTCATTTTCAGTGTAAGATGGTGATTTGGTGGATCATCAAAGTCCATAGATGATTTTTTTTTTGACATGTAAAGAAGTTTTTGAAAAAATTCCAGAAGTTGTTATGGATCTCCCAGGCTAACTTTCATATAATTTTCCATTAATCAAAGGTGTATAAAGAAAATTGTGCAAATTTCATGCATTTTCAGTGTAAGATGGTGATTTGGTGGATCATCAAAGTCCATAGATGATTTTTTCTTTGACATGTAAAGAAGTTTTTGAAAAAATTCCAGAAGTTGTTATGGATCTCCCAGGCTAACTTTCATATAATTTTCCATTAATCAAAGGTGTATAAAGAAAATTGTGCAAATTTCATGCATTTTCAGTGTAAGATGGTGATTTGGTGGATCATCAAAGTCCATAGATGATTTTTTCTCTGACATGTAGAGAAGTTTTTGAAAAAATTCCACGAGTTGTTATGGATTTCCCAGGCTAACTTTCATATAATTTTCCATTAATCGAAGGTGTATAAAGAAAATTGTGCAAATTTCATTCATTTTCAGTGTAAGATGGTGATTTGGTGGATCATCAAAGTCCATAGATGATTTTTTCTTTGACATGTAAAGAAGTTTTTGAAAAAATTCCAGAAGTTGTTATGGATCTCCCAGGCTAACTTTCATATAATTTTCCATTTCCTTCATTTTTCCTGTAAGATGGTGATTTAGTGGACCATCAAAGTGCATAGATGATTTTTCCTCTGACATGTAGAGAAGTTTTTGAAAAAATTCCACGAGTTGTTATGGATTTCACAGGCCAACTTTCATATAATTTTCCATTTCCTTCATTTTTCCTGTAAGATGGTGATTTAGTGGACCATCAAAGTGCATAGATGATTTTTCCTCTGACATGTAGAGAAGTTTTTGAAAAAATTCCACGAGTTGTTATGGATTTCACAGGCCAACTTTCATATAATTTTCCATTTCCTTCATTTTTCCTGTAAGATGGTGATTTAGTGGACCATCAAAGTGCATAGATGATTTTTTCTTTGACATGTAGAGAAGTTTTTGAAAAAATTCCACGAGTTGTTATGGATTTCACAGGCCAACTTTCATATAATTTTCCATTTCCTTCATTTTTCCTGTAAGATGGTGATTTAGTGGACCATCAAAGTGCATAGATGATTTTTTCTTTGACATGTAGAGAAGTTTTTGAAAAAATTCCACGAGTTGTTATGGATTTCACAGGCCAACTTTCATATAATTTTCCATTTCCTTCATTTTTCCTGTAAGATGGTGATTTAGTGGACCATCAAAGTGCATAGATGATTTTTTCTTTGACATGTAGAGAAGTTTTTGAAAAAATTCCACGAGTTGTTATGGATTTCACAGGCCAACTTTCATATAATTTTCCATTTCCTTCATTTTTCCTGTAAGATGGTGATTTAGTGGACCATCAAAGTGCATAGATGATTTTTTCTTTGACATGTAGAGAAGTTTTTGAAAAAATTCCACGAGTTGTTATGGATTTCACAGGCCAACTTTCATATAATTTTCCATTTCCTTCATTTTTCCTGTAAGATGGTGATTTAGTGGACCATCAAAGTGCATAGATGATTTTTTCTTTGACATGTAGAGAAGTTTTTGAAAAAATTCCACGAGTTGTTATGGATTTCACAGGCCAACTTTCATATAATTTTCCATTTCCTTCATTTTTCCTGTAAGATGGTGATTTAGTGGACCATCAAAGTGCATAGATGATTTTTTCTTTGACATGTAGAGAAGTTTTTGAAAAAATTCCACGAGTTGTTATGGATTTCACAGGCCAACTTTCATATAATTTTCCATTTCCTTCATTTTTCCTGTAAGATGGTGATTTAGTGGACCATCAAAGTGCATAGATGATTTTTTCTTTGACATGTAGAGAAGTTTTTGAAAAAATTCCACGAGTTGTTATGGATTTCACAGGCCAACTTTCATATAATTTTCCATTTCCTTCATTTTTCCTGTAAGATGGTGATTTAGTGGACCATCAAAGTGCATAGATGATTTTTTCTTTGACATGTAGAGAAGTTTTTGAAAAAATTCCACGAGTTGTTATGGATTTCACAGGCCAACTTTCATATAATTTTCCATTTCCTTCATTTTTCCTGTAAGATGGTGATTTAGTGGACCATCAAAGTGCATAGATGATTTTTCCTCTGACATGTAGAGAAGTTTTTGAAAAAATTCCACGAGTTGTTATGGATTTCCCAGGCCAACTTTCATATAATTTTCCATTTCCTTCATTTTTCCTGTAAGATGGTGATTTAGTGGACCATCAAAGTGCATAGATGATTTTTCCTCTGACATGTAGAGAAGTTTTTGAAAAAATTCCACGAGTTGTTATGGATTTCCCAGGCCAACTTTTATATAATTTTCCATTTCCTTCATTTTTCCTGTAAGATGGTGATTAAGTGGACCATCAAAGTGCATAGATGATTTTTCCTCTGACATGTAGAGAAGTTTTTGAAAAAATTCCACGAGTTGTTATGGATTTCCCAGGCCAACTTTTATATAATTTTCCATTTCCTTCATTTTTCCTGTAAGATGGTGATTAAGTGGACCATCAAAGTGCATAGATGATTTTTCCTCTGACATGTAGAGAAGTTTTTGAAAAAATTCCACGAGTTGTTATGGATTTCCCAGGCCAACTTTCATATAATTTTCCATTTCCTTCATTTTTCCTGTAAGATGGTGATTTAGTGGACCATCAAAGTGCATAGATGATTTTTCCTCTGACATGTAGAGAAGTTTTTGAAAAAATTCCACGAGTTGTTATGGATTTCCCAGGCCAACTTTTATATAATTTTCCATTTCCTTCATTTTTCCTGTAAGATGGTGATTAAGTGGACCATCAAAGTGCATAGATGATTTTTCCTCTGACATGTAGAGAAGTTTTTGAAAAAATTCCACGAGTTGTTATGGATTTCCCAGGCCAACTTTTATATAATTTTCCATTTCCTTCATTTTTCCTGTAAGATGGTGATTTAGTGGACCATCAAAGTGCATAGATGATTTTTTCTTTGACATGTAGAGAAGTTTTTGAAAAAATTCCACGAGTTGTTATGGATTTCACAGGCCAACTTTCATATAATTTTCCATTTCCTTCATTTTTCCTGTAAGATGGTGATTTAGTGGACCATCAAAGTGCATAGATGATTTTTCCTCTGACATGTAGAGAAGTTTTTGAAAAAATTCCACGAGTTGTTATGGATTTCCCAGGCCAACTTTTATATAATTTTCCATTTCCTTCATTTTTCCTGTAAGATGGTGATTAAGTGGACCATCAAAGTGCATAGATGATTTTTCCTCTGACATGTAGAGAAGTTTTTGAAAAAATTCCACGAGTTGTTATGGATTTCCCAGGCCAACTTTTATATAATTTTCCATTTCCTTCATTTTTCCTGTAAGATGGTGATTTAGTGGACCATCAAAGTGCATAGATGATTTTTTCTTTGACATGTAGAGAAGTTTTTGAAAAAATTCCACGAGTTGTTATGGATTTCACAGGCCAACTTTCATATAATTTTCCATTTCCTTCATTTTTCCTGTAAGATGGTGATTTAGTGGACCATCAAAGTGCATAGATGATTTTTTCTTTGACATGTAGAGAAGTTTTTGAAAAAATTCCACGAGTTGTTATGGATTTCACAGGCCAACTTTCATATAATTTTCCATTTCCTTCATTTTTCCTGTAAGATGGTGATTTAGTGGACCATCAAAGTGCATAGATGATTTTTCCTCTGACATGTAGAGAAGTTTTTGAAAAAATTCCACGAGTTGTTATGGATTTCCCAGGCCAACTTTCATATAATTTTCCATTTCCTTCATTTTTCCTGTAAGATGGTGATTTAGTGGACCATCAAAGTGCATAGATGATTTTTCCTCTGACATGTAGAGAAGTTTTTGAAAAAATTCCACGAGTTGTTATGGATTTCCCAGGCCAACTTTTATATAATTTTCCATTTCCTTCATTTTTCCTGTAAGATGGTGATTAAGTGGACCATCAAAGTGCATAGATAAGTTTTCCTCTGACATGTAGAGAAGTTTTTGAAAAAATTCCACGAGTTGTTATGGATTTCCCAGGCCAACTTTCATATAATTTTCCATTTCCTTCATTTTTCCTGTAAGATGGTGATTTAGTGGACCATCAAAGTGCATAGATGATTTTTCCTCTAACATGTAAGGACATTTTTGAAAAAGACTCTAGGAGTTGTTATGGATCTCCCGGGCCAACTTTCATATGATTTTCATTTTCCATCAATTGAAGGCTTGTGGATAAACGAGCAAATTCCATTTATTTCTCTTGTAAGATAGTGATTTGATGGACCATCAAAGTCCATAGATGGTTTTTCCTGATGACATGTATTGAAAAGTTATTTTGGATAAGCCAGGTTAACTTTCATGCGATTTTCCATGAATGAAAGGTTTATAGATAAACCTCGGGAAAAACTCGAGCAAATTTCATTCAAGGTCCTTGTAAGATAGCGATTTGGTGAACCGTTAAAGTCCATTATAAGATTTTTGCAAACTTTTTTTGCTTGATCTGCTCAAAATGAACACTTTAATGGTTGATGATTAAATATTGATTGTTGCTTCCAACAACTTATTATTAGAAAACCTGATCAATTGTACCTTTCTATCAAGTTTATCAACATTTGTTACCAAAACATTCACATGAAACAAATCACCTGTCTTTCATTACAAAATCGGTAACCCGAGCGGGCAAATAAACACTGAAAAAATCTCCCAATTCCACTGTCTAAATTTACAATTTTATTTTTAAACCTGTACCTGTTCCAACACTTCTTCGACCTGAAATTTTTTATCTAAAACAAACTGTCACGTTCATTGCAAAACCAAGCGATACACTGCAATTAATTCAAGTTGGGAAATGAAGCAAACACTGTAAAACATCCAGAATGATGCAATGCTTGCTTAATGAGACAAATATGTGTGAGTGGTGGGATGAGAATTTGAAACAAAAAAAATTTCTTCATGACTCATTAAACACGTCACAAAACTATTGAAATTGAACAGATGATTGAAGCCAATTAGTTTGCTACTAGGCAGAACATTGAACTTTCCAATTAACTAGGTGTATTTTAAACTATTAAATTCAATGAAGGTTCACAACAAATTGAATTATTATGCAGATACACTTGACCGTTTTTGGCTGACCGTCATGATAAGAAAAGAAAACCCCATGCAATGACTGGTTTTGGATTTGGAAATGAATAGTTCAAGGCCGCGTCACGACACGGTTTATGAAATGAGAGAAAAAAGCAAAAAACTAACTCACCTCTTGGCTGAGGTGGTCAGTACACATAGGCGGCAGGTTAGTCAGCAAAGCATGAATATCTTCAGTTCTGAAACTCTCCATGTCGGCTTCCGCCAAATTAGCGTCCATGTTTTTTGCGAGAGCATCGTAGTAATTGTCACCTGCCTCGTATGTTTCCGGAATTGACAGGATGCTGGTGTGGTGGTTTGTTCCTCCATCTCTGTAGCTGAGAAAATTGGATCGTTCAATTTGTGATCGGTGTTGTTTTCAAAGCAGTGTTTCAAATTTTAGACACATTGGTCTATTGAATTTGGATTCTATATTATTATTTAGTAAAATTATTGTAACAATTATGACGATTAGTTGAAACTTTTGTGAAGAAGAGTTTGAAGATTCCTTTAGTGAAGAAAGTTCAGGTCAAACCTAATATTTATTATCAAGATTTTTTTTTAAGGAGGCGAGTAGTTTAAAACAATTATTTCAAAAACCAAAATTTCAATTTTCTCTCTTGAAATACCCACACTAATCCCATTAAACCATACTTCCTGTATTTCAAAACTTCTTCACAACATCCAACTTATTTATCTGCCAAAAAATGTCTTTCATCTTGAGTTGTTAGCTCACTTTAAAAGCTTTGCGGACTTGGAACATTGACAAAAATTAATTGTCCAAATGACAAACTTTTATGAAATTTTAGTGCGTTGACCTCCACTATTAAATCTACATCTGCGATACCTCAAACTGATCACCATATTATCCTGGTTAAACTAAAATTAAATATCACTTTTCTGAAATGGGACGATCACAGTGAATAAAGCACTATACTGCATGCATTATCAACTTAATGATTCAGAGTTGAATCCAAAATTTCTGATAAGAGATATCCGGCCTTCGTTGAAATATTTATTCAAATAGATTTTGTAGTGTTGACTTTTAGATTATCGGCCTATCCTATCATGTCTAGCGTCCTCTAAATAATGTGGAATCCAACTTTTACTCCTCAGAAAAAATATTTTAAATAATTGCCTTCGAGTGTGTTATTGATATAAGTTGAAGTAAACATTTTTCTTCAATTTAGCACTAAAATCACCGTTTCATCTTAAAAAATACGATTTTTGTGAATTATTTTGTGGTTCATGTTCAGCGTCTTCTAACTAATGTAAAATCCAACTTTTACGCCTCAGAAAAAAAAATGGTAGGAGCCTTCAAGTGTGTTGTTGATATAAGTTGATGCAAACATTTTTCTTCAATTTAGCACAAAAATCACCACTTTATCTTAAAAATTGTGATTCTGGTGAATTATTTTGTGTTTTATATTCAGCGCCTTTGAACTAGTGTCAAAATCCCAATTTACGCCTCAGAAAAAATATTTTTAGTAATGGCCATTGAGTGTGTTGTTGATATAAGTAGAAGCAAACATTTTTTAAAAATTTAGCACAAAAATTATCCACTTATCTTCAAAATTGTGACTAGTTTTAAAGTCAATGAGTGAATCATTTTGTGTTTCATGTTGAGTGTCTTCAAACTACAATTGTAAATCCATCTTTTACTCCTCAGAAAAAATATTTGAAATTTGAAATAATTATCATAATACATGGTTTTTGCAAATTTACAAAAAATCCATAACTTTTAAACGGCTCGACGGATTTTGATGAATTTTGCGTTATTTTTTAGGGAATTTCTTCAAAATTATTCATGAACTTTTTTGATTTTTTATTTCGGAAGATTGGTATGTAATTCAAATTCTGCGATTTTTCAACATTTTTAGGCTTCTTAAAACTTTAAACCGCTATAACTTTTGAACGAATTGGATGAAAATTGCGCTATTTTAGAGACAATTTGATCTAGTCTCTTCATGAATTTTTGTGTTCTCTTGTATTGTTTTTTTTTTTGAACATAATTTTTTTTACTTTTGAGATTCACTTAGGGTGAAAATTGCAGCTCAATTTAACAAAAAAAAAAAACCTAGACAATTTGTATACATTTTCAAATTACTTGAAATTTTATACAGTGCGGCTCTAAAAGGTCCCCCCCCCTTTTTTCTTAATGTGTGCGCCAAAGATTTTGAAACTTGGCATACTTTAATTGCTGTCGAAAAACTACGTTTTGATGTTACTTGCGTACTTTCAGTATTCAAGATGGCGGCTGGGCGCCATTTTGAAACATTTTTTTAAATGGAAAGGGGGTCATTTTGAAGATCCTGATGAGTACTTTATAACCCTTGAATATTGAGTCGATATCTTCAAGTACTACAAAATGACGGTAAATTTAATCACTACATTGATACAAACACTTTGAAAAAAAAACGTCAAATTCAATTCAAAATATTCTTGACATAAAGTTTGGGTTAGGAATAAATGACAAAAATGTCAAAAAAGCATCTTTTGAATTGAACTTGACGAATTTTTTCAAAAAGTGTATGTATCGATGTAGTAATTAAATGTACCGCCATTTTGTAGTACTTGAAGATATCGACTCAATATTCTAGGGTTATAAAGTACTCATCAGGATCTTCAAAATGAGGTGTTACACGACCCCCCTTTCCATTTAAAAAAATGTTTCAAAATGGCGCCCAGCCGCCATCTTGAATACTAAAAGTACGTCAGTAACATCAAAAAGTAGTATTTCGACAGCAATGCAAGTATGCCAAGTTTCAAAATTTTTGGTGCACACATTAAAAAAAAAGGGGGGGGACCTTTTAGAGATGCACTGTATACTTATTCTAGACAATACAGGGTGTTTTTTTTAACGGGACAATTAGCCTTAAATGGGAAAGTATAAATGATAGGCTCATGAAAATTTGTACACATGGGTTATCGACCACGATCTATCTTTTAAAAATAGTGGCAGTTCTCTGCGACTTTCGGTAGTACCGGTACTAGGTACCAACTTCCTTATTTTAAATGGCAACCTCCATTTTTTATACGATATTTAGATTCTTTGTTCAAAATTAAGGTAAGGGTATGTAGCAATGTCTATGGCTATCTTTGACCGTTTTCGAGAAATTTCGATTTTTAGAAAAAATTTGACAGTTAAGGGGGGTACTTTGAAGCTGTGTAGCTCAGTGACTATTGGACGAAAATTAATGAAATTTTGGGGGTGCCTATAATAAATGCTGTTTATTCAAGTGATGATAATCATTTTTCAGAAAAATCTACAGGGTCTTCACAAACTTTGAAAAAACAAAATCTTCAGTTTTTAACGAAAAAGTTAGTTTTTTCAAATGGAATGCCCTCTTTTTTGTTTGAGATATGGATTCTAGACAAAATTCTCTTTCGATTAGGTATAAACTATCCTATACCTAAAATTGCTATTTTTCAAGTTATTTACATTTTTCTGAATAAAACAGCAAATCGTGGTTTCTATAGAAACTTTAATAATTAAAGCTTTCAACCCTATTGCCACGTCTTCCCAAGCAAATTTCAATTCTTCTGAAAAATTCTCTTCCTGTTGCTCTCCTGATTTGTTCGGGTGCTAAAGATTGCAACGCATTATGGACTCGCTCTAACATGTTCTCCTTTGTGGTGATTGGGTCTTTGTAGACGGTCTGTTTGATGTGTCCCCAAAGAAAGAAGTCCAAAGGCGTCAAATCAGGAGACCTAGGAGGCCACATGTGGGGACCATTATTGCCAAACCACCAAAATCTTATAAATGAGTGATGCTTAATTTGACAATTTTATTAGTTATGAGTTTCTATAGGGATATTCTGTCTTAAGTTTCTATAGAAACCACGATTTGCTGTTTTATTCAGAAAAATGTAAATAACTTGAAAAATAGCAATTTTAGGTATAGGATAGTTTATACCTAATCGAAAGAGAATTTTGTCTAGAATCCATATCTCAAACAAAAAAGAGGGCATTCCATTTGAAAAAACTAACTTTTTCGTTAAAAACTGAAGATTTTGTTTTTTCAAAGTTTGTGAAGACCCTGTAGATTTTTCTGAAAAATGATTATCATCACTTGAATAAACAGCATTTATTATAGGCACCCCCAAAATTTCATTAATTTTCGTCCAATAGTCACTGAGCTACACAGCTTCAAAGTACCCCCCTTAACTGTCAAATTTTTTCTAAAAATCAAAATTTCTCGAAAACGGTCAAAGATAGCCATAGACATTGCTACATACCCTTACCTTAATTTTGAACAAAGAATCTAAATATCGTATAAAAAATGGAGGTTGCCATTTAAAATAAGGAAGTTGGTACCTAGTACCGGTACTACCGAAAGTCGCAGAGAACTGCCACTATTTTTAAAAGATAGATCGTGGTCGATAACCCATGTGTACAAATTTTCATGAGCCTATCATTTATACTTTCCCATTTAAGGCTAATTGTCCCGTTAAAAAAAACACCCTGTATTTAAAAGTCATCAGCGACAAAAAATTTCCGAAATACCCAAAAATATACTGAATAAATAAAAAAGAATACGCAAATCTCACCGTATGATCGAAAACGGGGCGGAGCTAAATTACCCTCTCTCTCTCTAATCATAGACTTAATATCACATGACAAGTAACAAAACAAACATTCTTAACCCCAGCATCCCACATGAATATATTTACTCTTTTTTCAGCTATGTTGTTATGTGCACTGAATGTTCTAAAGCTTTATGAAAAAAATACCCGGGAAAATAAATTAATTCAATTGCTTATCTCCTAAATCAACAATCCCAACCATTTATCTTCACTTTTTTGTCACAAAGTGATTTGTGTCATCAAAAAAACATTTTTGAAGTGTACATTTTTATTGAGGTCTACGTTTTGTGATGAAACTTGGCAACATCTGACCTTAAAGTTAAGGCCAGCCAGTTTCTCTGACGCTGACACTATTGTTTATTGTGAGGTAAGGAAGTTATTAGTGAGTTTATTCCTCAATTTCCCAAGAAAAAACCTAGCTCTGTGAATAATTTTCTATTCTAAATTGCGCTATTTAGTGTTTTATTGATAAAACAATGATTCAAAAGTCTGTAGTTTGTGACCAGAAAGTAGAATCAAGCAGACATTTTGTCATTTCACCGGTCCGGTAAGTAAACAAAAACAAAACTGGCCTCTTATCATTGTGTTGGGACCAACACAGTCAATGGTAAAGGTATAGGCGTTATGTGTCTTGTTATTGTGAGTCTATGGTTATGACAGTCAATACGCCAGACGGAGATAGATAATGTATTCTGTGACGTCGTGGCGCTTGATTGGCGCTCTTTAATCGGGATTATTACATTAAGAGAGGTCGTAGGTTGTTTTTCAAACATCAATGGCATCACTGCTTACTAATCCTTAAATTTTTCATATTTCCAAAAATGTGCAAATTGTCCATTGAAAGCTACATGTTTTACGAACAAAATGGCGCAGATTTCAACACTCGATACCTCAAAAAGTTATGAGTCATGACAGGTGCAAAAACATGAAAAAATCTTCAAAATCTCAAACTTTTTCTTAAATAATTATTTGTGTTTGAGTGTGCTGTTGATTCAAGATGATGCAACATTTTTTTTATTTAGAGGCAAAATCACCACTTTATCATCAAAATTATGATTTTGGTGAATTATTTTATATTTAATGAGTTAAATTATTTTCCAATCTAATCGGAATAATCAGAAACAATAGTCATTGTTAAATAATAAATCATTTTCATTATTTTAAATCTATCGCTATTTGGGTTAGTAGTTCAAAGGTGTAATATTACTGATGAATTGATTGCATCAATCTTGCACATAATGTCGGTCGCTGATGCATAATTAAAACATAATTTAACAGGACAATTTGTTTAATTAAAAAATTTGATTGGCAATCATACACAAATTTAAAATTATTCTGTTCACTTACCCATAGTCCAAGAACCACTGATAGTCCGAGTTGTCCTGAACAAAGTCGACATCCTGAGAAGAAGCAGTGCTCAGAAATGATCCTCTCAGATTGCTGTTGCAATCTGAATCGGGACTGGCCAGGATCATTCCCACTCCCAGCTCAGTCATGTCTTTTCCTGGAAAAAATTATACAATAATAATTATTAAGTATGGCTTCATCGGTGGCAATAATGTGTTTTCTCCTATTTAACAAGATACCTGTTAAATTTTACTTTTCTACATTCTTACGCACTTATAGTTATCAACCAAGTCTACAATGGACAAGAGAAAGTTTTGCACTTCCTGTGTTATCTACACATTTTCTCCGAGACAACAGCTGCTTATTTAAAACTCTAGGAAATCATCGGAAAATGTAATATAATGTTCGTAATTTTCAATAAAAAAAAACCATCGATTACTTGAGATTGAAATTTCAAGCCGAAATTTTGATAATAGCAGATGGTCAACTTTCAACATTTTCCAAAATTCGGCAAATCATGCTTTATTTTGAAAGAGGAATCTTTGAACCTCTTGGGATTAAAATCTCAAGCCGATATTTCAAACAGTTTAAAAACGACAAATTTTCAGAGCTACAAGTTGAATCTCGTATTTTTTCCTGTGAACGATTTTCAAAAATGAGTCGAGATCTTGTAAATCAATTTTTGAAATAGAGGAACCATCAATCTTCTTTTGAGCAAAAATTCAGGCCGATATTTCAAACGGTTTGAAAATGGTAGCTTAACAAAGCTATAATGATGTTGAATTCCGACCTTTTTCGTGTAAACACATTAATTTGAGAATGTGAAATTGATATTTTTGAAAATAGCTTATTCTCAGACCCAACGGGGTTCTTGTAAACATTAGGCATCCACGTATTTTTCACTTTTCAAAGGCGAGTTATTATCCTTCGTTTAACTATTCTAAAGAGAAAAAATGCTGGATGAATCACTTTTTTGTAAAAGAAACACTATTTTAGGCACATTGTTTCATACGAACATTTTCCAAAAATCTCGATTTGTTCCAGTTGTGGGTCATTGAAATGGACAATTTCTGTTGGTCTCATGTACTACAGTTCCGTAACCACTAAAGAAGGTAAAGCATATAGTTAAGAAGGAAAAATTAATTTTGAAAATTTGATTCACAGAACATCCCGGGAACTCGATATTATCAATAACAACTGTCAAGATTGTCAAGACACTAGACAGTACTCACTAAATAACGACCGAGAGTGACAATACGCGCTGTTGCCAAGTTTTCCTTTTTCATTTATTTTGCTTTTTCGTTTTGGCGCCATTTTATTGATGTATATTCAGATGTCCATCATGCCGCCATATCTAAAATATCGTTTAGAAAGTAACGCTCCTGCCCGAGTAAAAAGGTACGCTCCTGCCCAGCGTAGCCGGTGGATGTTCTCTTGAATATCGTTTAAAAAGTAACGCTCCTGCCCATATGGCTGCTCCTGCCCGAGTGAAAAGGTACGCTCCTACCCAGCGTAGCCGGTGGATGTTCTCTTGAATATCGTTTAAAAAGTAACGCTCCTGCCCATATGTTTGTTTTTTTTACTGTGTTATCATGTTTGTCATAGTATATTAAAATATACAAACAAAAACGATTGCATTCAAGGTTTTTAAGAAGTTTGGGTAAGTTTGGCAACATTGCCTGTTTGTTCTATAATATGTAGCTTGTATGGATTGTAACAATGTGGCAAAGCTGTCATTTAAGGGAGTTTTTCTCACTGAATCCCGATAAAATTTTAATTTGTTATGGGATTATTTTTTTTGTTAAAAGCTGTTCATCCAGATTTTTTTTAGTTGAAATTGTTCTATAAACTCAATACTATGCTCAAAAATTGAAAAAATTCATTAATATGTGGATGCCTAATCTTTACAAGACCCCTCAAACGGTTTGAAATTACAGTACAAACTTCAAGTTTGTTAAATTTCGTGTAAGTACGACAAATTTCAAAAGATTTTTGTCAACATTTTTCTAGGTATATTGATTTGAGAACGCTTAAATTTTTTTGAGAGTGGAACCTTCAATAAGCTTCCTCCTGCTGGGATTTCAAGCCGAAATCTCGAACGGTTTGAAAATTACAGCTTGCTGAATTTCGTGTGAAACAAATTTAAAATTTGTTAAAATTTCAAAACAGTGATTTGAGAATGTGAAATTGATGTTTTTGAGAAGGGGAAACATCAAGCCTTCCGCTGTCTTCCCTTACCAAAATTTAAAACCGATTAGATATAAATTATAGCTTTTATTTATTTTTTTCTGAATCTCTTAGACGGGTACCCAATCTGACCCAACCTGACACAAGTCAAACCAAAACTAAACCAATCTAATTTAAGCAAAACTCACCCCATTTACCTAACCAGAACTCGCGCAAACTAACCAGAACTAACACAATCTAACCAAAATTAACCCAAATCAAACTGAAACGGACCCAAAACTAACCGAAACTAACCCAATCTGACTAAAACTAACCTAATCTAACCAGAACTAAGAAAATTAACCAAAACTAGAACCGACATAGACACTTTCTAGTAGAAAAATCTTGAGACAAATATTTAAAATTTCAAGCCAATCTTATATCAAGAATGCGAACATTTTTCAACACTCAATTTGTGTTAATTGAACTGAACACCACAAAGTTTCAAAGCATTGAATTCAATGCCTCAAACAGTTTGAAAATTATAGAAATTTCAACGATTCCACTTGAAAATGGATTAAAACTAATCGAGCATATTATCATAAAAGACGTAGTACAGTGGGTGTAGATCAAAATAAGCTTATCATAGCCCAACCTATTCCTATTATTATCATTATAAGCAAAGCAAAGCCGATTTGAATGTAAAATTAGGCTCACCATAAATGGAACACTTATCAATCCCATACAGATTCTTCATACTTTCCCACAAATAAATCACTTATTCGGGCAAATATGTTCATAATCAATTTCAACCGGACAACTGGACACTTTTCGCCGAATTCAACACTAATTTACTTGTGCAAATTGAGAATTAATCGACGGAAAAGTGAAAACTTGTGTTTACACAATAGTGAAGATGTCAAAACTAAATTCCAAATTACAATCCAATTACTCCCATATGGTAATCAATTGATCTGAGTCATCATTTTACCATGCATTAGACAGAGATAATGATGTAGTTGAACTGATGAAACGAACATGTTCACTTTACAAGGTCGGCGGATGCACAGAGAACGTACGTTTACTCAGCGACACTGAGGATTTCTGACTGAATGAGTCATCTGAGGTTATGCGAATATGTCTTTGATCGCGTCAGATGAACCTTATACTAGTAGAGAGGGGTAACAGTCGATTTTTAATAGAGATGTGGCACAATATCGATGTATACATACCTCTTCGACGTCTGTTTTTTCCACGAGTCCTGGGTTCCTTGGTTTTCCCCGTGGAAAACTCGACGATTTTCATCATGCAGCACAGTAGTAACACAATCATGTCTTTTTTTATAGCCGAGCCAGTTCCAACGTTTCTAGATCTAAGGTCATTTTGCCCCGAGTGAATCATAAAGTTTGGCTGTAGCTTGGAAAAGCGAAGAAATTAGAGATAAAGAGAGTACATAAGGCTTGTCTTTTCAATTAGGCTAATTGTGCACAGTTCGGCAACATGAGGTTACGTCATCAGTCATAGCTGACAATTGACATATTAACTGTCGATAACCCCCTCTGTTGAATAGCCAATTAACCAACATAAAAATCGCCCCTACAGCTGCCTAAAGTCACAGTATGCGGGTCTCGAACAAAGAACCCTCATCAAATAAACATATGTCGCGTCATATGTGGCTTTGGAAGTTAATTTTACAGTTCTTAATAATAAATGGTGTTATTTTAAGGATGTGTGTGACAGGAGAATTATTGAGTTATTTTGAGTGTCAGAAATTTGATTTGTTTTAGTACATTTTTTTTATTTTAGCTTTCTAGAAATTTTGATTATTTGTTATAGTCACTTATAATTATAGAGATTTTTCATTCTTCATACTTCAAAGTGGCACGATGGGTGATTTCAACATTGTTTTCTTTTAAAAAACGTCAAATATTTGAAAAATTAAAGAATGTTTTTGATAAAATTCACTAAAAAATCTAAAAAAGTCACGATTTTTGATCATTTTCTGAGAGAAAAAGAAATTCCAGTTTGGAGAAAGAAGTTTCTATTTGTTAAGATCATCAAAATTAAATTAAAATATTAATGTCGTTAAAAATTCTCTAAAATCGATAGTCTCGAACATTTTATTGAAAAAGAGAAAAACGAAAGAAAATTTGATTTCTCGAAAACTATTCAAACTAGAGATTTCAAATCTAACCGCCTGTCGTCCACCCATATACCTATATCACGTGAAATACAAATATGAGGAATATTTTTTTTTTATATAAGCAACGATTTTCAAATAAAATACAGAAAATAACATAGGTATTTTTTGAGAGGTAGGTATTCATTTTCAAAAATTGAGTTCATGACATGAAAAAATAAATTCTAAATTGAAAATTCAGTCCATACAAATTAGTAATCCAAAACATTCACAAAATTTAATTTAAAAACGCGACAAAATGGACAAGTTACTCATAACATCAATTATTGTGAGTAGGTAAATATAGAACATTCTAGCGTCGAATAATAACCAATTAAAACAAGGAAAATGCACACGTGACCTACATGGCCTAGATGCACGAAGTGCGCATGTGAAGCTAATTCATCACTATAGACATAAATAACAAAAAAAAAAACAATTTTATCAGCTTCCCATCTTCAGGGGGACTCCAATTAATTAACTGTTCCAATGGTTAGTCCAATTATTAACCAAAGAAGCCAAGCCTTAGTAATCAAATTAACAAAGAACGTTCTAAAATGGCGCTCAACTGAATCAAACTGGCTTACTCTATTTACAGGCGCACTTTTGCAAATAACACTACGATTGTCCATTTATCAGTTTGTCCCAAAATATTGTCCAAATTCGCACTTTTTTCAACCGTATAAATATACACATCACGAAATAAACATGGCGGATGGGCCTTAAGCTTATTACTGAGTACGAGGCGCGCCTGTTTTTGGCTGCGGTCCAGATCCAGATTGTATAGTCCGGATGGAAAGAGATGTGTGCATATCTCGGGTTATCTCGACAATGACACCATGATTATATTTTTTGTTGATTGTATGTTGATTTGATGGGCGAGAAGAGCTCTAGGTTGTCCCTTTTAGTTTTCACGTTACGAATTTTTGAAGCAAACATTTTTTGAAACGATTTTTCCCCGAAGTTGTTTTCTCTTTTGGTGATTCTGACATAAAATTTGATGCTAAATCAATTGGTAAAGAGAGCACCGGGCTATTTTATTCTCGAGTGACGATTTTTTTTCATTGAATCAACAATTTTTTTAAAAACTTCATTCGAATTTTTTTGAAAGTCCAATGAATGTAACGGACATCAATTTATTACGTCACTGTACCTGTGACGTAACGGGAACGCCATCCCGACCAAGAATAGATTTCTAGGCGGGAGTGCAACGTTTGTTTTCATGCGGGTTAATTATAGGAAAAATGAGTTGCGATAAAAAGATAGAGTTGGGCACGTGTACATGCAGGCGAGTTGTTGGGAAAATAACTATTGTTTGGTTTGAAAAAATATAACAAATTCAGCATAATTCCTTGAATTGACCTAATGGATGGAGTTATATTTTCAAAACATCTCAACATCTGCTTAACATTTGTGTAAAGACAATAAAGCTTCAGGATATACAAGACAATAAAATAAAAATCTAGCAATTTTTGGACAAAAACTCCATCAAAGTACTCCTCATTCAAGAATCCAGACTTCAGACATCAAAAAGCATGGATATTGGCGAGAATATGCCACCTCATCCACGACCAGAGCCATAAAAAAGTCACCAATAAACTCCACTCATGGAAAATGTCTCTCCCAATCAAGACCAAAATCCAACTGGGAGAGGCAGCTACAAAGTTCACTCAATATTCACACAGCTCTTGATGAGGCATCCATCACAACCACAAATTAGCGCCCAAACTTTTTCTGATTGAAAGGGGATTGATAAAAGGGAACAAAACGCCGCTTTTCCAACCACGACAAAACACCTAATGGGATAGCTCTGACCAATTCCAAGAACAAAGCTGAACTCCCGGTCAACCTTCCAGAGAAGCAATCCCATTTGAACACTGAATCCAACAAGTCTCATCGGAATTGCCAACCAATACAATCTTCAGCCAACGACCCTCCCACAAATACATGAAAAAGATCCTAATATCTCAGTAGACGAGATTCTCCTGATGTTCAGAACCCTGCTCAACCAAAAATGTTCATGGATCAGATGGAATAAGTACGGACCTATTCCTGCGAAAACTGGCAATCCTGGATCTACAACATTTTCCGCAACAATGGAAAATGGCCAATTATATTAAATAAACTCAAAATTACCTCATGTTGAAAAAAAGCATTTGTGTAAGCTGCTTATTGGCTGATGATTTCTATCCGGAATAAAACCGGTCTCAGGAGGGCATGAACTATACTCACACGACTTATTTCGGTTCTGAACCAACCTTCTCATTCAGATTTGGATGTCACGTCAGGTTTGAATGTCCGAACAAAATTAACGTCTTATTGACAACCAAATATGGAGGCTTCCCCTGCCAATCCCCCAGAACCCCACACTAATCCCCTACTGCGAAAATGGCACAAAATCCCCGTAAGAGCCTGGATAGTAGCCCTGATCTTTATGACATCTTGCATGAACGCGGGTTTAAACCATAACGTGGCGTTTATCCTGCCACATATGATTGTCCACAAGCCCCTAGAACCAGTGCCCCATTGCTCAAAAACCAAGAACGGAAGCCTTTTCAGAACCCGCTTTATTCAGAACTATGGCCCCCGATACAACTGGTCGGAAAAGGCCTTGTGGCAAATACAAGCTGCTTATTATTATGGAATTGCCATTGCCAGCCCCCCTGCTGGCATATTGGCCGAGTGGCTGGGCCCCAAAACCACCATCTGCTTCAGCTTGATATTCTCCAGTATGATAAACTTGTTGAATGGCCTTGGGGCCCATTGGGGCTGGGGCGTTGCGTTCATATGCAGGTTTGTCGTGGGCCTGGCCTCTGGGACCATCTATCCTGCTCTACAGTGTTTTGTTGGACGATGGGCCCCGCCCAATGAAAAGGGCAAGTTTGTCAATGCCATCATGGGGGATTACATTGGTTTGGCTGTGTTTTGGGTGTCTATGAGGTACATATTAGCAGCCTTGGGTTGGCAATGGACCTTTTACATTCTATCTGGTATCGTAGCCTTATATTGCCCCATATTCTGGATACTTGCTGCTAATCACCCGGAGTACCACATGTTCATCAGCAAAGAGGAAATTTCGTATATTAGAACAGCCCAGAAGGGCAGTGTGTCGTTGACCAAGGCCATTCCCCCTTACAAGGAAATTTTATCATCATCATACTGCTGGGCCTTGACGATTTTGAACGTTGGCAGCATGTGGGGAGTCCAAGTGCAACTACTACTGGTGCACGAGTATGTGGAGTCTTACATAGGGCTGCACAGGGATGAGTCGTTTTTGATAGGCATTCTACCCCTGATAACCCAGTTTTGTAGCGGTATTCTCGTGGGCAACTTGACGGACTTTATCCGCGCAAAAGACATGCTACCTCAGACAATCATGACCAAAATCTGCGTCATATTCTCCCATATAATCCCAGCGTTCATACTGATGGCTATGGGCTCGATAGACTGCAACCCTGCCATGGCAACATTGCTGCTTATTTTGAAAAATATTTGCGCGGGGGCTACAGTGGGGGCCAACATGCGCACCCCCACCGACTTGTCCCCCAATTTTGCCGGGACTATATTCGGGATAAATATGTCGCTTTCGTTGATGACAGGGTTTGTGGTTCCCTCAACAGCCAAGTATATTTTGGGGTTTCATAGTGGCAAGATTGGTTGGGCGATGATTTTTTTGATTTCAGGGGGGTTTTATTTGACGACGGGATCTATTTTTATTTGGTTTGGGTCGGCTGAGATGCAGCCGTGGAATGATAAAAAGTAAGGTTTTATTACTATTTTTGCTAGTGTGAATTATATTTGGTGTTAGTATTATATAGGATTCATAATATCATGTCATTGTATTATTTAACGAGCGGGTAATGATGGCTATTATGTAGACAAATAGTATAATCATTCGAGTGAGTGATAGAGATCACCCGCGAGTGGTATCCTGCTATGATATACTGCTAGTTCTATGGCTTTTATTAAGTAATAGGAATGAGTTATGCAAATTGATCAATAATAACAAATTAACCGTGCACAACTGACCATTTTGACAGTTGGAGGACAAAGAGAGGTTGGGTTTGCCAAGTCTATAGTCGCAAAATATCATAGTCAAAATCAGCTATTTCAAATAATGATCGATTCGAAAGGTATGGCGTCAATTTGCCGGATTTTTTGATTGGCTCCCTAAGAAACTCACTGTAGAAATGATGGATACATAATACACATATTGTTAAATAGTTATAAAAAACGACTATTACGGACTGAATCAACTTCAAAAGATATTGTCATAAACTCACCCTAGATTTCAGTTATCCAAAATCCATGTGATAGCTCGTGATCATTTTATCATCTGAAAAAATAAATTGTGAAAATTTTCCGAAAAAACAAATATTTTGATCAACATTATATACTTTAGATCAATTTAATTAATAATTTTGCCGTGTTTATAACTATACATAGGTATCACGGATCAATTTTAATATTTTTGCAAATGCTATACCTATACATCATATATTATTCAAGGAAATTTCCCCAAACTGGTACAACGACGGCAATGTTGCACTAACGTAATTTGCGTGGAGTGGACAGCCAGTCAGGCCAGAACAGTGTTGCCTTGATATTTTTTTTTGATATAATGTATCTGCTTCTAGTTAGATTTGGTAATTGTATAGTTTATACAATGAGATATAATTTTCTGTAAAATAATCGTTTTTTTTTTATATGAAGTGAGAAGGAAACTGATCGTAGTTTTCTATATTTTATTAAAATTTGATACTTCAGCAGTTGAATGTTGTTAAAGTCACTTTTTGGCCTTGTTTGATAACATCTATCAACCAAACGCTTATATATTGAGTATGTATTATACGAAAAATGAAGCACTTTATAACAATACCCAATTTAAAGTTCTTGTTCTTTGTCGTTTGACCTCAAAAACCATTGTTTTCATTGAAAATAAATCGAATACAAATTATACCTATATATATATACCTTATTTAATCGGCAACTATCCAACCAAAACACAATCAAATCCAGACAAATCCACAACTTTATCCCGGAAAAGCGACACGTTTCTTGATATTTTTCCGTATTGAAATCGATCTTTTTGGTCGGAAGGGCGGAAAGGAACTTTAGGACATACGGTGTTGCCGACGTTTCCTTGCTCCTGAGGGATGAGTCAGAAAGTATTGATTATGGAGATTGATTACTCCACGCTAGGAAATTTCAAGTATTTGCTTTGTTTTTGATTAATTTCGATCAACAACGTCTTGGAAAAATACAAATTGTAATAATTGTATTCTTCCATCGAATAGACAGTTTGGCAACAGTGACCTTTGTTGATTTATTTGATAGAGCGCTCTCTATTGACTCTATTCCACAGTTTATATAGTCTGAATTTCGATCTGTTTTGTTTTCTGTATTAGCTTTGAAATTAACCACTTGGAGAAATTTATTAGACTTTAGCACAAAAATCAAAATCATTAATTTTTTTTTTATTCACACTACTGGTATTGAAATCGTAAATTTCGTATTCGAAATTGAAGTGTAAACACAAGCGGCCGTTTCGATAAAAAGTGATTTTTTTTCTTAACCCACAAATAAAAAAACTCTATCCGTGGACACACTGTATTTTTTGCCTTATTCTTATAAGTATTAAATTCAAAATTGATGAGATTGGTAAAAAGGCGCATTTTTTCAAAATCGGCAGCCTGTGACGTCACTAACTACGTCAGATTTGACAACCATGCGACGGATTGAGTAATAAAACAATCATAATTCAGAAAACATTTACTACAACTAAAACGTCTTCTTTTGCCTCCAATCAAGAAACTCTTCAATATCCTCATCAATTTCCTCCTCCTCTCTTGGTTCCTGCTTCAATTTGTTCAACAACTCTATTGCTTCATCTTTCTTCTTGTCCAAATCCAACACCCTTTTAACAATCTATATTATACAAACCCGACAACTGAAAAAAAACATACCTATTAAACAATGCCATTTGTTCATCAATTTCATCCATATGCCGCTCGGCTGTGGCTTCATCTTGATCTTCAGCAATGATAGCTTCGCTTTCATGTTCAACCGACTTCATTTCCTTTACGAATTTCTCCCACTCCGACTCCAAAGGGTCTTTATATTCCTGATTTCTAGCCTTGGCGTCTTGAACCGGATCATCAAAGAATCCTTCCGGAAGTTCCCCCTCGTTTGACATGGCAACTTCTTGCACCGGCACTGTTGCTACAATTGTCTGTTTCTTCTTTTTAGGTGCCGGTGCAACAATTTTTGGCTCATCCTCTTCCACTTTGGATGTTTTCAGAATCCCTGAAGATGTTGTTAGTCTTTGCACGAAATCTAGTGTCTGTTACCTTTGAGCTTTTTGACAGGTTCTTCATTAACAGAATCCAGTGGTCTTTTAGCGGCTGATGTAAAGTTGTGAGTTTTTTCTTTGAGTTGTTTGGCCGCTTCGATGTTTTGTTTGTGTTGTTTGGAGTTGATGTGGACGACCCAAATGGATTCTGATTTAACTGTTGATTTGCATAGAATGCATGTTAACTGGCCTAGATCGTTATATGTGAATACACAAATAGGAAAAGTTTTCGTTTTGGCTTGATTATCTACTATATAAAAATGGAAATTTCCCCGTTTGTGTTCTCTTAACTCAAGAGCCGCCGAAAGAAGTTGAATGAAAATTTCCAGTTATCAGTTTAATCCGGAAATAGTCCACGGGCATGGTTTTATTCGTCAACTCATAGCTGATTTTGATAAATTAAGATTTATGTTCAATTTTTTTTATATAAAATGACATTTGTGAGCATTCGCCATTTCCTTCCAACTAATGACAAGAACAGTAAGTTGAGGTATCCTCTATTGGTACGTACAAAACATCAAGCCGCGTTCACATCAAATAAATATTTGTGTTGTGTGGTGAATACAAATGAATAGTAATATCACTTTACCGATAAAATGTAACAATTTTCATGATAATAAAGCATTAATGGGTAAATGTTTGAGAACATAATATTATTTGTAATATAACCTTTTGTTTTATAAAAAACATTGAATCGGAAGTTGTTTTTTTATTAAATTACCGACAGGCGAGCGGGGTTGCGGAATTTCAGATAGTTATTACCAAAATGTAATTATTCAAGGAAATTTCCTTGAATTGGTACAACGACGGCAACGTTGCGTGAAGTCATTTGCATGAGTTGATCTGCCAACTAGGTCGGTACATCATTGCCAGGTTATTTTTTGTATGTGTTTTAAGCGAATAAACAACTGTGATTATATTTTTAGTAACAAGTAGTGAAAAGGAAATAAGATTCTTCAGTTGTTATTGAAATGTAATTATTAAACATGTTTAATGATATTTCAACTCGTTATATTTATATTGTAAGTATAATATAAAGATGGAAAAAGTGTTCATTCTGGTTTAAATCAGTATAAAAGTATCAACCTTTAAATATATGCCAATTTGTGGATTAAACAAAAACTGATTTGTTGTGAAATAATCTAACTCATGAATAAATGACTATAAAAAGGATATTTTGCAAGTGGCGAGTCAATTTTCTTCACTTCTTTCAGCACTTTCTTGTGTTCCTTCATCATTTTCCGAAGCTGCTCCTGTTTGACCAACTTCTTAGCATTTTTGAATGTAGCCGACATTTTTCAATTAATCAAAAATCACTTTTTTTCACTAAATTTACGATTTAGCACACTTTTAAAAACAATCAAAACAAACATGAGTTTTTGACGACTGACAGCCAACAATTGGTGTTATGTCAAATTATTTACGTGACAACGTTGCCAACATGTTAAAGTCAAACGGCTCGTTGCCAGCATAAAATTCAGCAAAAGCTTGTTATGAGGATGAGTTTGGTGTGAAATCACTAAAAGAGCGTACCTAGATCCTACATGATGATGTTCACCTTGTTAACTGATTTATAGGACAAAAATATACTATATACCGTAAAACGAGGCTATTAGCATTTTATAATAAGACTATATACAGTGTGTCCAGAATAAAATGATGTACATGGGGATATTAAAAATGGTAAGAGATACGACGTCGCTTAAATAAAAGAAAAGTTGCGTATTTGTATTCCCAAAAATATTATAGCTTTGTTTTAGTTTGAATCGATACGGTAATGTAGATACAGGTTGAAAAAGAAAAATGTCAATTTTTGAAAAACCACAATATTCCGCTGATTATAAAAGCTGACATTTCCAAATTTTCAGGATATCGATAAGAGGAAAAGACAATTCTAAAAACGACGTTAAAAAAAATTTTAGGCTAATATGTTGCCTCCGGCCGAGGTCAACTGTCGTTTTTCTTATGTGGGACATATTGAATTTTTTCATTTTCAAAATCCGCATTGAAAATGATTTTCAAAAATATGACTTTCATAAAAAAAAACAGACTTGACTTTGGCTGGACGCAACATAGTGGGCCTAAAATTTTTTTGACGTCGTTTTTAGAATTGTCGTATCCTCTTAACCATATCCTGAAAATTTGAAAGTTCTAGCATTTATAATAAGCAAAATTGTGTGGTTTCTTCAAAATTTGCCTTTTCCCTTTTCACCCTGTATCCACATTACGGTATCGATTTAAAATAAAACAAAGGTGGAATATTTTTGGGCATACAAATACGCTGCTTTTCTTCCATTTACGCAACGTCGTATCTTTTAAAGTTTCCAATATCCCCATATAGTGCCATAAACATCATTTTATTCTGGACACACTGTATATTATAAAATGCTATTAGGGACAAAATTTCAACGTTCTCATGAATAGCTTTTTCTATACGTAACATACAATAATTGTACGATACATTTTTGGACAAATAGAGGTGAGCACCACATTTTCCTAAAGTATCAGACCTCCTTTTCCAAGTGAGAAGGGGTATAAGTTTTTCTAAAGCGTTGTTCCAAATTACCCCTTGGGATTAATAGCAAATTGCTTCAAAGCTCATATAATAACGACTTTTAAGGCTTTTTGGAGCATTTAAAATGTTATAAAAGAAAACATTTTTTTATTTATAGATTATGACATAAGGTTTCTTCCAACCCGACCGAGAACCGTGGAACGATCCTAGTCGTGCACACAAAAGAAACTCCGTTCAAACCGCATAAGAATAGCCTAGTTTACACCGATAACTCGTTTAGTTCGGTCCGATAGGACCAAATGGGTGGGGATAGTACGGTAGGACCAATGCTTGCTTATTTTCGCCCCTTCACATCGTCTTGCAACGCGTGAACTAGATGAGTACGCAAGCAATTCGTCAAAGTGTCAAAAAAAAGTCGAAATTATTTATCAACACAATTCGTAACCAAAAAAAACATAAGTAAGAAACTCAGAACCAACACAATTTACAATAATAACAATCAACATAACCTCATAATTTTGATCCAGATCGAACCAAATTTAGTTCGGTACACCTGCTGGCGCCTGGCGAATACCGAACCAAGAGCAGACCAGCTTAGACCGCAACTGTTTACACCATTCTAACCAAATATTTGGTTCTGATATAGTTCGAATCTAGTACTTGGTCCGCGGACCAAGTTGTCGGTGTAAACTAGGCTAATGATTCCTTGCACCGTCCCGTTACGCGTTCCAAACTAACTTGGAACCGTTCGGGACTCGCTTCCTGAACGATTCTGTCGATACCTGACTAAAAGTATAGGAATCGATTGGGATGAGCCTAGCACCGTCATTTTAGT
This sequence comes from Orchestes rusci, assembly GCA_958502075.1. Lineage (NCBI taxonomy): Eukaryota > Metazoa > Arthropoda > Insecta > Coleoptera > Curculionidae > Orchestes > Orchestes rusci. Next base: position 204,687 of record OY293305.1, read on the forward strand.
CTAGTTACGCACAGTCGTGTGTGCATTTATCCATCAGACAAACTTTTTTTTCATGCATAAGTTGTGCTGATGTGTACGGGGTGTCCCATTTCGGGTACTTTTGCGGGGTATCTCCGTTATTCTTATAGATAGAAAGTTGTGATTTTCGCGACAGTGAGCTACTTTTTTGTGAAACTAAAGATGCCGTTAACAAAATTTTCATAGCCCTTTTAGTTTTTAAGATACAGGGCTAAACTGAAAATGTTGCATCTTAAGGTACCCCTCGTATCTAAATTATCAGATAAGTTATAGAAAATGTGAACACTGTTTCTTATATAACTTTTCCCGTAGAACTCGATGCTGCCTTCGGAATTAGTATAAAGGGTCAGGTCAAAGAGTTATCGGACAAAAATTTATTTTTACAAAAGTGCATACTGTTATATATTTTTGAAAAGGTTAAGAAAAGACAAACCTTATGGACTATAAATATACAGGGTGTTCCATATAAAAAATAGGGTTGGGTCCGATAACTTTTTGACCTGACCCTGTATACTAATTCCGAAGGCAGAATCGGGTTCTACGGGAAAAGTTATAAAAGAAACAGTTTTTATATTCTCCATAAGTTTTCTGATAGTTTGGAAATACGAGGGGTACCTAGAAATCTAACTTTTTCAGTTTAGCCCTGTATCTTAAAAAATAAAAAGGCTATGAAAATTTTGTTAACGGCATCTTCAGTATCACGAATCAGTAGCATAATGTCGCAAAAACAGCAACTTTCTATCTATCAGAATAACGGAGATACCCCGCCGCGCAAAAGTACCCAAAATGGGACACCCTCTATATATGTTTTGTTTTGGCTTGGTTTCGACTATTTAGTAAAACTAAATGTGTTTTTTGTGGATAGTTTATATTTTCGTTTTTTCTATTTTTGAGTGAAAATATTTCGTTATAATGAGCTATATGAAAAAGGTTTAAAAAAAAATATGTCAAATCGGTACCTACCTAAATCCGTTCCAACTGCTGCAAGCTGCAATGGACAATTTGCATACATTTTCAAATGACTTGAAATTTTATATACGTATTCTAAACATTATTTGAAAATCACCAGCGAAACATTTTTTCGGAAATACCCAAAAATATACTAAATAAATGAAAAAGAAGACGCGAATTTCACTGCATGGTCGCAAAAGGAGTGGGGCCATATTACCCTCCCGAGAGAGAGAGAGTCATCTCAGTCAATACGTCAGACGGAGATAGATAGTGTATTCTGTGACGTAGTGGATGTTGATTGGCGCTCTTTAATCGGTGATTACTACATATTAGAGGTCGTAGGTTGATTTTTTAAACATCATTGGCATCAGTACTTACTAATCCTTATATTTTTCATATTTCCAAAAAATGTGCAAATTGTCCATTCAGGGATCGTTATGGAAATTTTGAAAATCTAGATCATACGCAATAATTAAATTCTAACACTTCCAATAACCGTTCCGGGACGGTACCAATAATTGCACGTGCATGTAGGTTCGAACAAACCTCTATTGTGTCGTGAAATGAAAAACCTTGTTTCCTTCCAAAATAATATATTCTATCATCCATAAAAACCCTGCACATGCTCTCCCGTATGCCCCTGAGGCCCATAACCATGATTAACATAAACAACATGTTCATCAGGACGTGGATCAAAAACATATCCTCTGATCAAAGCTGCCAATCCACCAAAAAATGCCATTCTGTTGATCATCTGCGCAAACCCAGCCACCAGCTGCAAGCCTGGTATAACCCAGGGTAGTACGCCGGCTAGAGTGAGTGCTGGTACGAGTACGTAGTTGAGGGAGGCTTTGGAGGGGGAGAGGGCGTTCTTGGCGTCGTCCATCATGCTTCTTATTTCTGGTGGTTTGGGGTCTTTTTGTAGGGTTTTATTGATGAGCTGAGGAAAATATGAGGTTATGGTGCTGTTTGTTAGTAAAATCGAGGGCTTAATCGAAAATTATATGATTTTTTATTCTCTTATAAAATTGTCTGTAATTATCGTTGTGAAAATACACAGGGTGTCTTGAGGAATGTTTGAGAGGTTAAAATTGATGAAGTTTGAAACCAACAATCTATGTGGTGTTCCAGTCACTGACCTCTAAGATTTAGGTCAGTGGTTCCAGTAAAAAAATAATGTATTAAAACCATAATATAAGATATATCGATTTGATCTCTGCACCAGGTGGATTCCTCATTAAATTTTCTATAATTATGTGTCATGGAAATCATCCGAGATAAGTACGTTAGTGTTAAATTTCATGTAATTTGAAACTATCGATTTATGCGGCATTCTAGAAAAAAAAAACTCAAAAACCATGAGAGATATCGATTTGATTTTTGCACAGGTCGATTTCTCATTAAATTTCCTATAATTATCACTGAAAAGATATACAGGGCGTCATGAAGAATATTTGATGAAGTGGGGTAGAAGTTGACGCACTTCAAATCTATCAACTTTATGCGGGGTTGTAGAAACGAATTAATTTCTCAATAACCATAAAAGATATCGATTTTATTTTCACACCAGTGGATTGCTCATCAGATTCTCTATAATCATCATCAAAAAAATATACAGAGCGTCATGAGGAATATTTGAGATAAATGAGGTTAAACTTGACGTAGTTTTAAGCCATCAGCTATGCGGCGTTCTAGAAAAAAATATATTTGTTTAAAACCATCAGAGATATTCATTTGATTTTTGCACAAGTGGATTCTTTATCAAATTTCCTATGAATATCACTGACAAAATATACAGGGTGTCATAAAAATATTCGAGATAGGTGAGGTTAAATTTAACGCTGTTTAAAACCATCAATAATCAAAAATACCAGGAATAATGCTCACATTTTCCCCACCATTTTCACTACCACCACTGTGTTCAACACTTTGACAATTATGACAACATTCAACTAAAACAACACAAGTGCACAAAATCAACCAAGTTAACGCTTCTTCCATTTTGCGCCAAATGCCATCACCTTCATTGGTTGAACATAAGAAGGAATTGACCCACATTTACTTACGGTTGATCTCAATCTTTTTTATACGAGAAATACTTTCAATATTATACACCATCATGACTGATTATGTTAGTTTATTCAATATTATATTACTTTAAATTGTTTTAGTATGATTAAAATTTTTAATTTATTGCGGTCACACGCGCTGGAAAATTTGAAATGAATATTGTGGTCTAATATGGAAAGAAGAAAGGAAATTGTATGACCACACTATTTGAATTATTTAAAACTATCATAAAATCTCACGTTCTGGAACATTGCTTGTAGATAAACATTAAATAACGCCTATGTTGTTAGTTATATATTTTTTCAAATGACGAGTCGAAAGGACTAGGTAATTTTTATTTCTCCATGTTTATTGGTGCATTGAATACAGGGTGATTCAAAAGACAATATTTTTTGACCTGCAAAAAGTAGCACAAGCAAAGGTTTTTTTTTCTAGAACGCTGCTCCCGTGCATTAATGGAATGGGGACAGACCAAGCGTTTGACCATCTCTGTCATAAATGTTTTAAAAGACTACAGTTATTGTCCCAAAAACTAACAAGCCACGATTTTCAAACAATTCAGCCAAAAACTCCAAAACAGGATACATGCCATTGTTTGGCACGTGACAAAATTTCCAATCAATAAAGAAATGCCATACAAATAATGTGTTCATACTTTTAATCAGCTCACTTTGTCACTTCTTTAGTCGGGAAAAGTTATTGAAAAATGAAGACAATCTTCATTATTGTGATTGTGGTGAATCTGTTTCTAATGTGTAATGCTGAAAGCAAATCCATTGGTGAAGAAAATGGAGAGTTTGTGGGAAGGATGCTTGAACAAGGTAGATTTTTTATTCAATTCTAACTATTTATGTAAATGGGCGACAATTTCTTTCCATTCTTGTAAAATATAAATATATGCACTTCAGAGGCTAATGAGCTACATTGTAGACCCACTTTCACATCCACTCACGCGGATTATCCAAAACTTTAATTAATGTTGAATGTTTGAGTGGCAAATCATTTTTATAACCGGACTATGAATATAAATTTGTTTTTTGACACATTTTTTTTGACGATTATTTCTTCCAAAAAATTTTCTTTCAGGTCGAACAATGATACATCACGCATTCAAACGAATGATGATAATTCTTCCGGCAATTTTCTTCAAACTAGGAATAGCATTCACTCTTCTCATTATAGTGACTATAGCGGCTATTAACAATGGTAAGCCATCATCTAACTGTAATGTAAGAATTTTCATGTCAAATTAACAGCTGGTTGGTTTCAATTACACGTTTTATAAGAAATAGCTGTTTATTATCTGTAGATGGTTTAATCGACCATTAGTTTGTATTGTAGATCTAACAGTTATCTCAGGTAGACATCAGAAAAAAATACGAATACTTTGTTAGAAGATCTCGTAGGAGTCGTAGGTCAGAAACTGCAAGAGCTTTAATTTTTCCATTGGACTCTACAGACAATTTTGTATAAAAATAACTCAAAAATATATATACTCACTAGGAAATTTTTTGAAAATCTTTGCCAACATTCTGATTTTCTATAAAAATGACCAGAGAATATAAAAATGTAGAATCAAATAAGTCGCTATATTGAGAGTCGAACATTTCGATGACGTGCTTTTTTTTTGATTTTTGAATTTCAATATTCAGCAAACTGTTTGATGAAATTAGTTAAAATTTTGTACATTGGAGTTTTCGAGGATGCTGTTTTGATTGGTGGTATTTTAAAAGATGTCAAATTAAGGACAGATCAATACTTACTACATTCGAAAAAAATATATAAAAATCATATTTTTGTGTTTTTTAGGATTCATTGGTTTCCTGCTTCTTGTAGTTGGTCTCAGCAGTGTTTTGGCTCGTTTCCAAGAATCAAGAAGGCCATCTGCTTCTCCATACATTGCTCCATTGCCTCCCTATTATCACCATATTCTCCAAGACAGGAGTGATAATAATGTGATGGAAAAAGCTCCTGTTGACAGTAGTGTTGCTTATCAGCCTTATCAGTATTATGCGTATAATAATAAGGCTTATAGTGGATGATTTTTTTTAAATCAAAAATACACATTTTCATCAATTAATATTGAGGGTAAACCCAGTGCTCAATGATAGTGGGTTTCCCGTTTAATTTATTTCTATAAATAAAGTTCAGTCTTACAAAATCCTCAAAATATTTAAATTAATGTCCAACATGCACGTTATGACTATAAAGGTGTCCTTGCTGGTCAGCAAGGTGGTTTTTGGTCATGGCGATGATCCAGAAGATGATTGCCAGTTTTCCCAGGAATATGCTCTGGATGAGCATAAATTTGATTCCCAGCAGGATTACCGGGAGAAACGTGGTTTGCAGTATAAACGGGGTGGCCAGCATAGGGATGATTTTTTTGAGAATGTCATTGTTGTTTTGTATTTTTGTTTTTTTTCGGGATTCTGAAAATAGAAATAGAATTCTGATACCGTTTTCTATAGCCTAGATAGAATTAGTTTACCGCTAATTGGTAGTATTATAGCTGATTATGATTCAAAAATTATTTTATGCAATTATTGCGGTCTGTTTGACCGTCTGTGAAATGAGAAAAATCTGTTCGTGGTCAGTTTATGAAGGTTTTTGCAATTTGTTATATTATAATTCTAGCGCATTGATCATTTTGATGACGGAGCAATTTATTTCCAGGATGCTGCTCTTATGATTCGCAATATTTTGGAAACTGTCAAAAAATCACAGGTCAAGAGTGAATGATAAGAGCACTATAAATTTCTGAATATTTTGATGACATGGTTAATATTGGTTTGGTTTATTGTTGTATTTCGTGAACTATTCGATGTAAAAGTGGTTGAAATCTCGCAGATTTTTGAGAATCCTTCATATCGATTGGTGATATTTAGAACGCTGTCAAAATGACAGGTAAAGACAAAAACTAAATGACTGATATCACCGAAACAAAAAATCAGATCGGATACTAATTATAATATACCCAATTAGTTGTATGATTTCGCACCATTTTAATTGTAAGATGACATCTATAATTAACTTTGACTACCACTAAAGTCTAGCCTTAATAATCCACGCATGCGTTGTCTAATACTGACATCTGTTATTAAATTGATTAACCTTTCAAAAAATCCATATTACTCACCCGGATCTTCATCAGCAATTTCTAAATCAGTTTTCATAGCGCCACTATTTTCATTCACATCATCAATTTGTTCTTTACAAACACAAATATCACTGTTCACAGCCACAACTATGAAAACAAGTAGCAACTCCAAAAAACCCACGTTCATGATTAACTAATAAAGTTTACTGGCGTACTAATGAACGGGGGTACTACGATACCGGTTTTTTTCTGACAACGTCAAATAAACCCCAAGAAAAAAATTAAATGGTACGCCCCCTGATTGAACCCACTTTCACAATCAATGAACTTGAACTTGATTCGAAGTCGAAGCCAAAGCAGTACTGAGAACTGAAGAGTGCTGTTAGTAGCACGAGATGTCGGCTTTGGACAGCGTTTTGAATGTGTGAAACGAGATTTTCTTCAGATATGGATTAACTGTGACAATACGGAAATGTTTGGAGTACGCGAGATGCTATTTGTGCTGCTTTGTGTTCGTTTTGGGGGTTGTGAGCGGGGTGCGGAGGTGCAGAGTAAAAGTATTGAAGGTATGCTTATTTTGAAACAATTGTACTAATGCAACTGGAACTTGATTATTCAGTGCGGCTCAAAAAGATCCCCAAATCTAACTTTTGAACCGTTTGTGGAACGAGCTTTGGCCACAACATATAATATTATGTGAGGACGTTCTACAGTTTTTGACATAGAAGTGAGCGCTGAAAATGTCAAAAAGACAGATGTGCGTCATTTTGAATGAAAAAATCAAATACACCCTGATTATAACTGCCGAATTTCAGGCCTTGGCTATCATTCCTGTTTATATGACAGCGTGTCAATTTTTGTTTTCATTTTTGTTAATTAATACTTACTCGCAAGAGTTGACTTCTTCAAACTTAAATGATATGATGAGGTACAAAAGATCTTCAAAATGAGCTATTACTTAATCTTTTTGACGAGGATGAAGTTCACAAAAAAAATTTGGAGTGAAAAAAAATAGTCAAGTGACAAAAATGGAAAAAAAAAATGACACGCTGTCATATCAACAGAAATGATAGCAGAGGCTTGAAACTCGACAGTTGTTTCCAGGGCCTTCAAAATAAGGTATCACTCGACTGCCCTTTCTATTTGATTTTTTCATTCAAAATGGCGCACAGCTGTAGTTTTGACATTTTCAGCTGTCACTACTATGTCAAAATATGCAGAACGTTCTCACAAACTGTATGTTCAAATTTTGTTCGCATATATCAAACGGCTCAAAAGTTAGAAGGGGAGGGACCTTTTTGAGACACACTGTATAATGGACATTTAGTGACAAGGGTTGTTCTGTTGATCCAAAAACTGCATCTTTACCATTATACACTGCCAGAAGCACATATTAATTGATTGTTTATTGATTTTATTCCAGCGTCCAAATCCTCAAAACAAACGGACAACGGCCTCATGAGCAAAATCCTGCCCCTGCTCATCACTCCATTCCTGATCTCATCAGCTTTAATACCACCGATGCTGCTTTCCATTAAAGTTCTCCTGATCAAAAGTTTAATTGTTGGAAAAATCGCGGTCATTTTGATGATTTTGAGTTTTATCAGAAGAAGAATGACGGGAGGAGGTGTATTTAATCATCATGTAGCGCAGGAGCATTATGGCTATCAAGGAGTAGATGAGCCCGGTGCTTATGTACATTTAAGATAGATTTTTTTGTAAATAAAGTTTTTATGTTGTTGAGTGGTTAAATCATCGGAGATAATAATGTTATCATTTGTGATTATTGTTGATAAAAGTTGGCAAATTTGTCAAAAATTATATCGAATATATAGGTGACTGAAGCTGTGATTTGTGTGTGGTGAGTATTTATCCGATATCTGATTTGTTTTTAGACAAACTTATGAATAAAAAATGATTTTTCATTTTTGATTTGATTGGTTTTTCAAAAGCTAAAGCTCATCAATTTTTATTACACCTGTTAATTCACAATCACTATGAATCAATCACGTGAGCAATCTTTTATGTGTAGAGTTGACCATTTTTTAATTAAATGCAAAAAGCTAGCCAACTGCAATATACCTTGGCAACGCGGCAACGCCGCCTCAACAACTTTCAAACAGTAGCCTAGTTTACACCGATAACTCGTTTAGTTCGGTCCGATAGGACCAAGTGGGTGGGGATAGTACGGTAGGACCAATGCTTGCTTCTCGTCCGTTTACACCGTCTTGCAACGCGTGAACTAAATGAGTACGCGCGCAATTCATCAAACGTCAAAAACAAGATGAAATTATTTATCAACACAATTCGTAATAAAAAAAAACATGAGTGAGTACGCTCAGATTGCCTTGAGAAACTCAGAACCAACACAATTCACAATAATAACAATCAACATAACCCCATAATTTTGATCCAGATCAAACCAAATTTAGTTCGGTACACCTGCCGGCAAGTACCGAACCAAGAGCGGACCAGCTTCGTTCGCTACTGTTTACACCATTCGAACCAAATATTTGGTTCTGATATAGCTCAAATTTAGTACTTGGTCCACGGACCAAGTTGTTGGTGTAAACTAGGCTAGTAGCAGACTTTAGAAGCTTCCCTTCTAAATACATGCCGTGCGTATACGGGTGAGTGCGAGAGAATGACAACACGAAGATCAAGATCTTCAAACCGTTTAAGTTAAGTTAAGTTAAGTTGCTTGACACTCTTGACAGTGTGGTCAAGCAACTCAACCACCTCACTCTCCAGTTCTAACCCCAAGCTTCTTTTTATTGAGAGAAGTAGTGTGTAGACTTACCAGGTAATTCATCAAAAAAAAATGAAAAATGTTCTTTATCTTTGTAAAGTTGGAAACTTTTCATACCACCCACGTAAACAATTTATTCTGAGCAAAGATTCTGATGGTGCGTCACAATGGGCGTAGTGGCCGCGCTTTGATATTTTAAGCGTATTGACATAACCGTTCTGAGTGGTTGTACAATTTTGAATCATAACGGCGGGAATATCACGAACCAATCCCATCGCAAAACGTGAAAACGCCGTCCTGGAAATACGCACACATGAAGACCCACCATGAGTTTAATAAGAATAAGAATCCAATATTTTGTGAATAGCCCTCGTAATCATCGGAATATATTTTGACGTAAAATCATATGTTTTAGAAATGTAGGTTATTTGTTATTTTGTTATTCGAGGAGGTAAGTTGACAAGTTTAATAAAAAACCATTTTTTGAGTTCATTGATAAGTAGGTAAATCGAATCGGTTTGGTGATTTTTTTTTTGATCCTATTCTTATTTCTCCTAAGTGTTCCACTTTACTTTGAGTAATTATTGTGATTGAAGAAATAGTATTCTATTGTTACCGAAATTATCCTCCAACATATTGTTTAAATATTTTATTTATGTCAATTTGGAATAAAATCGAATCAAATTCAATCCTCTGACTTCAATCGCCATATTGCCAAGAATTAAAAATAAATAATTTTTTTCAGATATGCTCAAATCACTATTATTGCTAAGAAACTTCAAAGAAACTCAAAAATTTTACCACAGCAAAAGAATTTCTGATCGGCTTATTCAGCCAGTTTGCCAAGATTATCAATATTGCCTGAATCAAGTTGCCAGATTTGGTAGGTTTTGGGATTATAATTATTATTACATTTTTTTTCTATACTCCTAGTGAGTTCAACAGAACTGTCCTGAATTTTATATATATTTTTACACAGTTGGCAACACCGCTCCCAGGAGACGTTATGACATGATAGGAACTAACTGCGTTTGCTAAATTTTAATTATTGTCATCATTGGTTTAAAACTAGATAGAAAATCGATGATTATCTTTATTACAAGACCATGAAATTAACATTGATTTGTATACAGTTGACAACAGCGCATCTAAGTGAGTTTGAAGATAAAACTGCGTTGCCAAATTTCAGTCATTTCCATGTTCGACATTGTTTTTTTCTGGGTAACAATCATTTAGCATTACACCAGCCTCAGTTCTTATTTCTTATGTACTTGGCAACGACGCGCTTAACGAACATTCAAAAACGTTAGTGACATAAAACTACGTTGCCAAATTTAATTAATTTCAAGTTTCATCATTGATAATTACTAATAATATAAGAAAACATTGTGTAGTTTTGTATATATTATGTACCAAAGTGATATGAGTCTGCGTTGCCAAACGTCCATGTCCATAGATAGCAACGAGCAATAAGTAACCAGAGAATAATGTAAACTTGCATAAGTTGGCAACGATGTGACGTTCAAATAATGTTGATCACAATCAGGCGTTGTCAAATTTAATTTTTGATGGAAATTTATGATGATTGTGAACTTGATTCACCCAGTCCCTGATTAATATTCCTGTTTCAACCTCGTTCGCATAAAAGACACAACATCAAATTTGGTATTAGTTATCTTTGCACAATTTTACTGTGAAAGTTCTTGTCAGCATTCCGTTAGAATGAAATTGTGGATTAAAATCAATTTATTTTTAATTACAGCCTCTACCGTTGTGAAAACTAGTCATTTATCACCAATAATGTCCAAATTCCGATTACCTGAGGAAATTAGGCCCAGTCTATATGATTTAAGCCTGTTTCCTGATCTTAAAACAGGTGAGACCCTTTGAAAATTTATTTTTGTTTGTTATTTTATAAATTTATTTTCTAGGCCTCTTCAGAGGCGTTGTTCAAATCACCATTAACGTTGCCAAACCTTCCGCAACAATTTCCCTCCATACTAAAGGCCTCAGCATCACAAATGTAACTTTAAACAATGAAGAAGTAAACTTCAGAATCGACAAATCGCACGAATTATTAGAAATAACGAAAAACGACAATTTTTCGATTGGAACTGCCCAACTTTTTATCGAGTTTGATGGTGATATGAAGAATCGCATTGTTGGGTTGTATACGAGTAAATACAAGAGTGGTGACGAGTATACGTGAGTAGAATGTTTTTTTTTTATATATCCGTCCATTTGCGATTTTTTCAGATTTTATAGTTTAGTTGTGTTTGTTTCAGTTTATTTGAGCTTGTTAATTTTTATTTTGGATTTACATTTCTTCTACTTTTAATTTTGCTTAGTTTTATTTTTTCATTTGGTAATTCCAGTTCTCTATTTATTTTTTAGTTTATTAAGATAGCTTTAGTTTACTGTGGATAGCTTATTTGAGTTTTTTCGTTTCTCTTGGTTACTTCATGGGCTTGTTTCAATTTCCTTATTGACTTTCAGTTTTTGTTACGTTTACAGTGAGGACGTAAATAGTCCCCCCCCCTCTAACTTTTGAACGCATTAATATTTTTGGCTCAAATTTGAAAGTGTGTTTCAGGGTAGGCTTTACTAAGTTTTGACCTCCAAAAAAAATTTTCATCTGTCAAACTGACAGCTGGGCACCATTTTGAAACAAAAAATTAAATGGAAAAGGGGGTCATGTGATACTTTATTTGAAAGGTCCTTCCATTCTCTTTTCACCCCCAAAGTTTGAAGTCCTTATTATTTTTCATAAGGAAATGGCGCCATGTCGAAAATAAATTATTTGTGTCTAAGTAGATACTATCTTTTATTTTGTTTAAGAAACTATGGTAGCACAGATTGATACAGAACATTTGAAACAATCACTTATGTTATAGGTTAGTTTTTTCATTGTTAATAAAGTTCTTTTAAGAATTAGAGATAGTATTTTGACATGAATAGTTTATTTTCGATATGGCGCCATTTTCTTGAGAAAAATGCTAAGGACTTCAAACTTTGGGGGTGAAAAGAGAATAGAAGGACCTTTCAAATAAGGTATCACATGACCCCCTTTTCCATTTAATAATTTGTTTCAAAATGGTGCCCAGCTGTCAGTTTGACAGTTGAAATTTTTTTTTGGAGGTCAAAACTTAGTAAAGCCTACCCTGAACAACACCTCCAAATTTGAGCCAAAAATATTAATGCGTTCAAAAGTTAGAGGGGGGGGGGGGACTATTTACGTCCTCACTGTATATGTTTTTTTTTTTTAAGTGAAACTCTTTTGCGTTGTGATAATTTGTCGACAATGGGGAGTGAATTGGAAAAAATGCAACGTTTTAAAACTCCCTAGAGAGAGAGAAAGAGAGAGAAAAAATAGATTATAGGTATAGGGTGTTTTATTAATATTGCGAAAAAATCGGGATGAGTTTCCTTGCTTTAAAATAAGAATAAAATTTCTGTAAGCATGTATCCGGTAAAGCTCCGTTACAGAGCTACAGGGCGTTGAAATTGTATTTTCATTTTTATTTTTCCTCCATAACATTTGAACTAAATATTCTAAATATTCCAAGAATGGTTGCACGTAGCGACTTCTAACAGGTATACATCTTCTGCGTAAAAATGATAAAAAAATCTGTTTTTTGATTTAAAAATATAATACAGGTTGGTCCAAAAATGTTGGTGGCTTTCATAATAAGCAAAATACGTGTGTAGGTAGCGCCCTCTACAGGTTAAAGCCATACCAAGATCAAATTCAAATTTCGCATGATAAGAAACCCCCAAACAAAAAAAAAATCATCAAAAGATCGACATTAGTTCAAATATTATTTGAAAAAAACAAAAATGAAATTTAAATCTCAACACCCTGTAGCTCTGTAACGAATCATTTCCGGCAACATGTTCATAGAAATGTTTGTTTTTATTTTCAACAAAGAAACTCATCCCGAATTTTTTCGCAATATTAATGAATTACCCTGTATAAAGTACTGAGAATGACAAAGAGAGCTATATAAACACTTGGAACATGATTTTTACTTACTTCAAATGCCCAGATTGATTCGAAACTTTGCACACTTGTCAAAAACCGATGACAATACAAATTTCAATTGAAAAAGAGCTAAAAAGTAATAATTTTTTTTTAATTAAACAAAATCATGATTTTTTGGCTTGTCAAACTTAATGAAAGACTAGTTAACGTTGACGCTTTGACGGGACAATAGGCGCATTCTTTCGAACATGATCAGTGTGGTCTGTGCAACGTTGCCAAGGTAATTTCTTTATCAATGCTGTGTGCTCTGATTATTTGATAATATACTTGAATCGTTCTTATGTAAGTATATAAAGATTTAAACTATCAAAAATAACATTTTCAAGCTGAGCCAACAATTATTGTCAAGAGAAAGACACCTAATATTTGCTACAAACTGTAAGTTAATACAAAATAACAAACTTCCGATGCAATAATAGTTTTTTTATAAAACAAAAGGTTATATTACAAATAATATCTTCTCAAACATTTACCCACTACAATATTACTATTTTACTCACCGTTTCTCATTTACATTCACCACACAACCCAAATATTTATTTAATGTGAACGTGGCTTGATGTTTTGTAGAACATGCTCCAATGTCAAATGAAATTACTTTCATTGTTATTGATTGAAAGCAAATGGCGAATGCTGACAAATGTCATTTTATATCGAAAATGTGAGTATAAATCTCAATTTCTCAAAATCAGCTATGGGTTGACAAATAAAACCATGCCCTTGAATTATTCCTGGATTAAACTGATAGCTCTGCAAATTTTTTATCAACTTCTTCCAGTGGTTCTTGAGTTATTAGAAAACAAACAGGAAGAATTTCATTTTCCATTCCAATTTTGTCATCATCTTGTGTTAGTTTGAGTTTTTTTTGTATCTGCTGCAAAAATAACTCATTAAGGGTTGGTTTCAGTTTTTGTTTTGTTTTTGAGTATGTTTGGATTCATTTTTCGTGTTTGATAATTTTTTTTCAGTGTAAATTGTTCGGGTTTATTCGACTTTTTAACAGTTTTGTTTTAATCAAATTTTTTTGTTTGTCTTCGTATTATTTATAAATTGGATTTATGACGAATTTGATTGTTGTCAAAGATAAATAACAAACAAAAATAGCATCGAATCCACGTTGTCATGTGTTTTGTGTTGTAGTTAAAAAAACTACTTTCACGCAAATAGCTCAGCCGCACGAATTCCCAAGAGAAAGGCCACTAATCTCCGTAATTTTTTTTTCGAATCTTCTCAATCTTGAGACATTATTTTGAGTTTTGTCTCTACAAACCACCCAATATTGACCATGTTATATGCATTGAAATTGCGTGCATTGATAATGAATGAGTGGACAGTATAATCAGTGCTAACGTGTATTGAATACGGGTCTGGTTATTATCTTGCATTTCTCGGAATTGCTTTTATTTATGAGATAAATTGTGATTGAATTTCACTTTCTCTTTCAACTCGTTAAATTCAACTTAATATCAGTAAGAAAAGCATGAAATTATTTTCATGTACAGCCAATGAAGACACCATTTGTGCACTGTATTAGAACTAATATTATAATACACATCCACTATAGGTTATTATTTGTTTAACAGAAAATATCTCATAAAAAAAAACACCTTTCAAACAAAAATTCCTAGCATTTTCAATGGTCTACAGCTTTTATCTGAGACATTTTATCGTCAGTTTTCTAAGTGCACATAATTATAATATAATCATAAATAATTTTTGATCTCCCTTGCATGTCCTGACTTTTTTGTGAGGTGAAAATGAAAACAAATTACGTTTTATTGTTTCCAAATCACATATACATTGCTTTATCAATTGACCGTAAACCCACCCACCTTTAACTCGTGGTAACTCTCGACAAGAACCCATTTACGGTACTAATTCAGTTACGAAACAAATCTAATCATGCCGTGTTGCGGCGACGAAAACAAAAAAAACGGCAAAAAGTGTTATTTATTCCTATTCAGTTGCTGTGTTTTTTGGTTTATTTTAACCGTTATTTTAGCCAGTGTTTTAGTGTTCGTCGGAAGACATTTGCTGTTCAACAGTGTGTTTAATCAAACTAGAACACTACACAAAAGTGTGTTTAGTGAACTTACCTATCAGCGCCTGCCAAGTGATGTTCGGCCGCAGTTGTACAACCTTACCCTCCTCCCGTTTTTGGACAAAAACTTCTTTGAGGGGCACGTTAATATTACTCTGGATGTTTCAAATCCAAAAAGTGAAATTGCAGTTAATAGCAAATTGCTCACGGTATTTTCTGTGGTTTTGGAAACGGAGTTTGGGCAAAGGTTTGATGTTTTGAGCATCACGGAGAATAAGAGGGAGGAGGTTTTGGTGGTTACTCCCAAGAGGAAGGTGTTTCCTGGGAGGTACTTTTTGACGGTGGGGTTTAGGGGGGAGTCTGATAAGTTGGTGGGGCTGTATAAAAGCAGGTATACGAGTGGAAATGAGACTAGGTAGGTGTTGTTTCGAATTGATTTATCTCGTAAACTATGAACTGTGGAAAAAATATATTGAGGAGTGTTTTATGAGAAATTAGATGGTCTTTCATTTTGATCTCTACCATTTTTCAGCTAGATATTATGTCATAGTTCAGGAGATATTTGGAAATATCTTCAATGATAAAATTTGAAATCACTTCAAAACTTGATATATCTCGAAAAATTATAAACTGTGGAAAAATATCTTGGGGAGTTTTTATAGAAAATTTAACGGTCTTTCATTTTGATCATAACCATTTTTCCACTAGGTGTCGCTGTTCAGAAGATATCAAATTTGACAAAATCTCCATTGACAAAATTTGAAAACTAATCCGTTTCATAACAAGGATGAATTTTTTAATTAATATAACTCGGAAACTATGAACTGTGGATTTTTTTTATAGGAAATTTAACGGAAATTTGGTTATTGAGATTTTTCCGCTGGGTGTCACCGTTAAGCAGATTTGAAAATCACTTATTCATTTTAGAATGAGGGTGAATTTTGAATTTGACATTTGACATTTGAAAGCAGGCCGCCACCCCCATAACATTTTTATTTATGGAGCGATTTTGACGATTTTTTTTTTTTGAAATGTGGAGAGTGTTACGGTTTATTTTGCGGCCATACGTCGCCCAGTTTTTCCAAAAACCAAGGCCTACTAAAGCATATTTAGAGGCTGAAAAATCCAAAAAACATATTAGCGATTTTTTTAGAAAAAATCTGTCTACGCCACTGGATTCCTCACACCCTGAAATGGATCTGTAACAAATTTCATGAAAAAATATTGAAAATCAACGATTAATTTTTTTATGCACCAAGAAGTATTTTACCTCGAAACTCTTGCGATGACAAATCTATCAGAAAAAAAAATTAGTTATAAACATTTAATAGATATTCTCATGTCAAAATTCAATGAAAACAAACAAACGAGACTGAAAAAAAATAGAAAAGAAATTACACACAGAAATAATGTTTTTGAATTGAATATTTTTTCATGAAATTTGGTACATTACCATTTCAGGGGATGAAAAATACAGTGGCGTAGGCAGATTTTCTCTAAAAAAATCGCTAATATGTTTTCTGGATTTTTCAGCCTCTAAATATGCTCTAGCAGGCCTTGTTTTTTGAAAAAAAACTGGGCGACGTATGGCCTCAAAATACACCTTTCCACTCTCTACATTGCAAAAAAAAATCGTCAAAATCGATCAATAAATTGAAAAGTTATGAGGGTGGCCCGCTTTCAAATGGGTCACTCTGTATCTCGTAAACTATTTACTTTGGAAAAAATACCTTGGGAAGTTTTTTATATTAAATTTAACGGTCGTTCGTTTTGGTTATAACCATTTTCTCCATTAAATGACACCGTTCAGCAGATATTTGAAAAATAAAGAAAACATAGTTTTAAAGACAAACCAAATTTTCCCTAAAACATGTCACAACGTCAACACCGCTCCCATGTTAACACACGCCCAAACATTCATTGCAGCGTTGTCGGATTTCATTTCGCTTCCAGTAAACTAGGGATTTTTTCCAGAACAATTGCCACATCAAAATTCGAGCCAACCTACGCCAGACAAGCGTTTCCATGTTTCGACGAGCCAAACATGAAAGCCAAATATATTGTCCATTTACTAAAGCCAAAGAAACAAAATTATATTGCTTTGTCCAACTATCCTGTAGCGGTGAGGTGTTTTATTTTGTATTTTTTCATGTTTTACTTGATTTTTTTTTAGAAAACCGAGTCGTATGACGCTGAAAATGATCTCGTCACATTTGAGGAAACAGTCTCAATGTCGACCTACCTAACTTGCTTTATAGTGTCTGATTTTACGTACACTCGGACTACTTTTAATAATAGCGGTATGTACGATTTTTACTTTTATATGGTACTGTTAGCAGGAATGTGATATGTATTGAAATCACATGATCGTTTGAATTAGTCAAATCAATAAAGTACCGATTAACACGTACTATTGACCTACAATTTATTTTGCAAGGTGGATTTGTTGCCATTGAATAACAATCGATTTGTTATGGTTGAGTAAAGAGGTTAAAGGTTATCAATATCACGTCAAAATGATTTTTTTCCAAAAATGTCTTGGCGTACTTAGTTTAGAGGAAATTTTAAACCAGTTGAGATAAATCAAAGATTTTTTTTGATGAAGGTGTACTTCTTGAACTTAACTCAACAACATCATGTTCAACTTAATTTTCAAATTTGAAGGTACCGACACCGAACTCCGTGTTTATGCCAGTCCTGGCAACTTGGAAAAAACCAAATACGCCGGAGAAGTTGCCAAAAAGGTCATCGAATACTACATCGATTACTTTGGAATACCCTATCCTCTGCCAAAACTTGGTAACAATTAATTGTACTTCAATACATTTTTTTTTAATTAAACTTTTTTGAGGTAGATATGGTAGCGATACCAGACTTTGTCTCAGGTGCCATGGAGCACTGGGGTTTGGTGACCTACCGAGAAACGGCCCTTCTCTACACAAACACTACACATTCCAGCTCCAATAAACAACGAGTTGCTACTGTTATTGCTCATGAGCTTGCTCACAGTTGGTTTGGAAATTTAGGTAAGCAATCATCATAGTATCAAATTTCAAGTTGATATCGCTTTTTTAGTAACAATGGACTGGTGGAACGATCTTTGGCTCAATGAGGGCTTCGCCTCGTACATTGAGTTTAAAGGTACCAATGCGGCAGAACCTTCATGGGAAATGGTACTGTTCAACTAAGTAGATTAACTTATAAAAAAAATGTTCTAGTTGTCACAATTTCAAACGAGTGATCTTCATCCTGTCCTATCGTTTGATGCTTCAATATCTTCACATCCCATTGTAACAAAAGTGGAGAATCCTGACCATATTACGGAAATATTTGATTTGATTTCTTATAATAAGGTATGAAATGTGGAGGTTCGAAAAGTTGTTAATTTTTATTTCTTAGGGCGCTTCTATTTTGAGAATGCTGGAAAATACAGTAGGGTCAGAAAACTTCAGAAAAGGTGTCAGGAATTATTTGAATAAATACAGATTTGGCAATGCTGTTACTAAGAACTTTTTGGATGAAATTCAAGCTGTTGTAAGTAACCCACATTCTTCTATTTTCTCTTTTTTTTTGATGATTTTTTATTTTTTGGAAGTGATTAAAAAAACAGATCCGTATATCTCTTATTTGATTTAAAAATATTTTTAATTTGACTAGTATGGTGTTTAGTGTTTTTCAAATCATCTTCAAATATTATGATATGATAAAACCAAAGTCTTTGTATAAAACACACTAATTGAAGTGAGTTCTGTGAGTTCAACTACATATTATGATAACTGCGTTGGAGAAAAAAAATACAATTATTTTTGGGAAATTTGATTTTCTGGTTTCAACTTTACATTGGCAAACTTTGACTGACAATAGCTTCAACATTTTTTGAAATAGAAACTTCAAATTTCACATAAAAATAAATAAAAGTTGAAGTTAGTCTGGAGAATTCATTTACGAATTTTGTTGGAGTTCTTATTTAGTGGACTTCGTTCAACTTTGAAGGCGAATAACTTCTATATTTCTCAAGATATCAACTTTAAATTTTATTATAAAATGAACTAAAGTAATTGAAGTGAACATTGGGTGAACCCCGTGAATTTCTTTGGAAAATTTGATATAGAAAAAAATTACATGATTTTTTGTATCAAAATTTACATCGTCTGACTTCAACAGTCAATATCTTCAACATTATTGGAGATATCAGTTTTAAATTTCACAGGAAAATGAACGAAAGTAGTTGAGGTGAGTTTGATGAACTTCATTGTAAAATCTATTCAGAAAAAAACATCTCACAATTTTTTTAAGAATCACATTTTGTGTACTTTGTCCAACTTTGAAGGTGCATAGCTTCTATATTTTCAAATACATACAGGGTGTTCTGTAAGTATATGGCATAATTTCGGGAGCGTATAGGGGAGGTTAAAACAACCCCGGTTTGTCATAAAACTTTTTTCTCTAAAGTGCCTCCTAACTGAAGTGGTACCCATCGATTTAATGTATCTGCTGTAACTTTCGAACCGTCTTATATAATTTGATGAGATTTTAGTATGTTGTGTAGGCCATGAAGACTCATAAAACCATAGTGAAGTCAATATTTGAAATTGTAGGGGGAACCAGGAACGGACTGGCGACCAAAGCTTTTGGACCCAATTTTTGTACAGGTGTCATTTTACAGAGCTGAAAACTACTTTTTCAAATACTCTGACCTTCTCATCAAATAAGGTACTTTTTTTTTTGTTTCGATAAAACTAACCGTTTTCCTGAAAAATGGGTTTTTGTTTTATAGGTTCTCGCGATAATACACTAGAATACTACGGCGAGACACCGGTTGTTGTTATTGATGGTATGAAAAATGGGACACTTTCAGAGTGATTGACAGTACTAGAAATGGTCAAATTCAAATTCAAATAAAAAAAAAATAATAATAAATTTTCTTGATTTTTTTCCAATTTTTAACTTATTCTAGTATTGGCAATCAATCTTAGAGTGTCGAAAAATATTTCAATACCAAAATAAACTACTTACAACTGGTGTCTCTGTCATAGTATTTTAGTGTATTATTGCAATAACGTCTACAACAAAAACCTTTTTTTCTCGAAAACAGTTAGTTTTATCGGAACAAAAGAAGAGCACTTTTTTTGTTAAAAAAAGATGAGAGTATTTGAAAAAGTAGTTTCAGCTCTGTAGAATGAAACCTGTCTAAAATTGGGCCCAAAATGTTTGGTGGCCAGTCCGTTCCTGGTTCCCCCTACAATTTCAAATATTGACTTCACTATGGTTTTATGAGTCTTTATGGCCTACACAACATACTAAAATTTTATCAAATTATACAAGCCGGTTCAAAAGTTGGAGCTAAAAAATTAAATCGATGGTTACCCCTTTAGGGCTCTGTATCTACGTTAGGAGGCACATTAGAAAAAAAAGTTTCATGACAAACTGGGATTATTTTGACCTCCCCCATACGTTCCCGAAATTATGCCATATACTTACCGGACACCCTGTATATCAATTCCGAATTACATCATGCAATGGATTAAAAAAGTTCAAGTGAATCCTGGAAATGTATTTGGAAAATTCACTTTGGAAAAAAAATTAAAATTTTTTTAGAAAACCTGATTTTCTATTAAATCGTCAAACGTTCAAATTTGGGAGGTAATAGTTTCAACATTTTTCGAGATATCAACTTCAAATTTCACAGGAAAATAAACAAAACTAGTTGAAGTTAGTCTGGAAAATTTCATTGGAAAATGCTTTTGTGAAAAAATAACGAATTTTCTTAGAGCTCTTGTTAGTGGACTTCATTCACCTTTGAAGGCGGATAACTTCTCCTTTTTTCAAAATATCAACTTCAAATTTTGTTATGAGATGAAATTAAGTAATCGAAGCAAACCCTGTGAATGTTGTTGAAAAATGTAATATAGATTTTTTTTTATCAAACTTAACAGTCAATAGCTTCAACATTCTTTGAGATATCAACTTCAAATTTCACAGGAAAATGAAGGAAAGTAATTTAAGTGAGTCTGGTGATTTTCATTGGAAAATCTACGCTGAAAGGCTACACAAGTTTTTTTTTTATCTGGCTCGATCCAGATAAGGTTAAGGACTGAAAAGGTACCTTTAGTTGATTTATACAGGGTGTAAACGCACAACCCCTAGACAATGAGATAAGAAAACATTAGTTTGACATCGAAAATATTTATGCTCGTCTGGGAGTTACGGGTAATCGTTCACGCATGAAACGACACATTATTATTTGTTGTTTGGGTTTTTGGTTGATTTTGGGGTTGCGTTTTTTTTGTTGAAGGGGTGGTTATTCAGATTTGGTTGGTTATTTGAAGTTGTTTGTGGTTCTCTGTTGTTATTTTAGGGTTTTTGTGGTTTCATGTTTTTGTTTGTGTATGTTTTTGATTTTTTGTGGGTCTTTGTCCTCGCTTATGGTTATTTGTGATGGGTTATGGTTCATCGTGAAGGTTGATGGTTCTTTGTTCATGGTTGTTTGTGGTTATTTGTAAATCATATTATTTCGAACTATTTATTTTTGAGGCACAGTTCAAACTTGAAACTTTTATAATGTCTCTCATTCCATGATGACTTCAAATTTTATGTACGACGTTTTTCATCCAAGTAAACATCATCAAGTACTTTTCTAAATGCGGACCTGGATTATCCATAATCATCATACAACAATCTTTTTCTGGACTTTTTCTACAATGGCAGGAGTCATTCGTCGTAGTTCGATACACCCTATCCATATAGGGTTGGTTTGGGTTAGTTTCTTTTTGATGATGGTTGTCCGGATACAAAACGAAACAAAACTTTGGTCTTTCGATCAATTTTTATTCGTGTTTGAAATATAAAATTGAATGCAGTTGGACGTTTTCAAGTACTTCACATTTTAAAATAATATCAATCAATTAAATCAGAGTAGTACCAGTAATATTTCCTGACGATGTAGTTTTACAGGGCCAAAACGTCGTCAATGGTATGTGTGTAGTAGGTACATCATTGGAAAGGGTATACATTTTTTTCTTTTAATGATGCAGACAAATAACTCCAGAAATGTGTGAAAATGTTAGGAATAGATTTGAGCAAAATCTTTATTATTGCCTAACCCAAACGGACACCACTTTCAACTTTTATTACCACATTGAGTTTTTGACACATTATAGCTAAGTAATCAATTTTTGTTTAAATTTTTTAAATAAACGGTTGAAGATAGGTATAAACTGTATTATACAAAACTTACTAAAAACTTCATGGAAAATCCAAAAATAGAGAAAAAAATTGGTGGTTTCCATTTAAAAATGTCAAGTGTAATGCGATATCTTATTTTTGGAACATCCTGTATTATACAGTCATACACGAAAAGACGTCCCCCTAAAAATAAAAATTGACGTGTCCGAGCGTTTTTCCCAAAATATACCAGGAAAGTCATAAATAAGGGTAGGACCTTTTCGTTGGGCCACCCTGTATGTAGAGGGTTGGGATAGTAGGAACGCAATTCGTGCAAGCATTTCCACTTTCCAGCGTGTTACTAATCCACATATTATCTGGCTCGAGCCAGATATTAGAGCAAAAAAAAAAAAATTTGAAACATTTTTGCCTCTTTTTCAGTGCACTAACAATAAAAAAGTTCAAGTCAATCCAGGGAATTTATTTGGAAAGAAAAATGCGAATCATTTTGGGAAACTTGACTTTTTGGTTCAAATTTCACATCCTTCAACATTGGTAGCCAATAGCTCCAAGATTCTTCGAGTTATCAACTTTTTTACGGAAAAATAAACGAAAGTGAATATAGAAAATTTCATTGGAAAATCCATACAACAAAAAATGACGAATGTTTGTTTTTGTTTCCAATATTACTATAGTTTTGAAGTTCAAATTCAAATTTTCTCATTAGGTTGGCTCATCAATAAACATCTACGAAATGATGGACACGTTCACCGTCCAAATGGGCTATCCAGTGTTAAACGTTAAGTATAATCCTTCAACCCGAAATTACACGTTATCCCAGAAAAGATTTTTGAAAGACCCCAAAATGGTGTATGACCATAACTCCACCACTTATGGGTAATAATTTATTGAATGTATTCCAGTAATATCAATCAAATTCTATAGATATAAATGGACAATACCAATAACCTACGTGACAGACCAAGGAAAATCGGAAAAACCCATTTTCTTCCCTTACAATCAAACAACAGGTAATTGTATTTTTTTTATACCGCGCCCTCTATAAACACATCTTCAGTTACAATCACTAAACCGGAAAATGCCACGTGGCTGAAATTCAACTACGACCAAGTGGGCTATTACAGAGTCAACTACGAGTTGTCACAGTGGCAACATCTCTTTGAAATCTACCACACTCTTGCTGTAACTGACCGAACGCATTTGCTGGAAGAGTGTTTTAGCCTTGCTGCAGCTGGATTGTTGAGTTACAAGTGAGTTTACTCTCATTGATTAGAAAACTAATGTAAATCTAGCATACCATTGGACCTGACCAAGCAACTAAGCAACGAAACAGCTTACGCCCCCTGGTCTGTGGCCGCGTCGCAACTGAAGCAGCTGCTGCGACGGCTCAAGGGCACCAAGCATAACGACATGTTGCAGAACTACGTTAGACAGTTGGTGGTCAATGCTTATCAAGGGTTTACCTGGAACGAGTCAGCAGAAGATGGTCACCTGAGAAGACTGACTCGCTCAGAAGTTCTGAGCCTGGCTTGTCATGTTAACTTGGCTGAATGTCTGAGTGAAGTTAAGGAGAAGTTTGACAAGTGGATTGAGGATCCGTCGCAAAGTTTATCACCCGATTTGAGGGCTATTGTCTATAAGTATGGCATGACAAATGCCGATGCTGAAACTTGGAACAAGATGTTGGAGGTTTATAAACAAGAAAATGATGCTCAAGAGAAGGCCAAGTTGATGGCTGGGCTGGTTAATGTGAGGAATTCTTCCATTTTGCTGGGGTAAGACTTTGAAATTTGATTAGTTGTTGGTTTCACGCATATTTCAGACTATTGGAGTTGATCAAAGACGACAAACTAGTCAGGGGTCAAGACTACTTTGTCGTTTTGAACACAATCTCAGCTAACCCAATGGGAACTGATTTAGTCTGGGACTATGTCAGAGAAAACTGGGAGTATCTAGTCAATAGGTTCACTCTTAACGATAGATATCTAGGAACGATGGTCCGCACAGTTACCTCACAATTTTCCACTCAAGAAAAACTATCAGAGGTAATTTTTAGATAAGTGAAACCAATTTGATGATGCGGTTTTCTTGTTAGATGAAGGAGTTTTTCGGCAAATACCCTGAAGCAGGAGCAGGAGCTGCAGCACGGAAAACGGCGCTGGAAAATGTGCAGAACAACATAATTTGGCTGGAAAACTACAAAAGTGTTATAGAAAAGTGGATTGAAAAGTTGAACGAAAACTAAATGTGATGTTTTATCAAAGTTATTGTTTTTTGATTTTGTTTTGGTGTAGCAAGTTTTGGAAAAAAATATCACTTGCTCTGTTTGTTGTTAGCTGCAATTTCATATTATCTCAAAATATCTTCTGAGCGTAAAACTATGAACAAATTTCATAGACAAATGAAATAATTCAATACAAAATACTACTTGGTGTGCTTATGAACACACAACAGAAGTGAAAAGGCGAGATTAATAACACAAAATACCTGCCTATCCAATTCTTGTGGAATGTCATGGGCGCAGACATCTTGAACTAGATCTGTCATTTCAAAATCATATTGTCCATTGTCGGGGATCATGTTTGGTTTACATTCAAGCGTGACTTTGAACATAAATTCAATGTAGATGGTTCCATATGATTCCCATTTGGCAAGCGGAAATTTGACAGTTCTATCAAAGCTTTGATCCTTCCACCCATGATTGTCTTGTGTCATGTCGTCTTCTCGAGTTTGTTCATGTTGATGATTGCATTTTCTGATACATGTTTTTTTTTTCTTTATATGGGTATAGTGATTCATACTGAACCATATTTCTCGTGTCTTGTTTTTTTATTTTTTTAACTGACACAGTGTTACTGTTTGTGAAATACAGTGTGTCCACAATAAAGTTATTAACATGGGTATATTGGAAACGGTAAGAGATACGACGACTAAAAGGAAGAAAAGTTGCGTATTTGTGTGCCCTAAAATATTCTACCTTTGTTTCATTTTGAATCGATATCGAAATGTAGATACGGGGTGAAAAAGTATCCATTTTTGAAAAACCACAATATTTTGATTATTATTATTATTAATTATTATTAAAGCTCATGCTTTTAAATTTTCAGGATATGGGTAAGAGGATACGACGATTTTGAAAACGGCATCAAAAAAATTGAAGGCCTACTATGTGACGTCCGGCCGAGGTCAACTTTTGTTTTTCTTATGGGCACCATATTGAACTTTTCCATTTTCAAAATTCGCATTAAAAATGCTTTTTAAAAATATGACTCACACAACATAGTATACCTGCAATTTTTTTTATGCCGTTTTTAGAATCCTCGTATCCTCTTACCCATATCCTAAAAATTTGAAAGTATTAGCTTTTATAATAAGCAAAATATTGTGGTTTTTTGAAAATGTACCTTTTTCTTTTTCACCCTGTATCTACGTTTTTTAAAATGTTGTTTGTTGAAGAGGACCTACTTTAAATGATTTTTCACAATATTTTGATAACTATTATTATTACAGGGTGGCCCAAAAATAAAATCAAAAAATCAAAAATAAAATGGTGAAAACTGCCAAAGTCATTTTTTTCAAATGGAAACCGCCAATTTTTATCATTTTAGCTCCAAAAATTTGTATTTATGTTTTTTAATTTTTGGAATGGACAATATAATGACAGAAATCCAACACAAATTGAACAATGAATTCTTTCTTTCTTTTACGAAAAATTTACATTTTAATAGGAACGTCGAATTATTAGAAAAATGTGGACTTGAAAGAAAACTACCAGAGATGGACACTCACAACCGTATATCGCCAGAAAGCTTATAAAACCCTACATTCGATCGCATAAAAAAAGTTAGTTAATTTTATTTGAGAAAATTAAAATTTTCTAAATTGGCTTGACGATTTCTCATGACTCAAAAAGAATTGAAGCTAGTACATACAATCTACATTGGGTCATTTCACCAAAAAATCCCAATTCTCTAACTCTTAGGATCAATGCAATATTAATTTTTTTTTAAACATCAACTTTTTCAAAACATAGTGATTTTCGGGTGAACGACTCGTTTAAGATACCATGTGTGGTACATAAACTCAATCTGAAATTTACTGAGGAACCCAAATATGTAATAATATACAGGGTATTCCATTAAAAAAAATGTAACTTTGATATAAATCACCCTGTACTTACACGCGGAGCGAATGAAGAGAAACTATTTTAGTTTTGTAGCCTTCAGGTCTGTCTATAACGCCCCAGCAACGAATTTTAAAAATGTGCTTCTCTAAACCGACAATATCCCGTCCACGCACTATTGGCGCACCCTGTATATGATGATATACAGGGAGCTCCATTCCGATAGTTTTTATTTTGAAAAGTTCAGATAAATATCTAAAACCGGAATGACCCTGTATATCATTTTATTCTGGACACGCTGTATAATATGATGGTATCAACACTCAAAACTTACACTTGTGTTTCGCTTCTTCAAAGATGTTCTGAAAACTGCCATGACTTACTCTACTCGATCCGACTTTACCCGAAGGAGCGTCATGTGACAATACCCACAAAATAAAGTGCTCAGAGGGGGTGAGGGACTGGTACCCTCTTCTGAAAAATGTGTTTGGAAAAGTAGTTGTAATGTGTCCATTTGTTATCCTCTCTTTTCAACAGCCCTGGTTCTGTTGTATTCACTTGATCTCTCTGCAGAATATAATACGTCTTGCTACTTGCCTCCCGGCTTCAACGAAGAAGTCTCATTCGAGCTATCTTCGTCCCTTATCATCCTCCTTTCGACCTTTTTAAACCGCAGCAGAATAGCGTTCCACCATGGACTTTTTTCTTCTCCGCCTTCCTGAGAGGACAGAATGCTTCGAATGCGGTTTTGATTCTCTCTGTTGAGGGTTCAGTATTCAAATCCTCATTGGACACTACGTGCCGATCTCCGGTACCCATAGTTCCACTTGGACAGTTATTGAACTTATAGTCGGCGTAGGTTAACCTAGATGACTCTCGCAAGTTCTTGGAGGCTGACGACGCCGATGTTGTTGGCTAGGTCTTCGTTGAGTGCTTTCCCTGAAGATCCTGAATGAGACCAGTTCGGAGAACAATGTCCACCTGTCCGCGTCCAACCCCTATTTACTCAAAAAACGAGTCGTCACCTTCTCTCACATCACTCCGGAGTTTTGACATCTCCATGATGGCGCCTTCCGCTAGCTTGTCCTAGCTCCTTATGGTGAAGAACCTTCACCGGGCGTGGAGCTTCAACCCTGAAGGTTTGGCCTTCCAATACTGGAGATGAGGTGTCTTCGACCTGCGTGAACGGTGAAGTCTTCCCCCCCTGTCACTCATTTGCCCTTCAGACCGACAAGGGATAAGAGCCAGCTGATCACAGGACTCTTGGCTGCGCTTTCAACGTACCTTGTTATCCGTCCTCTCCTTGCGACCTTCTTGGTAGCAGATCTCTTAGGAGTCGTTGGTAAGGTGATTATTCTGAATTCGGTTTCCGATATAATTGCGATACATTGTTGGTTTAGGAACATAAGAGGCTCTTAAAATCCGTCACAAAAAATCCAGGACCGTATTTAAAAAAACAAAGTTGATGATGGTTTCTCCGAAACGAAACGTCGTACGGAAAATCTCTCAAGTCTGTTTTGTAGAGCTTAAAAAGTGACAATGAAAAAGTGTTTTCGGTTTTTTCATATCTTTCAAAATAGCTTAAAAAAAAAAACGAAATCGCAATATTTCGGTTTTTATCGGATATTTCCGGAACGGCTTGGAATTTTCAAATTTGTAAAACGGGATCTTGTTGGTTATCAAAATGCGCAATTTTTGTCCAATTAAACCGACACTGTATCTCTTATAGTTTCCGAGATCCCCATGCTGTGCATCCTTATCTTGGACACACTGTACATGAATATTTTCTAAACGGCTAGAGATAGGTATATACTATCTCATACAAACTAACCTTTATTTTTGGTGAACAATCAAAATCCGTAACAATATACAGGGTTTTCCATTTAACATTTTCGACCGATTGGTGATTTTATATATCCCGATTGGATTCAACTTCTGACATCAACCTGTATAATTGGCAGCCCTTTTAACCAACTGGAATGATATATCATAGTTAAGTCTTGTCTGTGGGAAAAATATGGTAGAGTCACGAAACACTATGAACCTATATTTTTTTTAGTAGGTACTTGAAATAAATGCGTGTTTTGCAAAAAATAATTAAAATCGCTATTATATCCCAAACTATTGAAGATACGTATAGGACATCCTTTAGAAAGTCAGCTTTATTTTTTATGTAGAATTCATTTCTGAAATACTATACAGGGTGTTCCCTGTATATGTCAAATATATATAACAATGAAGTTTTTTTGAAAACAATAAGACACCCTGTACACAGATAATATGTTTCTGGGGACTAAGAAATTTGACGACCATTTCATTTTTCCAGATCAAGCTGATCACTTCAGAAGAACATAATGGGAATAAATAAATTTAATATAAATTCAAGCCTGCTAAATGAATCTTGATTGTCTATCATTCAAAAATATGTTCCACTGTGGATTCCCTGCAGAGTACAGACAACAATCTGTAGATGCGTTTATAGGACGTTTATGTTGCCGGTTGCACTAATTTTTCTGATTTACAGTGTCTAATATAGACACTGTAGTGATATCCCCCTCACTCATGACGTCTCAATGTACTGGATATTTGCATAGAGAGCATAATTTTGGAATAAATTCGGCAATCTTTGAAAGGTTAATTCTAAAAACTCTTATACATTGGACTCAATACAACAATGCTTTGATTTTTATCACTATTCCAAGGTTATGCGAAATAATTGACTCCTCAAAACCCAAATACATAATCGCAATTGAATTGAATTTGCTGTATAAATAGAAAATGTGTTCATCTCACATATCATTTTGGTATATGCAATAGTAATTTTACTTGGTGCATTTGTAGTTTGGCTAGAGGTGAGTACAAGAATAAAGTGTCACAATAAATTAGAAAAAAGCAATTTTAGAAGTTTCAGCTCAGTATTCAATATTTTGGTCCGAGCATCTTTCTAATACAATCAATGAAAGGCCATCAAAAATAATTCTCCTAGACTCAAGAATTACTTTCTCAATATTCCAATTATTATCAGATTTATTTATCGATAGTACTCTTAATTTAATAGTCCAGTCTATAGTAAATTCTTAGTTAATCCAACAGAAAATCTTTATTTCGGCTTTAAAAAAGTAGTTCTCAAGCTGCTCCAGGCAAGATCTTCACCAATTAATCTTACTTGACCCAAACGAACCACGTGATCGGGTTGAAACGGAATAATATGTTTTTAAAACTCAGTTGAGTCTGAGTGAAAGTTCTCTGTTGTTTGTAGTTCCGTTTTTGTATAGTTTACCACCGGCAGTCTTGGTGTTACGTGTGATAAGTGCTGAGTGGATTTTTCATTTTTTTTTACTGAAGCTGTTGGTAATTTTTTTTGTTGGAATTTATTTCAGTTTATTTTTTAAATCAAATAATAATTGCAATATGCCAGTTTTTTATCGGTTTTCAAATTGCAAATAAAATTGAAAGTAGATTATTCTTTCAAGGCCAATTAGTGGTGAATTTATGTGTTGATAATGACAGTGAATTTTATGCAATTTATTGCGGCATATTGATTTTTTTCTTTTTTGTCGTTGATCTGGTATTCGTCTTGATAATTTGTCTGTGGTTGCTACACATTATGTGGACTAGGGTGCGTGCTGTATCATTCAGTACCTTCTAGTACAGTACCTTTAACCTAAGGAATTGATAATTCATATGGAATCACTGGTCTTCAAGTTGATTTTGATTTTGGATCGTTCCCTTTGGTATTTTAAAAACTTTTAAAATTTCTTATGCAATCTAATGTATAATATAGTATTTCAAGGCGAGCACAAACATTTCTTTAATTTCACTTTTAAAATGTCCATTATCTTACGATGGATTTACATAAATTTAAAATCAAGATCAGGAGCCTAATTCATTTGAATGTGAATAAATCAATTAATTTATTATTGAATTAATTATTTCTTTTTTTGGTCTTGATTCGTTGATTTTTTTAAGTAAAAATTAAAATTACTTTCACTATCATACGATCGATCTCGTTCTCATATAAAAAATTAAGCATTTTTGAATTTCAACGTTTGCAAACTTAAATTTGAAAAACAAAAGTTCAATGATTCGAATTCGAACAATAAAATTTGTATTTCTTTTTTTCTTTTTTCTCTCAAAAACTAAAATTTAGAAATCATTAGGTAGGTTGATACAAAATTTTGATGTAAGATCAAAATTTTTAAAAATCATCCAACATCTGTCATCACCTATGAAAAATACAATTTGTTGATCAAGGCAGCAATTTCCAAGTTTTATACTGAAAGCGAATTTCGATTTTTTTTTCTTTGTTTTCTCAAAAACTTTAAAACTCACGACAAAATTCCACAGAGCTTTTATAAAGGTCTCATCAGATTCTATTAGACCGCATCATTGCAAAATTTCAATAATAAATCAAAAAAATTATTCAGAATAAAGTTCTCAGAATTATACACTTTTTCCCCCTCTACAATTCAAAACAAATTGCGTCAAAATCGCTCCATAAATAAAAATGTTATGAGGGTGGCCCACTTTGAAATGGGTCACTCTGGTACATATGCACCAAATAATAGCCAAAGTTCTGAGTGAAACAACATTTTTTGATAAAAGCAAATAATTTTGTTTAAAGTTCGAAGGGTATTTTTTTCAAAATTTTACAATACATCGACAGTTAGGAAGTTAGTTTCAAAATCTACAGTTATTTGGTTATCGTAGCATTTTTTTATGTTAATGCATGTAACTCAACTATTTTTTTGTTTTGAAATTGATCGATAATCCAATTGATCACAAAAAACAATTTTCTATAGAAGAATAAATACACAATTGACTCAAATCCTCCCCATCAATTTTTCCTTCACCTCTCAACAAGGAAATTGTGAATTTTATTCATGTCCGCATTTTTTACAAAGTGAAATTTCGGCTGAACCACTTGTTGAACAGGTACCGTTTCCGAAAGTTATTTGAACGATTAAGATTAATTCGAGAGGCTGTTGGCACATATTTTTCGACAGAAGTGTTTGTAAGTCCATATCAAATGAACGTACTTTGGTGTACGGTAATAAAATAAAGCGTACTTAGAACAAATGTATAAAATTTATATCTTTAATATGCAAGGCTTGTTTCATAAACGAGTAATATAAACTTAAATTGTGTGAAATCATTTTTATTGTAAAATGGTGCAATGTATCGGTAATACTCGGGCAATTACAGCAAATTCAATGCCATTGCCAATAACGTTCTATTATGCAATGATTAAATTGATTTGAAATGCGAAGGAAAATGACTTTTCATTTTGGCTTTAAAAAAATCACAAATTCACATCGTGTCAATAGAAGAAAGAAAATTGGGCAATTTAATAAAATAAATAAAATGAATAAAATGGTGTTCATTAGTATGATAGTTATACAAAAAACAGTTATATAGCATAGTACTATAGTTAAACATAGAATGCTAATAAAAGGCTAATTTAAATAATGCCCAAATGTTTATGAAAAAGCTTAAGTTTTTGAACATAACAATCTTAATTAAGCAAAAAACTTACTAAAGTGGCGATAAAATAGAATACATAAAATAAAAAACACTTGAGTTTCCGTTAAAAAAATGTTCTTCTATTTGTTTCATGTTTCTGCTACTTCAACCTCTTTTTTTTATTTCCTTGAGGAGAATGTAGTTTCAAACTAGTGTCAAAACATTTTATTTGTCTCTCACCAAAAATTCCACGAGTTACATGTCAAACCTCCCTCTTTGAGGTAAATCTAGGGCACACCTTCAACACTCAATCATTTGTCTTCTAAATTTTTTTTAATGAGGTGTCCCTAACAGGATCATGGTGAAATTTCAGAGAGTTACAACATGGTTCTTGAGAGTTGTAAATCGTATGGGTTAATTCACTCCTCAAACCTTCCTTTTTGAGGCAAATTCAGTTTTTATTCGAAATGACGTATTAGAAAGTGCCTATATGAAAAGAACATACAATATATTCATATATCCAATAATAAACTTCAATAAAAGTGATAAACAATAATAATAATCATAGAAAACATAATAAATAGGTAAAGAAGAAAATGATGACCACCAAAAAACAAAAATAATTTAGAAAAAGAAATTGAAAATGCTAAAAATTTTATAAAAATCATTAAAAAGAAAACAAAATAGAGTTTATAATTTATATTGTAAAATAAATAATAAAAATTAAAATTGTAAACAATCAAAAGAGTTGATAGTACTAAAAGCTAATAAAATTAAAGTAAATCATTGATAAAAAATCATTAAAAACAAGAATAAATAAACATGCTTGAAATTCGAAGTGTCGCGAATAAATGTTTTGACAAACAATAATAAATCATTTGGACTAGATATTGAAAAAAATGGATTATATTTTTTGAAGAAAAAAGAAAACTCAAAACAATGTTAAATTTGAAAAGTAAACGAAAAGAGACTTATCAACTTACAAGAGACTCAAAATATCCTATAGTTAACAAAACGAAAAAGATTATTGATGAAAAAAAAATATAAAGTTGCAAAAAATGTTTAAAACAATAAAATGAAAGATGCATTGAATATAAACAAATTGTTTGATAGGACTACAATCATTTTTGTGATAACAAAAAAAACTTCAAATTAGAATGAAACTGATGGTATAGAAACTATTGAAAACTAAAATTAAACATTTAGAGGTTATTGAGAAGAAAAAAAACTATGAATGAATAAGAAAAATCTCAATTGCCTGACAAAAGTTCAAAAAAACAGATAGATAAAGCAAACTTGAATAACAAGAGAGCTAATAAAATCAATTTTTGAAAAAAAAAAATTAGAAGAATGGATAAAAAAAATATTTAATTAAAGTCAAGAATACTTTTAAAACAATCGAATAAAAAGAAGAAAATAATAAACTATCGTAAATGTAACAATTATTCATTAACAACGAGAAAAGAAGAGTATGAACATGTTAAAGAATCAATATCCTTTAAAGATAACAAAATTAACATATTTTGAATGAAAAAACTAAAAAATATGTTAACAACAAAGAATCTCGAAAACAAACAATAAAACATAGTTAAAAAATAGATGAAAAATAATTCTACAAATCTATTCTTAACACGATGCTAATGAATGAGTATACTCAAAACTCAAATTAAAAAAAAAGTGATTGAGAAAACTATTCAATAAAAGTCAAACAATCGATCAAGAATTATCAAAATACTAATGCAATAAACCGATTTTTCTT
This sequence comes from Orchestes rusci, assembly GCA_958502075.1. NCBI lineage: Eukaryota > Metazoa > Arthropoda > Insecta > Coleoptera > Curculionidae > Orchestes > Orchestes rusci. Next base: position 238,185 of record OY293305.1, read on the forward strand.
TTCCAGAAATGGCGCCCAACCTCATAGGAAATTCCTCCTATGACCACCTAATCCACACTGAACCTGACTCAAATAAAAAAATAATTGACAAAGAAACACACATCAAAAGTGAAAAAACAAATTCACAGCGTGAAGCAAAAATGCAAATTGTCTGGCAAAACATTGTCAAATTCATCTTGATACATAGCATATGTTTCTATGGGGTGTATGTGATGGTCCGCGAATTCACCCTGGCGGGAGCTTTGTTCGGTGAGTTGATAAAAAAATTATAGATTCTTAAATCTAAGTTGAATTTTTCCAGCGTATGCATATACAATATTTACTGGATTTGGCATCACCGCAGGCGCCCATCGTCTATGGGCTCATCGCTCTTACAAAGCCAAACTACCATTAAGGATATTCCTTATGCTTGGCCAAAGTGCAGCTATGCAAAATGATATTCATATATGGGTATGACAAATCAAGTAGTTAATGTTTAAAAAATTAACCTACGAGCTCCAATAATGCAATAGACTTTTTTTTTTAATCGCGCCCTTCTGTGTGATGCATGGTGACGTCACCAGAGTTACTTTTAGGACCGCCCCGTTATCGGTCATGTGATTTTCTTTTCAGGTAAGAGATCACAGAGTACATCACAAATTCACGGACACTGATGCTGATCCTCACAATGCTAGCCGTGGATTCTTTTTCTCCCATATGGGTTGGTTGTTGGTGAAGAAACACAACGATGTGCTGGTCAAAGGAAAGTCCATCGATATGTCTGATGTGTTGGCTGATCCTGTTGTGAGATTTCAAATTAAGTGAGTTGGAATTTTGACAAATTTCAAGTTGATTGTTCAATTAGTCCGTCCAAAACATCTGTCCTTATTGAATGGGCGGAAAACTATAGCAATGCCAGATGTCAAGTTGATAACGCAATCAGTTCCAGAGCAGATAGTTTCGAAGTTTTGATAAATTCATCTTTAGTTTTATTTCAACTTCAAAGTTTTTGGGCTTGTTGAATGTAATGCCAAATATTGAGTTGATTAGCCAATTATTATAGTCTATTCATACTTTCTTATTTTGCATAAAACCATCCTCAGTAATTTTTCAAAATCAAGTTTTTGAATTTCAAAAAAATTCCAAATATTATTATAAAAGACATCAAGTTGATGTCCCAAAGCAACTCATCTTCAACTGTTAATTCACTGCATCATCATGTGCTTCTTGAATTTATTTAAACTGCTTGATCTTCGCTCCATTTTCTTCTCGAGTGTCTCCAATTTTTTTTTTTAAACTGCATGTTCGGTACGTACACCACCATTAGTTTCTGTTTCTACCCCATCAGTACTCTAAGTTCTTTCAACATCCATCAACCATTGCAGATACTACTACCCGCTGATTCTTCTAACCTGCTTCACCATCCCAACTTCAATCTTCTGCTACTTCTTCAAATTCAACATTATTGATGGTTTTGCTCTCTCCATGGCACGATATGTGATCTCCCTTCATGGAACATGGTTAGTGAACAGCGCCGCCCACATTTGGGGAATGAAACCTTATGATAAGTAAGTATCTTTCTTTAAAAATACCATTAATTATCCTATCATCCATGCAGAAACATCAAACCAAGCGAAAACAAAGTGGTATCACTCATAGCATTCGGAGAGGGATTCCACAATTACCACCATGTCTTTCCATGGGACTACAAAACAGCAGAGCTGGGCAACTATGGTATGAACATGACAACTGCTTTTTTGGATTTGATGGCCAAAATTGGACAAGCTACTGATTTGAAGACAGCTTCGGACGAAGTTATCAGATTGAGGTGACTGGGAGGTGGAGGTTGAAATTTGTCTGATAATGTGGTTTCAGGGCTTTGAGGACAGGTGACACCACCTGGCAACAAGGTTCCGGTACATTGAATCTAGGCGACCACCACCACCACCATGAGGATGCGATTTGGGGATGGGGTGATAAGGATATGAGCAAAGATGAGATGAAGGCTGTGATGAGGATTAATAGACAAAAAGCTTGATATGTATATTGGGGTCTAGTGAGGTATTTCTATTTTCGTGATGTTATATTTATTAAATAGATTTATTAGTTAGTTTTGTGGTATTTTTTTTAATCAAGTTGGAAAAAGATATTACGAATATTAACATCCATCCAATCTTTATATTTTCAAGATTTGGTGGTTGCGCCAAATTGCAGAAGGATAGATTTGTTCAAACTTCAATTGAGTACAACTTTAGAGTTCCCATTGCAATATTATTTGCATTATTTGAAGAGGAAATAATGTTGGAACTCACCAAATCTTGTACCTATTCAAGACTTTCTCCAGTTTTCATTATTTTAGGGCTTCTCATTTTTTCTATAATATTTGGTTCAATTTTTTAAAACTTTATACAATTATCGTTTGTTTTGAACATAGTTTCGTATTCATCACAATAATTAATTATTGGTAAACTTAAGCTTTTTTCAAAGACTTTTGTATACTAATGTATACTACATGTTATTTATTTATGACATTTTATGATCCATTACATTGACGAAGAATTTGAATAATATACAGGGTGATTCATGAGGAAATGTCAATACTTCAGGTAGGTACTGGGCCCAAAAATAAATATATAAATGTCTATATTATATATATATGGGTCTAAACAAAAAGTGAAAGAGACATGTAGGTGGCGCCCCCTACCAAGATTAGATTCGAATACGTGTACCTATATTCGCCTAACCATTCACTCCTCCAGGGTTTTCATCATTCTCTTCTTCAGAGGATAGCATCTATAGGTATACTGCTTCCAAATTCATCCCAGATGACTCTTGTAGATGTAGATGTTTCAGTGGGTGGCTCACGCCAAAACCTGCTTAGGCCTCCTGGGCCCGTTGCAACCCACAATAGATAGAAGTGAGATTATTGAAGGCACGACGCTTTCGCGAAGCTCAGCAGGTCCCTCAAATAGATCCCTTCCAATTCCTGGAGTGTTGTGAGTTCAGCTCCGAAGTGTTCCATCCTAATGCTACGAAGAGCCGGACATTCCGTTAGGATGTGGGCAACGGTCTCTACGTCTTCAAGGCACCACCTACAGTCAGAATCTTCCCCGATCCCGATCCTATGGAGGTGACCCTTCAGGTTCATGTGACCAGTTAATAGACCAGTCATTGTGCGGAGGTCTTTTCTGCTCATATTTAGGAGCTCTTTGGTTCTGCCCGTATCAGGTCCTGTTATCATTGCCTTGGCATGTAGCATACCAGGGGCATTATTCCAGCATAGAGTGGCATTTTCGAGTAGAAGTTTCTTCGCCTCGCCCATTCCTATTGCTTTAGAGATGCCAATCATTGGTTCGGGTCCTATCGGCCTGTGCGATGAACCACTTTTGGCAAGTCTGTCAGCTTCAATGTTTCCCTTTATACCGCTATGGCCCGGGACCCAAATTAGCCTCACCTTGTTGTTATTTTGAATTATCTTATGCAGAGCCTCTTTGCATTCTAGGACTGCTTTAGAGTCTACTGCCTTTCTCACAACAGCCTTTAATGCTGAAGTGCTATCTGAACCAATGTTGAAAGTTCTGTGATTTGTGCCGCTCTCAAGAATGGTATATGCACATTGTGTTATGGCGAAGATTTCGGCATGTAGGATCGAAGCGTGAATCCCGAGCGAGAAGGTCATTTTATTGTCCCTCCCGCTCTTGCAGAATCCTGCTCCTGTGCCTCTCTGATGTTTGGAGCCATCAGTAAACCACCACGACCCTTCTCGTGTTTGAACTGGTCTGTTCTGATCCGTCCAATCCTCTGGTCTAGGAATAATCAGCTCAGGCGAGCTACCAGCATAGAAGATTGGAGTCATATAGTCGGAGTGCATTAGCAGCACTCCATCTTTTATCTGGGGTTCACTCATGATGACCGAGTGTCCCTTGTTCCTCCGCTTCAGATGTTCCAGACAGTAAAGACGGTATGCTGTTCTGAGTGCAACACTCTCTACAAACAAGTGCAGTGGGGGTAGCTCCAGGATTACCTCCAACGCTCTCGTTGGTGTGGTCCGTACTGCGCTTGTTATACTGATGCATCCCATCCTTTGAACCTTATCCAGTTGCCTTTGGATGTATGCTTTCTTAGTTGCGGGCCACCATACTATGGCTCCGTAGGTGATCAGAGGTTTGATAACCATAGAATAGATCCAGTAAACTATTCTGACTCTTAATCGAGAAATATTCCAGTTTCCTCGTGTTTGGCTATCGATCGTTTCTTCTCTAGCTTTTCTTTTTTGATTTACACTGTGACGAGACATTGTGTTTGTCCAGAGGTCCGACCATTCAAGGCGGTGCCGGGGAACTGAGACGACATATACCATCCATTCGATCTGATTCGAACGTGCCGATATTTGTCCTCCAACGCGGGAATTGCTACCATTGTGAAAAAACGAGGCCAGTCGAGAATCTTAGAAGTTCGAACAGTAGATGTCAGATTGTTCCAGATCATTCTGGGAGTTTCGGTGGAGGATATTATGTACGAGAATTAATAGTTACAAAACATAAAAAAGTGTAAAGATAAATTGGTGTCAAATATAATTGCCACCTCTGATTCATTTTTTTCATTATAAAAAAAAAACGGGGAAAAAAGCTTATGCGCCAAAAGAATTCCAAACCGATATGCACAAAAAATAAGCGCAAAAAAGATCAAGTCGTGGCATTGCATATTAGTCCAGTAATTATTGGGATTAAATATTCTACTTCGTACAAACTAAAATTCATAATTTGTAATATTCCAGTTTATTCATCGAAGATAATAACACTTTTTGTAACACTATAGCGAGAAACGTTACAATTGATGTCGGAAGTGCGATTCATTTTGTACTATTATTACTATACGTAGAAAAGTACATAAATAATAATCGTTATTATGGCTACGAAAAAACTTCTGTAATCCGGATATAATGAGGTCGCAGAGTTGAATAGGGAGCTGGAGAAGCGTGACTTAGATATATACAAGCGAGAAGAAGGCTTATTTATCCACAACAAAGACTTCGTGAGGCTGTAATACGATGAAAGATTTAAATAATATACTATGTAGGTATGTCTCCGGGTGTGATATAATGATATAAATCGTTTTTTTATTATGTTTTTTTTTATCCTGCCTGATACCACCTCCAATTCGAGATTTCCGATCCCAACGCAGTAGTTGGAAAAACTTGAAAGATTAAAGAAAAAAAAAACAATTTATTCAGTTTCACTTCAATTCAAAACACCTATGTACAAAAAGTGGTCTCTATTTAGCATTCATTTGATTTCTACTTTAATTCTTCAGCTTATAATAGTATTTTTTATCACTAAATCACCCAACGCTATTTTCGTCCAAGCAGTATAACCCACACGAACCACTCAAATGGTAAACTTGTATACAATTCTAATTCTATCAGTTTGCCTTGTACAGTTGTTTTACGCATACGCGTCGTCGGCGTTTGTTTTTGGGCAAGTCATAGACATAGTTTTCACGCTGTTTAGTTCCTAAGCAACAGTTCAAGGGAAATTCAGTTTTCCATGCGATTTGGATTTTTCGACGTTGCGGTGAGTTTATTATTCGTATGTCAAGTTTGTACTTTTTGTGAATTTAGTTGGTAATTTTTTTGACACAATTTTTTCAGTATAATTTCTTGTATTTGTTAGGTGTGTGGTTTTTCCTATTGGGTACGTTTCTTTCTTGAGGTTTCCACAACCTAATTTTCAGTCCACGCTGTTATTTTTTAATTTAATGTGAATTTTTCGGAATTTTTTGAAATATTTCTTATTAGTTATTGATTTTATCGATTTTTGTTTTTAATACACCTGAGGTTCATTGACCTTTAATTTTGTTTTGTTTTCACATACATTTTCTTAGTTATAACGTTTATTTCAACCATCTAATTTTTCTTTCCCGATAATATCATTTGAAGAAATTTCCCTAAACTGGTACAACGGCGGCAACGTTGAATGCTGCAATTTCTAGGCCATTGCCACGTTGCCAAATAGACTCGTTTTAAGTATCTTTTGACTGAATTGTGAATAGATTTTGATATACTATAATCGTCATCATTTTGTGTTAATGAAAAGCTCTTGAACGTTTTGTTTCTGACTAAAATAATCACCAATTATCTTTCGTGAGTGTTTATACAGAATATTAGTCTCAAATTCCTATGAAAAACTATATATGATTCAAAGCCACTGATGATCTTCAATAGTCCAATACAGTCTATTTCTAGCCAGAACTAAATATAGTCGTCAATTCAATTCATGCCAATTGGAATCAATTGGCATCTCGATTTGCGATCTTATGACTCTTTATTTTTTATTTTGATACCTCATAAAGAAATTGATTTCAATAATTTCCATGACGATTATTATTTCTCCTGATAATCTGAATTTGAATCGTTTTCTGTGTAAGTAACAAAATAAAAACCTCAACTATTGCATTTTTTATGGTAAATTCAGGAAATTGATATTTTTGTGGTTTCCGTTATCACCCACTCGCGCACACTTTCCTTTAATAATAATTATTCATAGATCTGACATCATTTTACTGTTGCTTAATCGCCTAAACATACCAACAGGTCGGATATACCAAGGACACTATACCTTACCGTAACATAGAAAATTACGAAATAGATAGAATATTTTCATAACGATCAACGAAATTTTTGTTGCTTTCACTAGATTTTCGTTTGAAACCGGTTCCGGAAGTGTGTCTTGATTATACCTACTTTATAACAAATTAAAATTGTATTTACTGTTTTGGATATAACTAATTAATAACAAGTAGGTTGTTTTATTTGATTATTACTTCAGTTGGAACTTAATCAATCAAAATTATTGTTCATTTGGATCTGATGGGATTTCAGGAATTGATAATTCATCGCATTAATCACATACTTCATTAATATTGTGAAAAAATGCAGGATTAGTTTCCCTGCTTGAAAATGAGAAGAAAACTATACCTAATATTGATCATTTTTAATAATAATCTACAGGGTCTTGACAAATTATGAAAAACAAGAAATATCAGTTTTTTCAACAAAATTAATGCCTATCTTTTTATTTCAGATATTAATTCTAGACCAAATTTTCTTTCAATTGGTACTATTATTGATAGTTTTCAAGTTATGTACTTACATATTATTGAAAAAAATTTACTTGAAAACTATCCATTTTAGCTATTTTGTCTAGAATTAATATCTGAAATGAAATACAGGCATTCCATTTGAAAAACCTGATGAGTTTTTTGGAAAAAAAACTGACATTTTTTGTTTCCTATAATTTGTCAAGACCCTGTAGATTATTATGAAAAATGATCAAGACTATATGAATGACCAGCATTTTTTATAGGTACCCCTCAAAATTTAATTGTTTCACGTTTAATAGTCTCTGATACAAAGCGTCAAAATCCGGAATAAAAAATGGGGTTTTCCATTTGAAAATCCAAAGTGTCACTCAATATCTCATTTTGGGATCACCCTGTATACGGCTATACATGAAAGGACGTCCCCTAGAAATAAAAATTGACGTGTCCGAGCGTTTTTCCCAAAATATACCTGAGAGTCACAATATAGGAATTATTGTGGGAAATTGAGCCATAGTGTAACAATGGGTGATTCTAGTGTCAAATAACTACGATTCAAGCTTCTGTTTATCGTCAAAGTTAGACTATACGGTGAATAAAACCATTTCCCAACGTAAGTTCTGGAAAATTTCAGGCAATAAAGATAAATGGACTATTTTTACGTCTAGTGGAATGAGTCATTGTAGTGATATTGATTCACTTTACAGGCACTATAATGTGTTCATCCGCGATAAAACTGTTGATCGTAGAACATAGATCGATATGTTATGACTATCCCGATAATGTACATAAAAATGTATGTAAATATTTGTCGACAATTAGGAACCTTCCTATGCGTTAAATACCAAAACTAAGACCATTACTTTATCAATTCAATTAATGTATAACCTTGGCCTAAATTGTTTATTATGATTCATTTATTGACAACGTCGATCACTGGAAAATATTGATTTTGTTATTCGGGAAATTATTGTGATGGAACGCTGTTTATCTACTCACCTATGTTTATTGATTTTATTAACGTTCGTTTATGTTTTCCATGTAATAATGGTTCTAACGAATTTCTCAAGAACATGTTTAGGAACCCTACTGGATATACTCTCAAACAAAATCGCTATACAGACAAAAAATCGATTTTTTTTCAATTCTCAACGAGGCGTTTGCAGACACATTTTTATACACAAAAAGTGATTAACCTACCAGATTCTATTCGCCATATCAAAATCAGACTCACCCTGTATTGTGACGAAACTGTGTGTGTATATATATAGGTAGTTGGTATTGAGCCATTTGAAATAAATTATAAACGCACATAAATAAGAAATAAGTTGGGATATAGATTAGTGTAAATGGTGAGTGAACATAGATTCCTCAGTAAGAAAGAAGTGTTTTGGAAAAAAGTAAAAGAAATAAACATTTTCAAAACTCCCCCATAACCGCGCGCCGGCACTGCCTCAAATCATGTGTATCTACCATTTAAGTATAAATAAACAATTCTTACATCATCATTCGGGCAATTATTCATGAATAGTGTGTCACTCATTAGCAACCGGCTGGTGTGACAAAATTTCGTGTATTTTACCATGATTTACTACTATATACTGCTCAACCGAATTAGTGGGCAACATTCAACATTGACTTGGTTTCCTTGTACAGGGTGTCCTATTAATTTCCTATTCAAAGACCTTCAAAAAGTCAGAAAAAAAATTTTGATTAGCCTGATGGTAAATTTTTATTCATCGGTTATTAATTAATTTCAAATTAATTTCAGGGCACCCTATACTATTAGATGATATTTGTTCAAATAGAGGAGTGTGTAGGTGTCATGGAATTATTAGGATATTTATGGCCTATTAATTTTGCTAATTATGTTTTTATGTGAGCTCCATTATAATTTTTTGTTCGAAAATAATCACAAAATTGGGTCAATTTATTCAAACTCATTTTGACCTTTAACAGTGAGATAGATCAACTTTTTAACCTTGTCAAGATATCTTTTTTTTTGTGATGCAATGTTTTATATATTGCTATTCTTTCAGGTCATTCCCATGTTAACAAAATGTGTCCAACAACTGCTTCCACGCCGACTATAACTCTTCGCACAACAGATCGACATTCCACAAGCGAAGAAATAAACAAAACAATAGATAAACTAAATGAAGAAACCAAAGCAAATTGTAGACTTCAAAAAGAAATTGAAGAATTTAAACCGCTAATTCGATGGCCGGATTTGGCGGCGCAAATTTTTATACATTTTGGTTGTTTGTATGGATTGTTTTTGTGTGTTTGGGCGGCTAAATGGCCTACGGTTTTATTTGGTAAGTTTCACAAAAAAAAACAAATTTATCCATTGAAATTGATAGAGAAAAGTCATACAAAATCACTAAAAATACAATAATAAAATATTCATATTCTAAATTGGAAAAATCCGTCACCACTCCCTTTCCAAATGGACAAATTCCATTATCGACCCACATTTCCACGAACTAACCAAATTCCTCTGAATTTTATTTGATGATTTTATCGCTGTTTCCATTACGATAAGGGGTTAAGAAAATTAAACACGTTCATTTATTCAGTGTCAAAGTGACCTTGGCGTGTATGAACTAATGACAACGTTTCGACGTTTTTAACTGTTAATTTTTCAGCATTCCTGACAGTGATCGCTTCAGGATTTGGCATAACAGCAGGCGCACACAGATTATGGTCACACAGAGCGTACAAAGCGACGTTGCCATTGAGGCTGCTTTTAGTTTTTTTGTTTACAATAGCTGGACAGGTGAGGGTTAACATAAAACAATCTTCCAATATGATTAAAAAAAAAGTGTTTTTTCTCAATTTGGAAAACTGATTGAAATTGAGCTTTTCCACCAAGGTATAAAGTCTTTCCATTTCCATAGAAATACGCTGGACATACGGTGAAGGGCTTATGAAATATCAAATGAAAATATTTATTATTCATGGCACACGTTTTTCTGGGAAGTCTCTCGAAATACCTAGTGATAATTTATTGAATAGATCGCGTGTTATGTTTCTAATGTGATAAACAGGGTGTTTCAATAATATTACGAAAAATCACCTGCTTGAAAATAAGACAATATCAAGAACAAATTTTTCGCAAATATGAAAAAAATATGGAACTGGACAGGAGAACAAGTGATTTCCTCTAATGTTATCAAGTAAAGTAATAACCAAAACAATATTGACGTTTGCTTTATCCGCCATGGTGGCGCTGACTGAAGCAATGGGCTACTTGCCGTGCTGCTTGCTGCTTGCCGGGCTGCGTTGCGTGCGTTTGAAACTATTGCGACCGTAGTTGAGCCAAAATTCAAGGTAGATCTCTTGTTTTTTTTTTAACATTATCATTCTACCAGGTTCATATCGACAGCTCAGGCGATAGAGGGGGTGAAGCCTGAAAAAATCAGAATCTCAAGTTTCGTTCGGTTTAGTTGTCATTATTAGGGAGACTAGAGGGATCGAGGTACCTGCAGAAACAGGATAAGCTTCAAGTTCCATTCAGTTTCCCTTCCGTCCATGCTTGAGGTCGATAAAGGAAGAAAACTCAAGTTCCGTTCAGTTGCCTATCCGTTCATTCGTAAGGATGATGTAAAGAGGAACCTGAAGACATAGGAGGAGCTTCAAATTCCGTTCAGCTTCCCCATAGTCCATTCTCTGTAATGATAGAGGAAGTTTCCCTTCAATTTCTCTCCAGTTAATAATTAAAGCAATAGAAGACCGAGCATAGATAAATCAGCTTACTGCTGGGGGTTGAGCTTGTTTGCCGTCTAGTTTTTCTTCCGTCCATAGAAGTATAGGCCTAGTTTGCCGTATCGTGCTTCAAATACAGTCAACGTTGATTTATTCTCTCGCAATCTTCATACAAGTGTCAGAATAATAACAGTATATACTGAGTCATGCAATATTATTCTATAATTTCTCCTAATAGCCTTGCTTGTAAACACATTTTTCACTTTCACAGAGGCACATCTTCGTATGGGCCCTAGACCACAGAGTGCACCATAAATATAGTGAAACCGACGCTGATCCTCACAATGCAAAAAGGGGATTCTTTTTCTCCCACGTCGGCTGGTTGTTTGTTACTCCTCATCCTTTGGTGGAGGAGAAACGGAAAGTTGTTGACATGTCTGATCTGGAGAATGATGCGCTGGTTATGTTCCAAAAAAAGTAAGATTTAAAATATTTGTTTTATAGATAGGTACCATATATACCTATATAACTTCAACATTGCAGGTATTATCCTATATGGTTCTTCCTGTTTGCAATAGCGCTGCCAGTTCTTACTCCCGTATATTTCTGGAATGAAACCTTATGGAACTCCTTCTGGATCAATTTCAACGCCAGGTTTTGCATAACCCTCAACATTGCATTCTTTGTGAATAGTGTGGCTCACATGTGGGGCCAAAAACCCTACGATAAGTGAGTTTTATTGTTGATTAATTATCAGTGCAATTGATTAACTTAAAACCAGGTTCATTAGTCCAGTGGAAAACCTGGCAGTATCCATTGCAGCTCTTGGTGAGGGTTGGCACAACTATCACCACGTGTTCCCATGGGACTACAAAACCGGTGAACTAGGTGAGTTCCACATTGTTTGTGTTTTTCTTCTATTTTTCCATTTCAGGAAATTCCTGGAACCCTTCGACTACGTTCATCGATTTCTTTGCCAAACTTGGCTGGGCCTACGATTTGAAAAGTGTATCTTCACGAATGATTGCGCGAAGAGCAAAAAGAAGCGGGGATGGCAGCCATGTTTGGGGCTATGGTGACCCGGACATTGAAAATGAAGATCTGGATGAGCTTCAGGCTATGGATGAATCCAAATATAAAAATTGAAACCGTTCAGTATTTTCTTTGACTGTATTTATTGTATTTTGTTGTTAATTGTAATAGTGTTGTTGTTTTTTATACATTAGTTTGTTAAAAACACTGTTTTGCTATGTTGAAAATTTCTTTTTTTTTATTCCAATGAACTGCTGTTTATTTTATTAGGTTAAGTTTAATAATAATTGTAATAATAATATAGAGTCATGAAACATGACCATGATGCTAATAGGGCGATAATAATGGAATAATAAAAAATTTCGACGTTTATTTTTTTTATATTGCAATCGAATTTTGTCATTTCAAATTCTTTCAAATATTTTCTGAACGGTGACTCTCAGCGTAAAAAAGGTAATTTAATTTCGTATAAAAAACTCGTTTCATTATTTTTTCCAAGTAACAAGAAAAAAGCATACCCCCACTTGATACCCGAAAAAAGGGTGAGGTCTAACTACGAACCGTGACGTCATCATCTTTGCGATTGAGCCTATCGGCCGACCTTTCATGCCTACGACCTTGTAAACCGCTCTACATTATTTTGGTTGATTGACACTATTGACAGTGACGGCAGAGATCAAATCGAATAGGCGTTGTTCAAGTTTGTTTGGTTTGAGTTTGAATAAATGAAGTCATTCCAATCAAGATTTAATTCGGAATGGTTTATTCTTTTCTCTGCTTGTTGATTGTATGAACATTGTTCATGCGGACGTATGAAGTTTCGGGGTCAACTGTTGAACAATGGAACCAAGCTTTCAACATAACAACAAGGATAATCTACCAAACATTGATTTATTCATGTACTTCTACTATGACGTCACGAGTATCATGACAGAGGTTACGGGCGTTTCTGATGGGCGGAGCCAGATGCAATTTCCAATAATTAATTACTAACCATAAGTTAATTTATCGTCCTTTAAACACATTTGATAAATCAAAATTTGTTATAAAGATAACAAAACTTATAAATAAACAAAAAAGTCGACTTCATTGTCTGTTCCTGTGGCAGAAAAGCTGTGGGCATGCCAATGTATAATCTGTAGTTCATCAATGCAAATCCACGTATATTATTACGCAATTTGCGTAGGTTTTTCACCACAATTAACACCTGCAACTAATTAATAATTAATCAACAGCAACCAACCTAATTAATTAATTACCCCCAAATAAACAGCATTGACTATTAAAATCAATTTGTACAAAACACCACAAAATATCAGCCACAGTATACCGAGCGTTATCAAAAACGGCGACCAGGAAAACATGGATAAACAGGATAATTTTTCAAACAACAAAATCACAAGATGGGCGATCTGAATAATTTCTTGGGCTTTTATTGAGTCGTTGTTGCAGTTTATCGATTGCTTGATCCATCCAGTTACCTAAAATTTCACTAAAAAAAAATCAGAAATTCCATCTTACCAGGAAGTCTCCATCGGGTAATTTCACACATTCAGCCAAAGGGACTTCGTAGAACTCTTCATGGGTTTTTTTGATTAAGTTGGCCAAGGATTGGATTATTTCATCATAATACTTCAACCAGGTGTTGTAAAGTTTCAACTCAACTGACATCACCAGACTTACGTATAAATCCACGTAACCACCATAAAAGTATACAGCAAATATATTCAAAAACAACATTAAAAATAAGTCAACGATTTCCAAATTAATTTTAGATTTATGTTCCATCCCATCGAGTTTCATTTTTTGGTTAACTTTCAAATCCAAAAACCGTTTTATATAAATGACAGTACAAACACAACCGTTTATAAGCACATAAACATCTAAATTGTACAAAGCATACACGTGAAGACAAAACAGAAACCCCAAATTAACGGCAAATATTTGTTTAAATTGATTTTTAAACTCAAAAAACAATCCCAAAATTGACGATAACTTACACACCACTTCCATTATCGGATTGATTCGCCAAAAAACGAAGAAACATACATTTTTAATTCATTTCATCAGCCAAATTGTATTAGATTATTCACCATGCTATCCACATGGAGATACAAACATTTTATCCAACCCTATTTGAATATTTGTGCCCTTTTTGGCCAATCCCTTCCCAATTTGCCCAACTATAATGGTTTTGGTGTTTTGTTTGTTACATATATTTTTGTTATTTTGACAGTGATAATTGTGGCAGATGGGTTTATTTTTTATGGAGGCACATGCATCATAATGGGGGTGTTTGTGGTGAATGTAACCAGTGTTTTGATGGTGGTTTTTGTCAAAAGAGCACAGTATTTGAGGATGGTATTTTTAATTAAAAAATTCGATAATGCAATTTTATACAATGATACATTTATACTTACTGTTTTGTTAATTTTTTTTATAATAATTATTTTCCATATCACGTTTTGTACAATCAAAATCCTCAATGACTCAGTGATAACAATAATTATATACAGTCTAGTCACACTGCTGCAGAAAATCATGGTATATTTGACCATACTGCAATTTTTGGGTTGCCAATGGGTGGCAAGGTGCTGTATAGGGTTTTTACTGGAAGTCTATCCAACCCATTTTTTAAATGTTTCCAAAATGCAGTTCATTTTGCTAAAATTTGAGGATATTTTTGACGTGGTTGATTGTACGTGGGATGTTTATTTATTGTCAATATTTTTTGTTCATTTGAATTTTATCTCCCGAATTATCTGTGCTGTTGCCAACGTTAATGATGGGCAAATCGCTTGGGTTTTATTTGATGAAATTATTGAGCCTCTGGTGAGTATCTCTTAAATTTTTTGCAAAAATTATTTAATTAATTTCAGGGTATTCTCCTTATGCTACAATTGTCAATAATATTGACAAAACAATTGATGGAAAGGATACTGAAAGTCAACAAAGAAGTTTGGTTGACTTATTCAACAAGTCGCAATGAACGTATTTTGTTGGACATGATTGAATTATTCCAAAATCATTTGGAAAAGAGATTTTAGTGTTTTAGAGTGATTTGCATAAACACTTGAAAATATACATTTACAACATTATGACATGAATAACTTCAAAAAAGCACGTTTTCCTGAAGATATCAAAATTCATGGACTTTAATTAAAACAATGCACGAAATTCTCTATTGAAATGCAGATTTTCTCTATGTGCGAATACAGGACAGTACTATTTAAAACTAGGATTTCATTCACAGTTTGAATAGTTCCAATTACAGATCTGGACACACAAACTGGATATAAACATTCAAAATTTTGTTTCAAATCACAAATAGTGGCAAAATGAAGCTGTCCACTGTGGTTTCTATTGGAGGAAACCCGTTTCGGATTCATTTATTGAGTATTTCAACTTTTTTGTTTTTATGATTATATAAATTTCATTTGAACTTACAGTATGATCACTCCATGGATGCTGAAGATAGTTTTGAAAGTAAGTCACATGCCTAGAAAACATCAAAACATTGACTTGGAGGTTTCAAATTTGTGAAAATATTTCGAAAATTGTCGCCATTTATTATTTGAAGAATTATTTTCCAGTTGAATATATTGATCTAATATTCCTCGCATTCAGAGAAAAAAAAAATGATGATTTTAGTATAATAATCGAACCAAGCGCCGTCAAAGAACCAAACGCAGCGGATTAGGCAATCAATGCAACACCTGTTGTATCAGAGATGCAACAATGATTTTGTACAAATATCACCAAAGAAAACTACCTAACCAAAATCGCAATTTTTTTAGATTCTTACATTAGGTTGATTTAATAGAGAACCAACTTTTGTGTTAAATTGAAAAAAACATTATTATGAAGTAAGTCTAAAGATATGGTTGTCAATACCCCATTTTTTTTCACTACATTGAAAGCAGATACCCTATAAGAGCTTTATAAAAGAAAAATTACAAAGAGAAACTTTATCCTCTATTCTTGCGCTTTCCATTAAGCAAAAAATTGAGGTAGGATAATGTGTTATATAAAAGCTCATGTGGAGCTTAATTTTTCTTATTAGTGATAGATCCTTGGGTGGGGTTGTCGTGGAAATGTTTATGTTTTATAAGGTAAGTTTCATTCAAATTTCTATTCTGTAATTGGAAATCTTGTGAAAATTGCTAGCCTCTGTACTAAGTCAACTGCAATTTATGTGAAATGATATATGCCACGTCATGAAGGTTATCAAATTTCTTATCTTTGTCAAGAAATAATGGGAAAATAAGTTAATCCCGTTTTTTTTTTTTTTTTTTGACCAGTTTGGGTTTAACGAATTTACTTATTCTTGCACCATTTTGAAGACAATTTGACATAGTTTCTCCATGTCCTTGTATTTTCATATCTTGATTTTTTTAAATCGAATTTTTATCAGTTATCAATTTTCGCCTCCATAAAACAGAATTTTGTAAAAACAACTATAATGCCACTGTCTAATGCGTCAGGTCATGAAGCTATCAAGTTATCAAATTTCTCCTATGTGACAAAAAAACAGATAAAATAGCTACGCCAATGTCCCATGACCGTTTGCTCAATATTTGATTTTGAACACTATCCAGTCGATAACTGGTTATCCGACTACTATTGATAGTTCAATAATAGCTATTTATTTTTTAGCCAATTTGTTCTCTTAATTTTTTTTCATCTGGCGCATGGTTTTCGCTCAAAAAAAATAAAATCTACTTAATTGCATTGACACCCTGCTGTGTCTTCCAATACTTTTAAATCAGTGGCGCCCTCTCTAACATTCCCATGCATTTTGATGCATAGAAGACTTGTTACAAATTTCAACAAGATATCTGAAATAGTATTAAATTTAATTTCAACACCTAGGCTCTTGCGGACCTATGTCCATATAAACTTTTTGTCTTGAAATCATCCAAGGATAATCACCCTTAAGTATCGGCATTCAATTAATAAACACCCTGTATATTATATCTTGTTGTTCAGAAACTATAGGGATGAGTTGCGACTTTGATTCATGTGCCACACCATGGAGCTATCACTCAGAACAAAGAAGTTATCGTTTTTTTCAACAGATAATCCATCTCATCCTCCTGGCATACATCCTGCAAATCAACAAAATCTGCATCCAGGGCTGGAGTGGCCGAATCACCGAAGATGACGAGCAAATCGACTGCCAAAATGACCTTTGTAACGTTAAAGAACCTGCCTTTAGCGCCAACAATTTGGGAAAACAAGTAGCAACTGTAACAATATACTATTTAAAAATTAACAAAAATAATCAATGTAGATGTTGGAGTATGAGAAACGGTCCAATCTACAAGAGTCAGCGGGACCAAGTCAGTGTCAGTGTCATATGCAATCCAGACTTGTGGATTTGGGAAGTGATGTTTATCCGAGGTAGTCGGTTTAATGCTGTCAACATGATTATCATGTTTTCTGTTTCAGATACCTCCACACAGGTATTTGCAAGAAAAACGGCTGCGCCCTCTTTCACAGATGCAAACCGAAAAAGTATAAAGTTCGCGTGTTGAAACGCAAAGAGTTGGATTCAGAAGAATACACCGATTCTGACCTTCCAGAGTTATTGGCCCACGACTGGATTATCGAACACGCTGATGTTATTGTGGCTTGTCAATGTGTTCCTATCTAAAATCACATAATATTGAATTTATATACACTGTGTTTTTATTAATATCTTGCAACTGCCGATTGTTTCGACCCAATTTCTCCATGTCTGCTGAATACACGTCAGTCAACATCTCGAACTTAAACATTGTAATCTCAATAAAAATTCATATTGTTCTTGCTTTTTCTGATACCACAACTGGTTTCAAGGACCGTGTTTTGTTGGGTGGAATCACAATTAATATTTTTTATTATTTAGAATGATTGATTGATGTCACTCTGTCCACCTCCCGTATCAATCCCAGTATCCAGCGGTGGCGCGTATCCGACGGACCATCCCTGTCGGACCATAAGTATATACTGATGGAAATCAATAGCATTGACAAGCCGTCAGAAATGTACCGCAACCCACGCAAAACAAACTGGACTGAATTCCGGGAGGAGCTGGAGGCGGGGGTTGAGCGGAGTCAAGGAACGTATGCTTAACAAATTTGATGTTGAGGTGGTAGCGGAACAACTACAAAACGCCATAATCCACTCTTACCATCAATGTTGTCCGCTAATCCGGCGTTCTTCATGCAAGGACACAACCTGGTGGAACGAGAAACTTGACAAGATGAAGGGGAAAACACAGAGACTCTTCAATGTGGCCAAGAAAACCGGTGAATGGGATGAATACCACCATACTCTGACAAAATACAATAAAGAAGTAAGGGAAGCTGAGTGGAACTCCTGGAGGAAGTTCTGCACTGAGGTCGAAAAAACCTCGGAAGGAGAAGGAATCCTAGCTAGAGATCCCCTTCCACCAATGGCGACACTAAAGAACCAATGGTGAATACACGAAAAATGGCGAAGAAACCATTGAGACATTACTCAGGGCACACTTTCCAGACTCGACTATAATCAACTCGCAACTAATGACTAATGAAAGGATCAAGGGATGATTGGGTCACAGCCCGACAAATTGTGACACCAAATAGAATTGCATGGGCTATAGACTCATTCGAACCATACAAAGCACCTGGATGCGATGGGATAATACCGGCTCATCTGCAGCAGGGCAAAGCCCAACTCAAATCGATGCTTTGTCAACTATTCACAGCAAGCCTGACAACGGGACACATACCCATGATCTGGAGACTCTCACGAGTGGTCTTTATACCGAAACCCGGGAAAAATATAACTCTCAGCCCAAGGCATTCAGACCAATAAATCTCTCGTCATTTCTACTCAAAACGATGAAGAAAGTGATTGAGAGGCACATTCCACAGACACAGGCACAGGCCACTAAACAAAAACCAAAACGCCTATCAATATGGAAAATCATGTGAAGCTCCTCTGCTAAAATAGAGCAACCACTGAACAACCAAGGAATTGCTCTAGCTGCATTCCTTGATATAGAAAAGGAGCATTTGATCATACCTTCTTCAATTCAATCAATTCAATGACTATACCGCAATTAACCGGCGTGGAATTAAAGACACAGTTTGTAGGTGAATAAAAACATGCTGAAAGGAAGGAGAATTGACAAAACTGTAACTATAGAGGTAGCTAAGGGCTGCTTCCAGGGTGGAGTCTTATCCCCTCTCCTCTGGAGCCTAGTCGCAGATGAACTACTGGTGGAGTTTAACAGCAAGGGATTTTATGTCCAAGGCTATGCCGATTACGTGGCAATACTTATCACTGGCAAACACACCAAGACAATATCAGAACTGATGCAGACAGCTCTGACTATCGTAGAAGACTGGTGCAGGAAGGTGAACCTGAAGGTCAATCCTGAGAAAACATCCCTGGTCAGCTTTACAAGAAAAAAGAATATAGCGGGATCATTTAAACCCATATTCTTTGGACAAGAACTGCAGGTGGCAAGAGAAGTCAAATACCTAGGCATCATCCTGGATGACAAGCTCACATGGAATTCACACCTACAGAAAATCGAGGCAAGGCCACAATGATGGCAACAAAAAGAGCGATAGGAAAGAACTGGAACATAAATCCGCGCATGGTACACTGGCTCTACTGTACCGTGGTAAGCTCTGTTATCTGGTGGACGAAAATCGAGCAGAGACAAGCATCCACGGAACTTGCAAAAGTTAAGAGGCTAGCATGTCTCTGTGTAACGGGAGCCATTAAAACTACTCCAACATTTGCCATGGAGGCCATGCTTAACCTTATTCCCCCTTCAAATATCTATGTATATCAAAATGGAAGCAAGAATGGGAGCATATAGACTTAGCAACACCGGGAATTGGAGCTACTCAAACTCCCAAAGACACGCACTAACACAATCACGAATCACTTAGTAACAATGAGGAGTGATATCATGGTAAAAAATATTAACTTCAGCACGTCATGCCGGGGGACTAGTGCCGGAATCGTAAATCCTTATCCTTAGTGACAGCTAAGCTGCAATCAAATCCATCTCCTGTCGAAAAACCAAATCTAAACAAGTCAGCAGAACCTTGTTACACTGGGAGCATCTAATGATGTTACTCTTGGATGGATACCGGGACACACAGGGATAGCTGGGAACGAGCGGGTGGATCTACTAGCACGCAAAGCTGCAAACACACCACTTCTGGGTCCAGAACCTGACATTGGTATCACAAAACCCTCTGTAAGAGGTTGACTAAACCGTTGGTCCAAAAAACAACAGAAAACTAGATGATGCCAATCACCAGGACTGAAACACAGTAAATTAATGATGAACCCTCATTTTCTGGAAGCAACTTAGGAAAGCAACAGGTATATCAACTGGACACTGCAGTCTAAGGAAACACATGCATATCATGGGCCTTTTCAACGAGGAACCCATATGTAGGTTGTGCAACGAGGAGGATGAAACAGCCTCCCACATTGTATTTGAATGTGAAGCGCTGGCGTACTGGAGAAAAGATAACGGAAAATTCACAACCGCTCCTCAAAGGTCGGACAGAGAAACAGTAGAACGAGTCATAAACCTTATTCGGGCAATGGAGCTCTTCGACTGAGAGACAGGCACAGAGAAGATACAATAAGCCCAACTAGAGGCTGCGGTGTCGGGGCCAACAGCCCGAAACTCGTATCGCCTGTACTTCAGTAATCAGTAGAATAATTTAAAAAATGTGCTACCTACCTGATTTTTTCCTATATTTTATTGACATTTTAAACCTTGCGAAATTATCACTGACGAAGTGATTAATAACAAAATAACATGAATAATAAACAAGCACGTTTTTCCTGAAAATACTAAAATACATGGACGTAAATTAAAACAAGGCACGAAACGCCCTATTCAAATGCAGATTTCCTCTGTGCGAATACAGGGCAGTTCTACTCAAAACTAGGATCTAATGACAATCTGAATTGTTTTAATTCCGGATCTGGACACAGAAACTAGATATAAATATGCAAAATTTTATTCCAAATCAAAAATAGTGGCAAAATGCAGCTGTCAATTGTGATTTCTTTTGGAGTTTTCTTCACCTGTATGTATATGTTTACAGGTATTGACGGAAAACCGTTTGGGTTTGGTTTGGTGAGTATTTCAACTATTTTATATTTATTATTCTATAATTTTCATTACAACTTACAGTATGATTACTGCGGGGATGATGAAGAAAATGAAGATAGTTATGAAGGTAGGTCACATGCGTAGAATACATTATAACATTGTTTCGTGAATTACTGTGCCTATGACTTGCCCACAAACATAGTCGAAATTGTCCGAATTTATTGATTTAAAAATTATTTTCCAGATGGATCTTTTGAAGAATCTGAAGAAGCCAGTATGTCAGAAACGGAAATAGGCACGGATACAGAAAGTCCAAAGCGTGGAATCCAGATGAAAAAAGTTGATGATTCTACTTTAAGCGAACCAAATGCTGTAAAAGAACCAAATGCAGCTGTTGAATCAGAGGCTCAACAATCATAATTATTTTGTTTATTGTATTACCAAAAAAAACTAACCAAACTTCGAATTTTCAAGTTATTGGAATCATTCTTTGGACATAACATTGAATACAAATAATTGTATTAACAGGACATTTGTGTGTTCAATTAACCCTCGGGTAGGTACCATTTATATGTAATAGGTTTGTAAAAAAATTTGGAATTATCTGACGTTTGGCTTTTGCGCTCTCTATTTTATGAGGGTGCCAGATCGAACAAAATAGACTGGCGTTCGATCGAAGGGAAAATTCGCCTAGGCCATTCTGTGCCGATTCTGGGACCGATAGAACGGTCATACGAGAGAGATAAACGATCACCTCCATATAATTCTCCGTTTAATGTCTCTCTCTTTCTCTCTATATAACCGTTCTATCGGTCCCAGAATAGGCACCCAGGGAGTACCACTGGAGTACTGGTGAGTTCTGCGGGACTTTATTCAGTTTTTGTAGGGCGAACAGTTTGGAGAAAACGGAGAACAAGTTCCTCAGAAATGTTATTTTTCACCGTAGAAATAAGGGAGGGGTTATTTGCACCAAAAACTGTCAAAAACGCGTTTTATTCCAAATTTAATTGTTTTTCTATTCAAAGTCTTGCGATAATCATCAATAAAATAAACGGTTTTTGTTCGACTCTCGTCGCCCGTACCACATTTTAACGACGTTATCGGACAAATTTTCTGTAACTGTTTGTTGTTTTCCAGCTACAAAACATCGTTTACACCATCCGCCTATTCATAAAAATTTTTCTAACTGTAACTCTGCTGTTATATTGTGTTTTGTATATTTTCTGTTAATTCCTCCTTGTAACTGATGATCTGGGACCAGTCGCTGTAAAACTGACAGTTAATCCAAAGGGTGGCGCCCGAGATAAGGGAAATACGATAGCATCACAGCTGTGGATTTGGGAAGTGGTGTTTATCCGAGGTAACTGGTTTAATCCTGCGGACATGATTATCATGTGTCTATTACGGGCATTTGCAAGAAAAAACCCCTGCGACATCTCCATAGATGCAAACCGAAAAAATACAAGGTTCGCGTGTTGAAACGCAAAGAGTTGTAATCAGAAGAATTCATCGATTCTGAGCTTCCGGAGTTAGTGGCCCACGATAGATACAACTGTTAATCATTTATTGCAGAATTTATGTAAACAGTTCTCTGATTAACATCTTGCAACTGTCGATTATTTCGAACTAGTTTCTCGTTGTCTGTGGTGTACAAGTCAGTCAACATCTCGAACTAAAATATTACAATCTCAATTGAAACTCATTATTTTTTTTTTTTTACTCACATCCTCCGGCAGAATTCCACTCAAATCCTTGAAAACCGACCAAACAACATTCTCCGAACATTCGGGAGTGGTTAGAGAGCCAATGTACGTGAAAAATGAATCAGTCTTTTCAGGATAAAATTCTGATGGTTTGATGCTGCCTGGGCAGGATTCTGATGTGCCTGCTTTTTTTGATACCACTTTGACGGCCTCATTGATTGTTTTGAAGTTGGTTTGGGTAACTGTGGTGGATTTCTGTGAAACAATACAGATTAAACAACAAATTTTGCACTCCTGGGACAGATCCGGTATCAGGGGGGAGCCACTGTTACTGTTCCGTGGCTAATGAGAACAATAGGCTGTGGCGCGTTCAAAGATTTTAACGATTTAAAATAAGTACGCATTTAGCAACTAACACTGCACTGCTTTTTTGGCATTTTCAGAAAATAATAAAATGTTTACTTTTAAAAGAGATAACGCTTATTAATGTCTGTTATTAAAAAATTCCTAACATCACTAGTGTACTTTTATAGGTTAGAAATAAGTTAATAGATAGTTATTTCACTTTATGCACTCGGCGAATATTATCAAAATTATATTACAATTATTTAATTTCTCTGTTAGTTATTTTGTTGCTTACATTGATTTAAATTCAAAATTTGCTTAATTTTTTTTAAAGTTCACCTGTCAGATATCATTCTTGAAAGGTGCCATTGTGATGATCTATTTGAGACTATACAGGGTGTCCCACTATCCCAGATCAACTGGTCAATACTTATACTGCATAGAAGAACCAGAAATAAGAAGTTAGAGATGGGAAACCCATGGCCAAAATTCCCCTCGTTGCCAAGATACAGGGTGTATTGTTATTTGAGAAAACAAAAATCACACGCCACTGTTTTTTGGACAAAATTTTGTTTTCTTTCAAGATACTCATCCAATTTTCAATGAAAAAGGTCTCTTGAGTTTTTTCTCTCCGACGAGTAGAACAGTAGGATTTCCTACTTTTACCAAAACTGAAAATTTTCGGTTTGTATTTTTTTACTCGAAAACGGAGCGCCGGAGAGAACAAAGTTAAAAGAGCTATTTTGTTGGAAATTGAACGAGGTTTCAGAAAAAAGTATAAAAGTATAATTTAAAAAAAAAAATAGGGCACACATGTTCTCCAACTCCGGCCCTGAACAAGTTTTATTTCAAATACTCAGAAACATGCAATAACATTTATTATTTGAAACCTGAAAATTTCATCAAAGTCGGTTGAGCGGTTTTCAAAATAAAATCAAATATTCATTTTTTTTGAAAAACTTGTACACCCTGCATCTAGCAAACGGGGCACTTCCGGCCATGGGTTCCTCATCTTAAACTTCTTATTTATGGTTCCTCTATTTGCGGTATAGGTAGTGACCAGTTGAT
The DNA here is from genome assembly GCA_958502075.1 of Orchestes rusci. Taxonomy (NCBI): domain Eukaryota; kingdom Metazoa; phylum Arthropoda; class Insecta; order Coleoptera; family Curculionidae; genus Orchestes; species Orchestes rusci. The sequence goes on from OY293305.1 coordinate 262,242, forward strand.
CTGGGACACCCTGTATATGTCATCATGAATTGTGTTGATGTAGGTAGTACCGTCTAATGCATATTGTCAATAGAAAAAGGTTATTTGTGCAACAAAACATCATTAAATGTCAAAATCACGTTACAATCGGAGACTTGATGTGAACGCGCCATGAGTGTAGTTCTCGTTAACCATGCTTTATTACAAAAAATTTGTTGGTACCACCGTTGATTGAGTTCCACTTACATTAAATAATATACCAACTACGCTGACCCCTTCGGGGTGCTGGAGAGCTTCTGTCAAATCACTGTACTGATCATTGTAGAACACAAAGTGACCTTCAAGATCCGAACTGAAAATCAAAACAAATACAAAATAAATACAAGAAAAAATACTGACTGTGCTCCATTGATGGTATGTTCAGAGGGCCAATGGAAGTGGAAGTTGTCCAACCTAAACTGCCCCTTCAACCACCCTCCAGACACTTTTGGCAAATTAGTATTATTTGCTTTTAGCAGTACTTGGACTGTGAATTATTATAATTAATTAGGCATAATAACATTATACATTATTATACCAGAATGTCCATTATTTGTCACAGAAGCATCGAACAAATTGTCGAAATTCTGGAAAAGCAGCGCTGGAAGGCTGGATTGATTTGAAGCTGACTCAGTTAAAGGTATTGGAGATTGTCGAGTACCGGTTGTGCACACTCCCGTCCATTGGTCTGATAGAAATCAATCCAAGTTCAAAAACCGATTATGCAAATTTGATTTGGTTGAAGATCAACCTTTTGTTGGTAGAAGAAGATTCACATGGTCAATCTAACAAAACCGGTTAAGTGCGTCAAAAATGGGTTTTTTTATGTTTAACGGACAGGAAACAATTAATTTCATTTGAGACTTCCCAATCATTAAGGTGTTTGTTGTATTGTTAAATTAAATCAGGGGATCGAAGTTTCATTATGAGTAATGACTTGGTTTTTGTCGTGTTTTCAATTTATTGCCATTATTACAGATCACCTTAATGAAAAATTTGAAAGTATTTAATGGAGCAGAAGAAAGATAAATTTTACAAAAATCATCAAACGTGTTGATTAATAAAGAAAATACGCTGGAACTAGTATCAATGTCCTTATATCATTCGACTCTGATCACATTGTAAATTAATCAATAACCACTTATGAGGATCGGAAAAATCTTTACAACCCAATAAATTCCAAATACAATAGAAATAATCATTCCAAAAGAATAAAATCATATTTATCAATTGTGGTATTAACTTTAAGCAACCGGAATTTACGTGACACTTTATTATTGATTATCATTTGTTTTTCAAGTGATTAATCCCAGATTTTGTTGATGAATTGGTGGAACCTTACCTTGTTCGTTATAATTCCAATGTCCAGCGTCTCCCAAGTGGTAATTACTCCAATCTGCGACATTCACGTTACGGATTACTGAAAATTGTAAATTAAATTTAATTGTCTTAGTTTTACACCTGAAATTGGTTAATTAAGTTATAAATTATTAGTTCTACGAGGTTTAGTTGCGTACGTTGCGGTCTTCCAAGGTTGATAGAACATCACGAGTGTTATAAATTTGATTTGGTTAGTAATTAATTTTTATTGGGTTGTGACAATTTGAATATCTGCGAATTGTTTGAAAATAACACTTTAAAACCGAATGTTGGTTGACCTGATGATTAATTTATAAATGAAACAAGAACACATTCAAAAATGCTTTGTTTTTGAGATACAATGATGGGTTTTTTCAAAGAGGTAGGCAGAGGGAGATCAAAATTTTGCCCCAACATTTTTGAACGTGGACTTTAATGAAGTGTCACTCAAAACTATGATAAACCTATTTTTTTATGCGTATTTTGTTTTGCGACTTATTGACTCGGACATGAAATGTTTAATTGGTGATCAGAAGTTTAATTTTCCACCGTTTCGGGAAAACTATCATCAGGAATTTTTACAACAACCTGTACCTCGACTAAACAGGACATCTGTTTATAGAATAGTGTATTGAAGATTGGAAATGATGGAAAAATAATGAAGATGAACAAAAGTAATAACCAAAACTATATATATTAATACCTAATAAAATGAAACATCATGTTCATCATACTAGAGTTATTCGAAAAGTTAAAATAAAACAAAAAAAAATATGATTTTGGTCTCTTCATGCATCCAAATTTGAAGTTGATAACTTACATTGTTCAGCACAACTTACTAAGATCATATCTTTTTCACACACACAGTTTTTTTTAATTTCTTGAATTTATACAAGATGGATTTTAGTATTTCTGTGCAATCTAAGTTTGAAGCTGAATACGGAAATTGTGAAAGAGTATAAAATTTCAGAATATTATTTTAAGATTTCTTTATCGCTCCCGAATTTTTCATTTTGTAATTTCAAATGAGGTATTTTAAAGTTTCAAATTTCTGAACTATAATTCTCAACTTATCACATTCTCAGAAAATTAGATTTCTTGTTGCGTCAGTTCTTTTATCCAAAAACTCATTTTCAAATTTCTAAATTGTTACAGTTACTTTTGAAATCCCAAATTTAAAATATTCTAATTCTCAATTCCGAAATTCCCCAATTATTAAATTCCCAATTTAATACATCCTCAAGAAGATCAATTTCGAATATACTTAAATCCCTTATTTTGAAATTGCTAAAAGATTTCTTGAACAATAATTTTCGAACAACTAGATTTCAGACAAATATACAGGGTGTTTCATTAATATTGCGAAACAATTCAGGGTGAGTTTCCCCACTTGAAAATAATAAGAAGACTTCATATAAAGATGTGTCCAGAAATGCTTCGTTACAGAGCTACAGGGTGTAGAAGTTTTATTTTTATTTTTGTTTTTTCTAAATAATATTTGAACCAATGTCTATATTTCCATAAAAATCGGTATTTGAGGGTTTCTTTTTATGCGGAATTCGAATTTTATCTCAGTTTGGCTCTAACTTGTAGAGGGCGCCACCTACACTCATTTGTCCTGACATGTACAGCCATAACCTTATTGGACGTAACCGTATGACATATTTGAGTGAAAAAACATATTTCTCCTTTATTTTTATGCCAAAAAGGCATACTTGATAGAGGTCGCTACGTGCCACCATTTTCGAGATATTAAGATTTGAAATAATGAATACATAATAATATGATAATGAAATTATGACCGAGCATTGTGTCTCATTGATAGTGCCAAGAATACAGGATAAGTTTCCTCACGTAAAAATAAAAAGAAAATTTCATATAAAGATGTGTCCGGAAATGCTTCGTTACAGAGCTACAGGGTGTTAAAGTTTTTCAGTTTTTTTATTTGTTTTTGTTTAAATAATATTTGCATGAAAGTTGTTGATAACATCACACACAAGTCGACTTTTATCTTTTTCACTGAAAATATAAAGCATTAATGCGTAATATGTTATAACTTCTAGCAGGTTACCTTCGCCATAATTTACAAATCCCATGTATTAATGATTTCAAATCCAAATATCAAGTATGCCTTTTTTGCATTAAAATAAAGGAGAAATATGTTTTTTCACTCAAATATGTCATACGGTTACGTCCAAAAAAGTTATGGCTGTACATGTCAGAACAAATGAGTGTAGGTGGCGCCCTCTACAAGTTAGAGCCAAACTGAGATGAAATTCGAATTCCGCATAAAAAGAAACCCTCAAATACCGATTTTTATGGAAATATAGACATTGGTTCAAATATTATTTAGAAAAAACAAAAATAAAAATAAAACTTCAACACCCTGTAGCTCTGTAACGAAGCATTTCCGGACACACCTTTATATGAACTTTTCTTATTATTTTTAAGTGGGGAAACTCACCCTGAATTTATTCGCAATATTAATGAAACACCCTGTATATTTTCCGATGGAATTTCCAATTCCGGAAAATTTCCCAAATCGTCAGCTCAAGAGCGCCAAAATTAAATTAAATTGAATTTCTGACTCCATATAAATTCATACATTTACTAATTATTAATCGCGATTTTTTAGTCCTCAAAACGAACCAAAAAAAATATGAGTTCATCAAACAAAGATTTAAAAAAACAATTAACCAAAATAAATGAAAAATATGAAAAAATTAGCCGAACAAAAAAACAAAAAATATTCGAAGTAGATACAGAATTTGATCGGGATGGTACTTGCAACGAACATTTTTTTGATCTGAAAAAAACCAGCGGTGTACGATTTTTTTTCAATGGCAACGGTTGTATGCACGTCACTTTGAAAATAAAATAAACTTTACATCGTCGGCGTCGCGCGTCCATCTAACAAAGTTAAAAAAAATTATTCTCTACAGAACTTCTGTTTCGAAAACGAAGTTTTGAATCATCATCATCAATTATTAATCAATTAAAAACGCACTTGTGTATAAAATTTTATAAAAAAAGAAGAAAGAATGATAAATTAAAAAAACTGAACTCACCAATAACAACAGCAGTAATTAACAAAACCACAATCGAACCAACAGCCAATCCATAAACAAAACTCTTCCAACTAAAATCACTCTTCTTCTTCTCGTCCAAGACACCCATTTTGCACTGAAGATTCAAACGAGTCTGAAACACAATTTAGCGCGGCAAATCGTGAAATAGTGCATTGATTGAATGAAACGTGCGCGCTTAATAAATGCCAATTTTGAGATTCAAATTTGTTAAATCTCTCGACGTGTCTAATCCCGGGATTTTGTTTTATTTGATTTGCTTGACGGGATTAGATTTTTAATATCGTGTTGGTCAAATCGTGAAGTAATTTCGATGATGGATGGGGGTTCCGTTGCGATTTTCTTGGATTAGTTATGTGACAAGTTGTGGCCGGATATGAAGATTATTTTTTTCTGTTTTTGTTTTGACAACATTCACGTAGTCAAATTTCCTTCATAACTCCTCGTCTCCGTACATAAACACATATTTTCTTAGTTTTTTTGTTTAATTTTGACATTTTTAACTATGTATGTATAACGTTTTTAGACCTTCCAAATAAGTTACCGCAATCTCACTATAATAGTAAAAATATATATTTTTTTTTACTTTGCAGATTTTATATTCCTTCTATTTTTATTTTTATTCCAATGCAATTTTGGGTTTGTTTTTTTTCTAGATTGATAAGGGAACGTCCACTCAGTAAAAAACCGAAAAGATCACACTTATCATTTTTGGTGTGTCTTTAGCAATAGGGGTTTCCTTTTTTTTAAATTGACCTGCTTTTTGCAGGATTCTTCGAAAACTGCCACCTGAATTCCCAGACACAAAATTACACTCGTCACTTCTGTGTTTTTTATTTATTAATTATTTTTCCAATTTTATGACGAAAAATAATCATCATAATAATATTTTAGTAAAATTAATGGACCTCCCCTCATTAACCCCAAGATCAGCATTTTTTTTTTTTGATAATGATCTATCTTTACTGGACTATTGTGAAATATTTAGATAGTTTCAAATGAGCCTCCCCTATACAAGATCAGCATTGTTAAATTTCTAATACAATGTTTCGTCGTCTACAGCAACTTTTTATTTTAGATTTCAGCACAAATATTTTTCAAATGACGTTTTTCCGGGTCAATCCAAAAGAAATAAATTAATTGACTCCAAAACCTGTAATACAAGCAATAAATCTCAATCCCATAATATAACATATATCGTGCTCAAGTCACAATAGGATTAATCAATAATCAATCAAGCTAAGATCATATCAATAATTCCGCGAATCCAATAAATAGATAAACACGGTAGATTCAAGTCTGGCGATCGTGGTGGTCCAATAATCACACAAGTCACAATCTCTTCATTTGAATTGAAACGTAATAATCACCCATCATTATCAATTAGTTTTTTTTTGTTACATAAGACATAATTTTTAGTTATTAAGTATTTTCGAGATAATTGAGCGGATAATTATCGACTATGTTAATGAGCAATTTGAATTAAAAACATCCCGATTCCTTATTCGCAAAACTTGACAATCAACACTTAATAAAACAAAAAGTCAACCTTAACACTGATAGTATACAGACTGTGGCTAATTGCCATGCATTTAGCAATGAGAAGATTTAAATCATCTTGGATTTGTTCATAATAATATTCCTATAGAAAATCACAAAGCGCGAAGGAATTTTGAAATTATTATAGTCATGGTTCAATGGGTTTTCTATTGGGATGTTATTATGGTTTAAATTGGTGCATAATTTATTTTTGGCAATGTTTGTAGTTTTCAGAATATACAGGGTGTTTAAAAAACATTGGGCAAATTCCTGAGGTCATTCTAAGGAAAAAAGTTCCAATAAACATATGTTGGTCCGAAAACGCATCGTTTCTATGATACAGGGTGGAAAAGTTTTTTTTAAATCATTTTTTTTTAATAATTCACTTGTATTTTGACCGATTTGCTTGAAATTTGGTGTAAGTAATAAGGGGCTAATTTTGACCCTAATAGATAAAAAATATTGTGTCCAGTGGCGCTGAGGGCGGGCAAGATGTCATCAATTTTTGAAAATCACTCAAAAATAACCCGTTTAACACTTCATTGTAACAAAATGCAGGTAACGTTTAATAAAGAACACACATTTCTTATCTAAGGTCGGGACAAAGACTTGAAAGCTTCTTCCTGTGTTATTTTTTTTTGATAATTATTGTTAAAACACTGTAATACAGGGTGTTTCCTAACCTCTGTGACAAAATGAAAGGGGTGATTCTTCGCCTAATTTTAAGATGAAAATGTGGTATAACTTTTTTTCGAATTTCGCTCTGTTTCCAAAATACAGGGTGTTTAATTTTTTTTTGATTAGTTTTTTATTTTTAATTAATTTATCTTTTACTCGATTTTGTTGAAGTTTGGTAACGGTATTTATAGTGATAACGGGCTCATTTTGCCATGAACAAATAAAAATTATCGGATACAGTGGCGTCCCGAGCGGCACTTCAACCAATATTATTGGGAAAAAAATGTACGCCACTGACTTTTTGTGTCATTTTCATTTTCTTCTCAGGTTATTCAACTAAAAACGCAACTTTTTGATCTCTTGAATTTTTATCGTATCTTGCCTAATTTTTGAGATAAAAAATTAAATCTAGTTGAGTGAGTTTTGACGCAAAAAGTAATTTTATCGCTGATGTTGAATTTTCTAACAAATACAGCAATCAATTATAATCATTTTAATGGAGAATTACCAAACTTCAACAAAATCGAGTAAAAGAAAAATTGATTAAAAATAAAAAACTAATCAAAAAAAAAAATTAAACACCCTGTATTTTGGAAACAAAGCGAAATTCGAAAAAAAGTTATACCACATTTTTGTCTTAAAATTAAGCGAAGAATCACCCCTTTCATTTTGTCACAGAGGTTAGGAAACTCCCTGTATATCATATCATTGTTAAGTTCTCTATTATGGATAACGTTATCCTAGTTTATTTAGTTATATTGGCAACCATGCCAACTGTCAGCCAGCTTTGGCATCGTTGCAAGGTGTCTTGAATGATCCTTATTGGGTCCATCATTCACAGCAGAGCGCATGCGCTTTTGATTTTTTGGTTCATTCAAATAAATAAATATTACTCGTTTATATGTCTCACCATGTATAATAAGTTAAGGGAAAACAAACAAAATGAGAATCTACGTTCAAAAGCAAAGATTGATAAGTTCAATGAATTAACTATTAGTTATAATCATAGTTCATTCCAAGACCCGAAAATAAATTACAAAACACTAATACAATTTTTAAGCAGGAAACCTCTCCAAAACGGTACAACGACGGCAACTCTGCATGACGTAATTTGCATTGTACTGATGGCCAGCTAGGCTAGAACGCCGTTGCCAGGTTGACTTTTAATACGTATGTTTGAGGTGAATGTAAAATTTTGCGGTCAGTTTTGGATCTTTAATTATTGAGTGAACACTACAGCTATTCTATTAGATAAAGTTCAATTGAAATTATTAACTTACCCCTTGAAGGATGATTGGCAAGATTGTTACAATAAGTACTTCCCACAAAAAACCAAAGAATGACGAATTTCATTTTGAATTGTAAAACTACTTTATCAGGAGCCGCGTACTATTATTTATAGCGAATATGTAGATTATTAAAATTTTGATTTTCATAATTAATTGTTATGTTAGAGTAATAATTAACAAATGTCGCTAACATGTATGATTTATGATTCGATAACGATGATTGCTATTTCGATGCGTTATTGATACTGTTGATTACCATAATAATATGCGGATCGTAGCATTTTATAGTTGTTATGGTCAATCCGACAAAGAACTGATATTCTGTACTTACTTAATACCTATATTGAAGATTATAGTGTATTTATTTTATTTCAAAGAACACTACAGAATATAAAAAAAAATCCAAATAGTACGAGACCGGAAATGAAAAATACAAAGAGCAATAAAAATTACAGCTTAATAATTAAAAAAAAAATACAATTTTGGGAAATGGGAAAAATATTAAAAATAAGGCACATGAAAGGATCGTCCAGTAGACTCAATCGCAAAGATGATGACGTCACGGGTGTCAGTAATGCCACACCCTTTTTACGATTATTCAGTGAAGTTTGCCTTTTCTTTTTTGTTTATTAAGTATATTTTTGGGTATTTTGAAAAAATCTTTTTGCTGATGACTTTCAAATATTGGGTTAGAATATGTATATGCATGCAGGAAGTAACAAATTCGAGTATATAGCATTGGTAACTTGTTAACCATAAGAGATCGATACAACATCGGTTAAATTGAGGCAAAATTGCGCAAATTATTCAAAAATAATTTGAAAAAGTTGCGTTGGTTTTTAGAAAAAGTTGATGATTGTCGCGAGAATTCAAAACGTCGGATAATAATTTCGACCATCCCATCTTAAAGAGTAGAAAAAGTGGCAATGAGAATGAGTCTTTCGTTTTTAACAAATAAAGAAGGATTTCGAAAAAATTGGTTATTGCCGGATATCTCCGGAAGTCTTCGGAATTCTCCAAGTTCCGAAGCGTTTTTTTGAGATTGCGCTACTTTGGCTCTATTTAACCAACGTTATATCTCTAATGGTTAACTTAACGAGTTACCAATGCTATATACTCGAATTTGTTACACCCTGTATAAAATTTCGAGTCATTCTGCAAGTAGGTACATGATAAACAAATCAGAAAAGTTTAAAACACTTATGAATTTCCAACGTACTAGACAAAAGTTCACCATCAATGTCATTGTTCAAGGAAATTTCCCCAAAACGGTACAACAACGGCAACTTTGTTTGACGTAATCTGCATTATGCTGATGGTCCGCAGGGCCATGGCGTGGTTGCCAACTTAACTTTTTATACGTTACTTTGAAGTAAACAGTACAACATTTGTGTGGAATTACATGAATTTAATGGTCAGTGGAATATGAGTTAACTTCAATACCTGTTGACATTGACACGACATCACGATAAAAATCACAATAGCGGCACACCAGACAAGAATAGCACAACAATGGCATGCTAAAAAGACTGAATTGGTTAATGATGATACAAGAGGCATCAAGCTAACCCTACATCCTCATGATAAAATTAGACAATTATTTTGTTGTGTATTGGATGTGCAAAAAATTATACTTGCGTATTAAGGTATGCATTGTTTTGCGGAATACGCAAATCATTTCGAACAATTCAAAATACAAACTTCTCCAAAAGCTTTTTATTATAATAATAAATAATTATTCCTTGATTCAACAACTGAAAGTATTGAATCAATATTGATGTTGAATCCGGGCAATAAAAAATATTTTCTGGAATAAAATAGACGCGTTTTATTATATTTTTTGTGCAAAGTAAGGTAGAAAATAACGTGTAAACAAATAATGATCTTTATCACAAATCGATGATTCGTAAAGGAATTAAACTTTATTTTTTAACTTTAAATTGATTTATTGAAATTTTCCACAACGACCTGTAGGTGGTATTTGTTGGGGATAATTTTGTTTCGGTTTCACCCTGAGTTATAAAATTACAGAACAAAATAATTACAATTTGATACAAACTTTTTCTAATTTATTTCAAATCGCAATTGTTATGAATAACAACAAACATTTGCCATGAACCCACCACGAGACTAAATAAATCCAGATCAATGTCTCATGAGCAAATCGTATCATCTTAATCACCTGGAGGTCATTAATTGACAATTTAATTCTAATTTATTGTATGAAAACTCGTGAACTGTCGGTGTTTATTGTTTTGAGATTGTGCTAAAAATCGGCCCTGTTTCAATAAATCATATAAATTGAATAATAGTGCGAACAACAGGATAACCATTAAATCAGATTTGACCACTCGAGATCAAAAAGTAGGGTTTGCCCATTAAGATGGGTTAAACACACAAGGATCTCTAAAATGATTTATTTGCTTTTTTTTCTTGATTGAATTAGAAACCCAACGGTACCATGAGATGAATGAAAAAATAAATTGGGGTCACGTCAAATAATCGTTTCTCTCCATTTTTTTGTTCTAACTTGTCTACTCAAATAGAAGATGTTGACCCCCTTTTTGTCGGATTTGTTATCTACGTTTCAAATCTCATTTAATTAGTATTGTTCGTTATGTAAAAGGTGGATTTATTTTAGTATTTTGAATTGTTTCGAAGTCTCCCTCTGTCAAGCTTGCAGGTCTATCCATTTAATCATTTTTGTGAACCACACTTCAAACCACTTGTAAGCCTCAAATTTGAACTAAGCACTCCTCAATTTTTCCTAATCAATTATTCTAATAAAACCTTGACTTCCACCTCACACCTCACTTTGAAGATTTGCAAAATGTGGTTCAAACCACTTGTGGTGGGGGTGGGGATGACTAAAATTGTGTCCGATCACTCACCACATTTTCAGTAGTAGCTATAATGGAGCAGAGAGCATTGCGCCTTCGCCGTTCGCACGTTTTTTGGAAGCGGTCGTTCCTTCGATCATACACATAGTCAAAGGGTCGTTCTATAATCATGACAGAGAGATTTTGAAAATTTTTCATGCCTTGACTCAACAATTGACAGCTTTTATAGTTAAAAGGAGAAAGTTTGCTGTGAATTTTCTTCAAATATGTACCTTCAATCCTCGACAAAATTTGGAAACTTAATTGTTGGGTAATGTATCATTTTTATTGTCGAAGCTTTGGTTTAACTCCAATCACAAACGATTCCAGTTTAAAGAATGAAATTTTCAGTGGAGAGGAGAAGTAAATTTAAAATGAAAAGTTGAAAAAAAAACACACTCCATTCCCTTCACTCAATCTATTACCTCCATTACAGCCACTCTATACTGTCTAGAATTACAATTCCTAAAAAGCACTTTATTCCTGCATTGTTTCAATTCCTGCAAAACATCACCAACAATATACCCGAGCCCTTTGGCTCGTCCACAGTTAAACGAAAAATCCCCGTGTTTAACAAAACCAATCACAGGTCTGGAACAGGAGTTTTTCACTGTTGCTGCCTCTGGAAGCCATAATTTCCGCATTTTATCCCGATATTCCCGGATTATGTCCACAGTACTGTTTCCTGCGGGCTGCCAGGGTACCATTAATATCAGTAAACACCTTCGAACATTAAACGATTTGTTTGTATCACTAACAGCTGTCAAAGTTCGATAGCTCCAGCGTTGTCAGATCGTGATAAAAATTCACTTTATCAATTTCTTAGTGTAAAAGTTTGAGGAAACACTGAACGACTTACAATAATGTTAATGATTCTTAGTTGTTTAATGTTCGAAAATAAATATCCTACCTTTCCAGCAAGTTTATTCCTTTTTCTACGTCTACGGTATCTTTTCAATATATTTTTGTGTTCTTTCCGCAGCTTATATCGTTCCATTTCTAGAGGATCTTTGCACTTTGATTCTGTGGGTTCTCCATTTAAATCTTGTGTGTTTGGCAGACAAATTATGGAGAATTTCTTGGGAATTCCATGGTTTATTGGTCGGATTTTCACGGGGATTAAACCACGTTCCGGTAAAGGGGGCAAATGGGGTTTTTTGTTGGTTAAAAATTCCTTTAAAATGGGTTTACTGAAGTGTGGAAATGGGAGTGGAATAACTCACCTGGACAGCTTTGAGCAGCTGTTTGTCTCGTACAACGGAAAAATCATTTTTTGATCCGGACCATTCGGAAGTGAGCATTTTCCAGTTTAAACGATAGGGGGAGGTTATTTTGAATTTAGCAAAGTTGGGTCTTTTGTTTGGGGGGAGTCTGAGAAAGAGGGTTGATATTTATCAAATACAAAATATTATTTATTATTTTATCTCATACATTTATGTCATTTTGGACAAGTAAAGTGTCAAATAACACACTAGTGTCTTATAATCCATAACTCACTAGTCACTTATCTCATTGAAAACCGATTTTTCCATTTGTTGCATAAAACATTGTATGCCACTCTTGTATTATTTTTCCCAAGTCACTTGAGAATGTATGTATACCATTTCTCGCGTGACTTATTTTCAACATAATGCACTAGTATCATAAATAACTATCAGCGCAAATAAAACTCACCTAAAAAACCTCTCTCTAAACTCCTCCTCTACAAACCTCTCTTCCTCCTCCCCAGCCGCCGAATCAGGAGGAAGAATATCAACAACCGAACCTTCGAAAGCAATCAAATTTGTCTCCCTCAGTCCACCAGCGCGGGCCCCCCACATGATAAACGACATAAAAAAAGACTGAGACCAGCATGAAGGTATTATTATGTCCCATCCATTTCCATAACCTACGAACCCATGTCAGTTTATGGTGGAAATTAATGGATACTGACCATGATTATCTTTTCTTTTAGATCCGGAATTTCTTAAAAGAATAACGGGGATAATGGATTTGCTTTGTATTTCGGTTCCGGGAACCAAAAACTGGCTTCGCAGTTCGCAGATTTGTGCATTAGTCAGCTAATCAAGAAAATTAATGCGATAAAATGATTTTTTCAACTTACCTTGCTGTCTTTGTTGAATTTTCGAACCGATTCATCCAGCAACGGACTTAAAGCCAAATTGTTTTCAAATTCTAAAAAAAAATCGTCATTTTGTCTCGCACAAGGCATGGCTTTAGTGCGGGTTTTCGGCACATTTAATCTTGGATCCTGCACCAAAATCGAAACTATTGCATTTGCAGGTACATGACTGACATCTTCCAGCGCACCATAAACTTCATTTTGCTTGGATAGAGTGTCTAAGGGATAGTCTTTGATCCAGTCAGCCCCTGTAGCTGACAAATCAGCTATTTTGAGCGCCTTTTTCAAAATGCACGTGGCCAATGGCCCAGTCAAGCGAAATTTGCCCAACTCGTGCTCTAATTCTGTAAGTACAACGTTTCGGCCTTTGTAGCTCGAATTTTCACCATCAGCTAAGTCAAACAACTTGATCATTCGTTGCAAAAACCTCGTGTAGAACGACGGATGGACAAAAATCCACAGTTTCCTGGTCGCAGTGGGACAGTTCCAGAAAAACTGCACCGTTCCCAAGGGTTTAAAGTAAGGCTCGAAAACCGTCACTTCCCCGAACTTGTTCCCTTTGCTGTAGCATTTTGCACCGAAGCTAAGCCCCGTTTTACCATCAGTAACCTTACTCAGTTGCTCTATGATATCCTCATATAAACCCTGAATTTCTATGCATCTAATATAAGAAAAATCCTGTAAAAGACAATGTTGCGTTGTGGCTCTATAACAGGCTCTAAATGACTTATCGCAGGGCTGCTTTGGCAGCTTATAACCCCACTTTTCAGTCATATGGAATCTGGAATTAGTTGTTGAAAAGGGGGGGCGAAAGTGAGGTTGTGTTTACCGTTTAGCATGCCAAATGTGGGTATCGAGCCATTTTATTCTCCGTTGTCGTCTGGCGTAGTCCGACAATATGTTTAATGGTCGTCTGAAACGCGAATTTTTGGTAATTTTATGCTTTTTTATGGTCTCTTTAATGAAATTTTTTTTTCTTTGAATTTTTCATCTTTTTATTCCACATAGGGTCAAATTTGCAGCTTATTAATTTCTATAAGAAGGATTGCGAACATAATGGCGCAGATGATGATACACGACTTTTGCAACTTCACAAAAATGCCATAACTTTTGAACGAATGGACCGATTTTAATGAATTCTGCGTCATTTGGTAGAGAACGACGTTCTAAAAACTTCTTCATGGATCGTAGTGATTTTTCATCTCTAAAGATTTATAACATAATTTAAATAAATTAAAAAGATAAAAAAAATATTAATTGTTCATATTCAAGCTTACTAAAACTTTGAAACGCTACTTTTAATCGAATTGACCGAACTGAATAAAAATTATAACATTTTGAAGACAATTTGATCTCATTTCTTAAACCCACCATTTTCGATATACAGGGCGTGAAAATATGTTGATCAATGAGGAAAAGTACAAAAAAATTGAACGCACTCTAGTTATTCCTCGAGTTATTCTAATATAACTGTTACTAGAAATACATCTATCAAAAAAGTGTTTGTCCCCTTATAAAGATCAGACAAATTCCAGGCATTTGAATATTTTTTCATAAAATGTATACGAGCATCAAAAAATAAGGAAACTGAACGCACATATAATATAACTTGAAAACTTCGACGAAAACCTGCAATTTTTTCAAAACACTGTATATAAAGATTTTTTTCATAAAACAATTACCATTAAATCTATGGGACGTCAAAAATTGTCAATAAGAAAACTGAACCATTTATTCCAAAATAACTCGAAAACCTGCGAATTTATCAAAAAACTTCACAGGACACTTTTTAAAGATCAGACAATTCCCTACAACTTTTAGTTGTACATTTTTTCCGTAAATTGTACCATTTCCATAATATTCGAAAATCAAACAAAGACCCTTTACCTTCGGTATTTCCTCGACGGTCTCTTCGATTTGGGGGGCAACCCCGACTTTGTCATCTGATTGAAATGAATTTGCCGGATTCTTCTTGGCAATCTCTTCACTGCATGCGACATGGCCCTCCGCCTCATGTGTTTTGGCAACTTTTGGAAGGCCATTTTCGTCGAATTGTTTTCACTCAAGTTTTTCCGCATTGTTTGAATTTCCTTTAAACGCGCAGCTGCAAATTTGGCCACTGAAATTCGCGCTGGCAATGGCAAATTATCTGTTCCAGACATTTTTTGATTAAATTGGAATGGAAAATACACAAGTGCAAACTCGATAAAGAAAAAACGGGGTTATGTCAGAGATAATTTATGGTTATGTTTTTATTAGAGGAAGTTAACGTGACAGTGTTGCCAGCAACATTTCCACTTTTGAGTATTGCGCAGGCGCCGTAACGTAATGTCGCAAGAGTTGATGTCCTTGTGCTGGGAATAGCGCATAGTGGGGCTCTTGCTAACTACGAAGCATTGTTGCCGCGAGCTCATATTTTCCATGAAATATACACAACTTATGTATTTCAGTTGACACAGCAACAAAAATAAATTGTCTTTGTTGAAGAAAACGCAATCAATTAATCCTTTTCGTTTATGAAAATTCGTATTGATTTTGTTAATCTAACTATTTCAGTAAAATAGGTTTATCTCAAACCATTTGACAAAAGCGCGCCTAAACTGCGAACAAAACGTGGCAACGCTGCCGCTTCAACTTGCCAATGCCAATTTTATCAAGTTTACACCCCAAGTCTCAGTGTGTGCGTTTTCAGCAAAAAACTCGAAAATTGTCCGCAATTTTCCACACAAAACCCGATTTTCACGCTTTTAGTGCAACTTTGGCACGATCTCCATACATACAGGTGAGTCTTCGACAAAAAACCACACCAAACCTCAATTTTTCTGTGCCGGGTGTCCGACATACTAGAAAACGAATTTGGGTTTCCCTTGTGAAAAACCCTTAATTTGTACGCATTTCCACCAGATTTATGCAAAATTTACGTTCTGATCGGGCATTAATCAATGTTAAACGTAATATTTACGCTTTGGTGTTTACCATAATTCGGTTGTGGAGTTGCACGTGCGATTTTAAACGGATTCTTTGTTTGTTTGAGGAAGTTCCTCGGGAATTTATTCATGGAATTTTGTTGTTTGCTGCGATTTTTCGGGTTTGCTGTGGGAATTTAATGAGTTTTTGAATAATTTTTCGAAAAAAATGAAGGTTGCTTTGCCTTTAAAAATGTGGATGCCATGATTGGGTTAGGGAAAGAACTTCGTATTTTTGGTGTTTTATGAGGTTTCAGGTTACATTTTTTATAAAGGGGCCGTTTAAATGTGTTATTTTTTCAATAGTCTATTTATGTAGCGATGAGTCATACTAATCCAAAGGTCAATGTCTTCCAAGAAAACATCACTTTTACTGCTTTTAATAGAACACTCAGTATATTTCCATATTTTTAAATCTCATATTAATCGCTACTTTGGGTTACGACAAGGTGTACATGGTCAAAACCATTCGGCGGCATTTTGTTCAAACAATCTTATTGGTTGCAGCTAACCCCAACGGTCACTGCCACGTTGCCCTTTCATCCCTAAACTAAACAACATCGATCAGGAATGGTAATGGAGGCACCACCGTCTCCCCAGAGCGTCGGACGGGAGTTCGTCAGACAATACTACACATTGTTGAACAAAGCGCCCACACATCTGCACCGATTCTACAACCACCAATCGTCATTCATTCATGGCGGTTTGGAACCAAATCGCGACACTCATCCGGTGATTGGCCAGAAACAAATCCACCACAAGATCCAACAACTCAACTTCCGCGACTGTCACGCCAAGATTACGCAGGTGGACTCGCAGAGTACTTTGGGCGGCGGCGTGGTGGTGCAGGTGACAGGCGAACTGTCCAACGCCGGCCAACCCATGCGCCGTTTCACGCAAACCTTTGTGCTTGTGTCGCAAAGCCCTAAAAAGTACTACGTGCACAACGACATCTTTCGCTACCAAGACGAAATCATCACCGATGAAGACTTTGAGGAAATCCGACCAGAAGTGGAGGAGGAAGAACGTCCATTAGCTCCCTTGGCCGAGCCGATGGTGCAACCCATCACGCCCGCCCCTGGCATGCCCTACTACGGTCCACCATCGATGGCAGCGCCACAGCCTGTTGTGGTGGTGCCCCCTCCCGCTGCCAACTTGAACGGACATCCCGAAGAGTTATTGATTCAAGGCCATCTGCCGCAGCCCATCCCGCCGCCATTGGCCCATGTCCAGTCGCCACCAGCGCCGCCTGTTGAGGAAATTCCAGAACCGGAACCGCAAGAAGAAGAAGAGCACATTGAGGAGCCCATTATGGATGGGGGGTATGACGATGTGGCTGAGACGGAAGTGGAACAGGAAATGCCTCAGGAGCCTGCGTCGAACGAGCCGAAAACCTTTGCCAACTTGTTCAAAAGCTCCACGATGGGGCAGGGCAACTACCCGCCGCCTCAGGGCTATCAGGCGCAGTCGCCGCCCCGGCAACGAGAGGCGGTGCAGTCGAACGGAGTGGGCAGGGTCAGTGGACCCCCCAGAGGCGCACCCAGACCTGCGCACACCAGAGCACCGAGAAGTGACGACGAAGGTGACCGAAGAAGATCGCAGCCATCTTTCGGCCAACTGGACGCCAACCAACTGTTTCTCGGCAATCTACCCCATGTGGCCACTGAAGATGAGCTGCGCGAAATATTTGCCGAATTTGGCGCCGTTTTGGATTTGCGAATCCACAGCAAACCCACCCCCAGCGGCATGAAACCACAAGGAGGTCGTGCACCGCCCAACTATGGGTTTATCACCTACGAAAGTCAGACGTCAGTTGTGGCTTGTTTGGCGGCCAAACCGATTTTCTACCCGCAACACGACACCAATGGCACCATGTTGAATGTGGAGGAAAAGAAGAACAAGGAGAGCAGATCTTCCTATGGTGGCAGTGGACGCGGAGGCTTTGATAGTGGAAGAGGACGGGGAGATGCGCCCAGGAGGGGCACGGGAGGACCGAGAGGAGGAGGGATGCAAGGGCTTGGCGATAGGAACAGGCCGGATAGGGATAATAGGGACAACAGATACAACAGGTTAGTGCAACGTTTGATATTTTGTTTCAGGCTGATCCGGTAATTTTGATTTTATGTGGGTTGAGTTGTTATAACTGGTACATAACAAAGCCAGATTCTCTAGTGAAAAATATAAGAAAAATTTTTGGAAATGGGGAAAATATTTAGGCGGTATAATAATGCCATAAACGTTTGAAAAATTAACCTAAATATTAAAATGTAGTGATGAACTATTGAAAATTGACCACCAGAACGCGGGTATCCCCACATAATGATGGAACAAAGCGGATCGATTTTCTACTAAACCAATTTTTTTTATTCGCTCTTAGTGGAAGGTCTTGATTCAAATTTAGCAACACTGTGCGCCTACAAAACAAATTTCCCACCAACCACTTGCATCTAGCGAATAAGGTCGTAGACAACCGGTAGACTCAATCTCAAAGATGATGACGTCACGGGTAGCAATTACGCCACGCCCGTTTTTTAGTGGTTTGCTTTTTTCTTTGTTCATTTTGTGTGTCCAAGACTTCGAATATTGAACCAACAGAAGCATAAACGAGTCGAACATGTCAATGTGAACATGGGGGGAAAGGGAAAAAGCAAGTTCCTGCTTTGCCATATTTATTTCCTTGCAATACCTTTCACTAGATTCTCTGTCACCAATCTTATAACAATGACTTGAAGTTCACCATCATCAAATGAATGTATTTCTCTTCAATATTCAAGGACAGTGTAGCCTTTTTTCCATCGCTAGTTGAATAATCGAACGATTTTCCTTGATCTTTTACACTAATAAGATGATTAGAGGAATTTTTCCCACAAACGGCAACGATGGGCATAGATCGAGCTATTTGAAATGCGTTGCCATGTCATTTTCCAGTGGAGAATGATTTATTTGTGCTCGAGAACATACCAAAAAAGTGATGTGTTTGTGGAGCTTCTTCATGGACGGTTGGATTGTAGAGATCTTATCACAAATGAGTCATAATAACATTATATAAATATAAACAAAAACAGAATGTTATCGACTCAAACCAATCGTGTACGTTCGGGGTGCTATGCTTGTTCTAGTGGTTCAATGTTCGAAGGTCCAAGATAAGGATGTCTATCAGGAGGATCTTGGAAACCATAAGAGATGAAGCCTATATGGAAAAACAAAAGACACTTTCTATTATATTCGTGATAAAATAGGCTGTTTAATACAGGATATACTTTTTTTACGCGCCATGTAAAAAAATAAAGTTGATGATGGTTTCTCCGAAATGAAACATCGGATCGTAGGGAAAATCTCTCAACGCTGTTTTGTAGAGGTTAAAAAGTGGCTATAAGGAAGTGTCTTTTTTTCCATATCTCCTTAGATAACGTTAGAAAAAAAATGAAAACGAAACCGGCAAATTTCGTTTTTTTAGGCATGAGTCCTGAAATCAAAAAGAGCCTTAGAAAAATTGTTTGCAAAACTAATCATTGAATTATTCAACTGCTAATCTTATAAATTAACAAAAATCATTTTTGGTCGCAAAAACGTTTCAAGCAAACAAACAATGAACATTTTTATAAGACGAATACAAAACGTAACGAAATATGGGAACATAACAGGCGCTGAAACCTGAAACCCGGGCAACCTGGAACGGTATTGTTGTTAATTGTTAACAATCGCTTTAGTGAGTAGAGTTTTTTAACGTGCCAACATCCATGGCACGGGACCAACAGTTTATCGTCTCTTCCGAATGACGGTGCACCTCTTAAAACCAAATTTTAACATCGACGTTGGTCGGCTCGGCATTCGCTCCTAGGACAAGATGCGTGAGCAGTCGATGCACTAACCACTGTGCCACTGAATATTTTTCATCAGAGAATGTGTGATGTTGCCGTTTACATAATATAATTTTTTCCAGAGGAGGACCAGCGCGTGGAGGCGGTCCCAACACCTACAGCCGACGTTAATCCCCGCTCCCCCTGTCAAGTTTCCCCGTGTTTAGTGACATTCGTAACCTCAAAACTAGTGCCGAAGTGTGTGCCGGGACCTGAAAAACTATTATCCATACCGGTCAATTAATAACACAGTTGGATAATCAAATTCCTCACAAAAAGTGGGGATTTTGCCTGGACGATACTTACTTGAACAGTTCGTCTTGGCAAAATCCCCGGTTTTCCTTTAAAAAAATTACAGTAGCACTGTATTGATCAAGTTGCGTTTTGGGGGTTGATAGTGTGCTGGTCGAACTCAGCACCCAAAACCAACCAATTTCAACAAATAGCGGTAAAAAAGGCTGTAAAATCATGGTAATGTGAAATTGCCATTTCCTGGTGCAAGTTTCGTTGGTCTCAACTAGTTTTACTGTATATCTGCCCAATAAAACGTTTTTATACTCTGATGACTGTGTTTATTTCAATTTGTCCCTGAGACCATTGAAATTTGCCGCAACTTACTACTAACGTGAATAATGACTGGATTTAGGCCTTTAGATGGAAGTTAAATAAATGGATTATTTAGCTTTGTTTCTTGTAACACTCAAACTTGGTTATTTTCGATTCTTGAAACTGTATTGTATTTTTTTTTTAATCTGTGATTTGAAATGCAGTTTGTGTTAGCTTGTACTTAGCAAATAAATTCATAGTTTTTTTAGGAGATTTTTTTTCATTTCCCACTTTATTACATCCCTTATTTTGGCACAAATTTGAAATTTCGATGTTACAAATGAAGCTGCTTACAGCTCGCCATGTTGTATAAGAAAGCCTGTCCATAGCTAATACCTCATTGTCAACCCATCTGTCACAATCGTCATTGAATGACATTTATTTGTCAAAAAATACGGTGTGTCCAAGACCAAGATGAGAGTCTATCATGGGGATCTTGGAAACCTTAAAAAATAAAATAGACAGGAAAAATCATTCATAAACACTGTGAATATGGAGCCGTGATTCCCCTACATAGGCAATCATCCACGTAATGAATGAAAAAATTGAGAATAAAAACCGCTTCACTATAAATTTTGACAGTCGTTTACCAAAGGCGCTTTCGTTTTAGAGAAATTCGATAAAGCAGTATCATCAGCTACCAAGTTTTTCTCTTTTTGCTTCACGTTAATGAAAAGAGACAAAAGACGATCGACTTGGGCGAATCACTAACCTAAAAAACAGACAAATATTTCACATCGATTGATTTCTCCACACTGATTTTTAATTTTTCACTACAAATCGTCTTTATCTCACTCTTAGGTTACGTTGAGAGAAGCTTTGTTTAACTAACACGAAATAGGCTCTCCACCGCATTCTACACTACTCTACCTACACTTGTTACACCTCCTTTTGACCTGATGGTGTAACTAGTGCATCCTACATTGATATAACAAACACTGTTTGCACTAATTGCGTAACAAATTCCGCAGTGTCGAAAAGTGTAAATTCGTGAGCAGTAGCCTAGTTTACATCGATAACTCGTTTAGTTCGGTCCGATAGGACCAAGCTGTTGGGGATAGTACGGTAGGACCAATGCTTGCTTCCTGCCCGTTTACACCTTCTTGCAACGCGTGAACTAAATGTGTACGCCCGCAATTCGTCAAATGTCAAAAACAAGTCGAAATTATTCATCAACACAACTCGTAACCAAAAAAAACATGAGTAAGTACGCTCAGATTGCCTTAGAAACTCAGAACCAACACAATACGCGACGTTTTTGAAAACGTCACAGGCAGCATATGATTGGTCGTGGCCGAATTTGGTATCCAAACAAGCTTTTGTGACTTGTGGTTTTGTATTCTGTGAGTTTTAAATCAGTGTTTGTGTTCAATTTGGACTTCTTTGGACTATATTTTTGGGTTTATTACATATATCGTGTGTCCCGTTAGTGCGTATATGATTAGCCAAGTGAAAAGTCAGCTTTTGAGGTAATAAAAAATAGCTTGTTTGGATATTTCCGTCTGACAGCTGACGTCATGACGTCACAGAGACCTAGCGTATTCACAATAATAACAATCAACATAACCTCATAATTTTGATCCAGATCGAACCAAATTTAGTTCGGTACACTTGCTGGCGTGCTGGCGAGTACCGAACCAAGAGCGGACCAGCTTAGTCCGCAACTGTTTACACCATTCGTAGTGGATCTGGCAGCAGTGGCAACGTTCGTATCAATTGACATATTGACAATGACAAGTGACATTTCATTGACATGTTTTTGTTTGTAAACTTAACAATAAATTCAGTAAAAATATGTGAGCATTGTAAAAAGTGAAGACACAATGGTGATGCACAGAGCTCTCTTCACATGGTTCGTCTTATTAGTCTTCTTCGTTCTATTGTGCTTGAGACTGGAAGCACGAACTCATTGGAATTGGTTCCTGATTTTTCTGCCAATGTGGATCTACGATCTCATCTTGCTGCTAGATGCCCTGTTCAACATAATCCTGTCGTGTGTGCATGACTCTTTGAAAGAATTGGCTCGCAACAAAAATGTACTGGCGTTTTTTATTGTGATATTTCTGATTGCCGGACAAATCATGTTGTGTCTCAAACTGGAGTACAAAAGTCTACAGTTGACTCTGACGCATGTGTTGATACCATTTTGGATACTTTTGCCGTTATTGATTGTGGGCATTTCGGTTAACTTGTTTAAAATAAGCTATTAAAGTTTATATTATGGATAATTTATTCCAACCTCTTCTAAAAAAGAGGACAGAGAATCAAAAGATGATCCTCTATTCGTAGACGCTAGACAGTGTTGCCAAGGTTTTACTCCTTATACGAGGGCCACACCAACAGTACTTGTGAAGAAAATTGAACATTTTTATATTGTATAATAAACTGAAACGTATTCTTATGCTTCTGAATGTCTTATTGTTAAAAATAATCGTGCATACATACCACAGGGATTTCGGAAACTATAGCAGACACAAGAATGTTTAAATGGGCAAAGATATGCAGTTTTTCCAAAATATTTTTGAAAATTTCAACGTTTTCTGAAACTGAATAAGTTGCCTTTTTTAGAGTTTGACCATTAATATCATTGAAAGCTTGAGTTAAGCAGCTCGAAGTTCATCTATAATAAAATTTTTTTCTACACATTGTTTTTTACAGCGCCCCACAAAAAAAAAACAAAACCGAAAGATCGTGGTGGCCATAAAAAGAGTAATCCTCAGCAGATATGACAGCATTATTTTGGCAAAAAACTTCTCAAGTCAGCAATATTGTCAAGTGTCAGTTTGGTTTTTACACCGATAACTCGTTTAGTTCGGTCCGACAGGACCAAATGGGTGGGGATAGTACGGTAGGACCAATGCGTGCTTCTCACCCGTTTACACCGTCTTGCAACGCGTGAACTAAATAATGAGAACGCGCAAATGTCAAAAACAAGTCGAAATTATTCATCAACACAATTCGTAACCATACAAAAACATAAGTACGCTCAGATTTCCAACAAAATCACAATCAACATAGCCTCATAATTTTGATCGAGATCGAACCAAATTTAGTTCGTTACACCTGCGAATACCGGGACAACACCATAACTGCGAAAACCCACGTATGCGAAAAACCAAAACTTCGAAAACCCACGTATGCGAACACTCCGTTCGCCTTCGTGAATACTCGTTAGTTCGTATTTACCATTCTTGCGAACGTGAGTTGGAAAGAGAAGATCAACGAGAAGGATAAATATTTAACCTGAATGATGTGCACGATCGATTGAACTTACATGATCCGCGTTTATCCGAGTGAAACGAAACGCATGTCAGCTGTTGACAGGTTGAAACAAAACTAGTATTTGAAAGAGTAAAACAATAATTAGAATTAGAATGCAGCTGAACTAATATTATAATGAAGCGGGTGTAACTATGTTTTTTCTAGTAGGCAATTTCGAAGGATCTTGAATGATAAAAATGTTAATAGGTCATGATCTAAGTTAAAAATATGCTAAGAAGGTGTTAGATTATTTTCTATAATCTGCGTGATACCTACTACTACTTTTATTCATATATCACTCAAAGTGATATGTGCTTATAATTATGTGTATGAACTTTGTCAAATTATGTGTTGCTGAAAATTGTTTTTTTAGATGTGATGAATAACTCGTCTTTCAGTGTATGGAAAGTTTCTCCCTAAGTAGAAATGACCTGTTGTGAACCCTATCTAAAAAGTAGCGAATTAGATCAAGATTGAAGAATTTAGACGGTCTGGCGGATAGTTTTTTTATTGGTTGAAATATTTTTTCTGTTATTTTTCAAACAATAAGAGCATTGTCGGAGAAACGGATGCTTATTATGAGAGACGGACTTAAAAAATATTGGGTGGTATGAATAAATAAAGAGCAATGAGTAAGATGCTTTTAATTGAATTTCTTGAAATGAACTTACGCCTTATAAACAACTGACAAGGATAGCATCAGAGTAAATTCTTCCGTCAATTAACTATTTTAATAATTCAATGCGACTCGCGCACTTGTAAAATGAAGAACTTTTTTCAAATACATGAATCAAAGATAATACCATTTTATACAAACAGAACTAATGCCGCGCATTCGCCAATCTATGCAGAATCTATGAATTTACGTTGATTGTTCGTTCTTACGTTACCTATCCAGAAACTGAATTAGTCGTGAACTGACGAATGGATTGTAGTTTTCAAATGATCCATCACTTCTTTGATAACTGATGCATGATAAAAGTTTTACCAAATTGTAGGCGGTTTCTTCACTTTTGTCCGGTACTGTATGTATCAAAAGTCATGCATAAAAATAAACAGAATATAGGGGAGGTCATTTGCAATGAGAAAAACCACATATATTGTTATCCACATGTTGATCGAAATCAAGATACCATATGTCATGAAAAATTCTTTTTATTTTTTTTTGCCAAAACCAAACATCGTATCCAAATCAAAATTGATATACGATATGATATCATGAAGAGCTTAAATATAAATATATAGTATTTTAATATCAAGTTCTCCAGTCGACCAGTAGGTAGCGGAGATAGGATTTACCGTGAAGTCCGGGTATAATCGTGAACTCTAAAATTGCATCAAAATTGGTTCACTATATCCGAGGTGTACTATACACAAAAATATCTCGGTCGGTCTCGTCGGCGTTAAAAGTATTGTCACTGTCATAATTTTTGCGAAGATCAGGTCAAACCGTTGTGAACCAGTTATTAAGAACACTCATGACAACTGATGCAGACTCAGGAACCATAATTTTTCTTGAGGGATACAATTTCTCTTGTTAAAACGTTCAATCCAACTTCTGGAGCACACGAAATCTCTTTCTTCTATTTTACTTCCCATTTCACTTTTTTTTTGCTGAAGAATTGGGCCACTTATGAGGACATTTTCTTTTCTTTTTTGGGAGAACCACTGTAAAAGCCCCTTATCCTACATGAGCTGATTTTCTCAGCCTTTTACATTTTGAATTCACTTGACACTTGACCATAGGACGAAATAAGAATGATTTTTTTTCCAGTCAAAAAACCTTTGAAATGAGGTGTCACTCGACCTCCCTTTCCTTTTAAAATTTAGGGGTTGGTGCCCCTCCGGCTCGGGGGGTGATGTTTTGAAGTTGAAAATAGGCGCAAGTTAAAAATTGACGTGTCCAACCATTTTTTATTTTGTTTTCATGTTGGCTCGTTATTCAGGTGACTTCGTTTTGAAAATGTCACCCTGTATATGCAGATATCAACGCTCTTTCATTTATTATATGATTTTCGAACTGTTTTCTAAAATGGGGTAGGCTATTTGAGTTTTTTCAAATTTCTGGCAGTTTATTATAAGCAACACATGCCTCTGGATTTGGATTAAGAAGACCCTTATTTGTATCAATATTAGATTGGTAAATGTTTTTATAGTGTCTTGTATTTATAGTTTTGTTTTGTACTAGAAAACATAATTTGTTTATTGAACTTTTAAGTCTTATTTTTCACTTTACACAAACATTTGCTTTGTTCTATAGAGAACAAAAAAAACTGTATAGACAGAGACTCCCATCGGCAACAAGATCGATCACTTTATGGAAAACTATGCATAGAAAAAAATTGAATAATTGACAGTATACCAACTAACAGCTAAAATATTTTGAAGATGGTGATCTTCATTTTTTTGATAAAAAAAATGGAATGAAAAATCTCACAAAATCTTAATTTTATTTTCAATGCTCGATAAGAAAATGATAAAATTAGAGGGTTCCCATTTGAAAAAAATGATTTTACGCCGTTTTCTGAATTTCATTTTTAATTTGGTTTTTTGTTCACCTGTATTGCTAG
Organism: Orchestes rusci; assembly: GCA_958502075.1. Classification (NCBI taxonomy): domain Eukaryota; kingdom Metazoa; phylum Arthropoda; class Insecta; order Coleoptera; family Curculionidae; genus Orchestes; species Orchestes rusci. The sequence goes on from OY293305.1 coordinate 288,475, forward strand.
ATATTGAGATATTGTGAAAAATCTATTGAAGTACATCCCCTTCAACAAGGAATTCGAAACAAATCAATAAAAAAGGCTTTCTCATAAGAAAAAATTACATTTGAAGTAGAGCTTACAAACGTCATTTCTGACATAAAAACTTGAATATTTCAAAAACGCTTATGCTTGACTAAAGAACATGATTTATCAGATCTGCCTAGAATTTTATGTAAAATTCATAAATGAAATAATATACAGGGTGTTCTATTCGAAATAAGCAAGTTAACACCAGAGACAATATCTTTTTTTATTATTTCTCTATGGTTGACACCCACTTCCGGTATAACCAGAGGTGCCACCATCTTCAAAATATTTTAGCTGGGTTGCCCTTGTACAGTGTGACCCATTTGTTTTGGGAACACCCTGATAAAAAGTTTATTTCTTAACCGATTTGGTTCGTTTTTTTTTTGGATTGTAGAGCTCGAAAAATTGTATATTCTTGGCAAAAAGTGACCTTCGCCATTTTGACTTCAAGGCCTACCATGTTAGTTTTTAAGAGCAACATTTCAGGAAACCATATTAGCGATTTTTTTAAAAAAAATCTGTGTGCGCCACTGGATTCAGCATCCTTTAAAACGGGTCTATACAAATCTTCAACCGAAAATATCAAGTTGAAAAAAATTAAAAATTCGCACTTTAACAATCTTTGATTCTATCAAAACATAAAAATGACATAAAACTAAACCACCATCAACTTCAATGCATTTATCATTTCATTTGATAGAATCAAAGATTGTTAAAGTGCGAATTTTTAATTTTTTTCAACTTGATATTTTCGGTTGAAAATTTGTATAGACCCGTTTTAAAGGATGCTGAATTCAGTGGCGCACACAGATTTTTTCTAAAAAAATCGCTTATATGGTTTCCTGAAATGTTGCTCTTAAAAACTAACATAGTAGGCCTTGAAGTCAAAATGGCGAAGGTCACTTTTTGCCAAGAATATACAATTTTTCGAGCTCTACAATCCAAAAAAAAAACGAACCAAATCGGTTAAGAAATAAACTTTCTATCAGGGTGTTCCCAAAACAAATGGGTCACCCTGTAGATGTTGGTATACTGTCAATTCTTCAAAGTTTTCATAAATAGATCGATCTTGTTTCCGGTGGGACACCCTGTATAGTTGTGAAGGTTCAGAGAGTTTGAAAACATTCACCATTTAGTCAAGATTACTTGTGGGAATCAGCCAGATGAAACCGAACACCTTGTTTTGTAGTGTTTGCACAATATTGAAGTTTTCTGTCCCAAAAGTACCCCATATGCATAGATGAATAATATTTATTGAATAAAACACCCATACATACTCATGTACCTGAAGTGTTTTTGGTATTCTCCGTGAAATATTCCCTGCGTTTATTGTATTTATAAAGAGCTACAATACTCATTGAACCAATCCTATTCGTGACATGCTTAATGTGTTCTGACCAATTTAGATTATCATCGATGAGTAATCTGCGAGATATCTAATACTACTGGAAACACTCTCTATACCTAAATCCTAAATTCAGATCTTTGGTGTAGGTATGTATGTATAATTTTTTTTATTGAAAATCATCAATTTTGTTTTTGTCCAAGTTCTGGAGCGTTGATTGAATATTCTTTTATTCACTCAACGCCTGGAGTTATACCACAGAGCTTGTTTCTGGTGGCACTTTTATATTCAGTTCTAGATAATAAGTGCGATTCATCACATAATATGATTTGATCAAATTAGACATTTTACCTATGAATCCTATTTTACTAAGTTGGTTTATTGCGAGTAGCTCACAACACGAAAAGCTTTGCTAAGATCTACAAAAGCAGCAATCGCAATATCTTTTCCATTGTTGCACTCAGAGCTTACATAGGTACTGCTGTCTTTTATAAAGCCATATTGGCTGCTGATTTTTTCACATTTAAATAATATACCTACCTACCTATTATTTCTTCTATATTGCCGAAGTTTACATATTGGTAAAGTGAATATGTCATTATAGAAAATTTACCGGTATTTTGCACCTATATCAGATTGATATGAAACCATAATGCAAGGTACCTACTGAAAATATGATCAGAATGGTAGGACCCAAGGCTACACAACATGGGTAATTAAAGGGTTGGACCATAGGCAAATTATCTATTAGTTTGTCTGGAATGCATGGAATGGGTAGGACTTTCAAAACCGACTCTCAAAAGTCTCAAACCATGCATGAAACCAAGTGACTATAAGCAAAACAATTATGTCTATAATACGCTATATTTTCATATTTTTTGTGCATTAGTCCACTGATTTATTGATTGCATTCATTCTACAACATTACAACAATCATCTTATAAACTTATTAGTTATTATGGCCGATTGCACCAACCAATTTTGAGGATACTTAACGCTAAGGAACCCTTAACTTGACAGTTTTGCATTGTTATATTATGATGAAAATTAAACAAATGTCTGGTTATGGACAGTTCATCAAGGAAAACACGGGTAAGAAAATCATTTAAATCTTCGAGTCACATATTTATCTCTCTCTCGGATGATCTCTTTCTAATAAAGCTCTCTGGATGCCGAGTCCCATATCGATTTTCGCGGTTCTGAGTTTTCGCAGATTTGGGATTTCGCGGTTCTGCGTTTTCGCAGATTTGGGATTTCGCCGTTTTGGGATTTCGCAGATTTGGGATTTCGCGGTTTTGGGTGCATCTCCGAATACCGAACCAGCTTAGTCCGCAACTGTTTACACCATTCGAGCTAAATATTTGGTTCTGATAAAGTTCGAATTTAGTACTTGGTCCGCGGACCAAGTTGTCGGTGTAAACTAGGCTATACTTTCATCAATTCATTTTTTGGTATTTTTCCATAGATAACTAGATTAAATACGTTGAGGTAAAACATACATCAGAAAAAATGGCCATAAAAACTTTATTTCTAGAAATAACCCTATAATACGATACGATAAGGATAAAATGTAATATGGTTTAAAAAAAACATAACTTGATGTCAAAAATCGAAAAATGTTTTGATGACATTTTAGTAGAATTTCCTAATACTTTTGAATGTATTCATTTTCTCCTACAATCAATTTTCGCGGAGCTAGGGCCGTTTTAAAACATCGCAAAAAGTCGGTTTTTTTCAATATCTTTTGTTGGCTTTCAAATTTTTCAAAACTCAAAATGGGTCTGAGTAAAGCTTCGAAAACTGCAAATCTTTGCTCATTTAAACTTTCTCTTATCTGCTATAGTTACCGAGATCCCTATACTAGACATAAAAAAAAACTTACCTTGTACATACAATTGATTTCAAATGAAAATCACAATTTTCAACCGATAAATTGTAAAACTCAATCAAGGCAAAATAAAAGACAAAACATATTAGAAAAATTGATATTTATTTAAGAATAATGAACACAGATTTGACAAAATACAAACTGAAACGTACATGTCGTCCTAAATTTACTGAAAGAAAAAACACACAAGGCACAGTTACGGAAAAGTGTCCAAGTCAGGATGACGGCAAATCGAAACGCAATGGATAAAAAACTGTGACTTGAAAAAAACCTTAATCGTAACATTAAATCTATTTTTTGACATGTTAAAAAAAATTATGCGGGCTGCGAATGACCGGCGCCCTTTTTGCCAATCAGTGATTTGTGGATGTGAGGAATGACACCACCACCGGCAATGGTGGCTTTAATTAAACTGTCAAGTTCTTCGTCTCCTCGGATGGCCAATTGCAAGTGACGAGGGGTTATTCTCTTCACTTTCAAATCTTTACTGGCGTTGCCTGCCAATTCCAATACCTTTTGAAAAATAAATAATTTTATGTATTTCCTTTCCTATTGACTTCAGGAATAGTTGGTATTAGGAAATAGTCATTCAAGTTACTAGGCCAGAAAACGACTGATAAAAGTACGAGTCAAAGATGTTTCTAAACGACTAGTTTGACATTCCACATTCTTAGATGGCGCCAGCCAAACTATACTACTACATGCTACGACTTCCAAAGTTGGATAAAATGATACAGCGTGTGCCCAAATGGAAAACTTTTTCATTGTAAATTTTAACGAAATAAAGTATTCTTCATAAGAACTTTTGCTTAAAAAGAAAACAAGATTGAGAAAAAAAAGCAGTTTCGGAGTTCAATCGTCTTTAATTTATCTGGTTAACACATACTCAAATGATATGCGAAATTTCATGTCAAGTTTCCACTTTTTTTAACATTCCAATGACTTTTCAACCTTTTCCATAGGTAGAAAAAAAAACAATTTCCGGATTCCGGATGAATCAGGTTTTTTTTCAACACAAAATGATACATTATAGTACAGTATGGAATAAAAAAATATACTTCAACCAAACAACCATCGATCACCAAGAAAACAAAACATTAAATAAAATTGACAACATAAAACATAACTGTGCTGTCAATTTTTGTACGCATCAAAGCAAAAAATATCGCATAAAAAAGCTTTTTGGAAAATTACATTGAATTTGAATAACAAAAGTAAAACAAAATTGCGCCAGATTCCTGATTCTGAAACACAGCTGAAAGTTTTGAAAAGCCCCTCGTATAATATGACAGATTTACATTCAATCCGCTTTTGAATTGGAACTGTCAAGTTTGCGCTTGTCAAACGGAAATCATATGCTACCATCTACTTAAAATTTGTGTTCAAAGTCACGCTTACGCCAAGTTCAATGTAGATGGTACCATATGATTATCGTTGAAGCAGAAACTTGACAGTTCCACTTCGAAATGAAATTGAATGTAAAGCAGGCAATAAAAATGCAGCTTTGTTTGTTTTAATGGCGACGTTTATACGTCAATTTGGGCGCCAAACTCCAAACAAACATCAATCTATACATAATTGAACCCAATGAATCATGCTTATGATAATATAATGATAATAAAAATAGATTTTGCACGTAAGAAATTTAAACCGACTTACCTCGGCCGTCAAATATTCCAAAATAGCCGCCGAGTAAACAGCAGCCGTTGCTCCCACTCGTCCATGACTGGTGGTGCGGTTTTTCAAGTGTCTGTGGATTCTTCCCACGGGAAACTGAAATGATACAACACATAACCTCATTTATGGAATTTTCCAGGGTGATATGTGAAGTAGTTTACCTGTAGTCCAGCCCTTGCCGACCGGGAAACCGCCTTCGCTTTGGCTTTTCCGCTATCTTTTCCTGCTTTACCTCCAGCCTGAAATAATCCACACCGTTATTGAAACGTCCCACTGTATACGCGCACATTTTCATCGAAATCAACACGATTTGAGCCCCAAAACTTACCATTTTCGAAATTGTTTCACAACGACACAAACTAAACGATTGACGAAACAAGAATGAGACAGTTGCTTGTAGCGCGCCAAACACGAAATTTTATCAACTACGCAAGCGCAAAGTGATCATGTGATGGATTCCAGCCAATAGGAGAGCGGGTTTGCTGCCCGACATTTGCTTGTGTATTGATTGGTTGGAAAACGACGCTTGTTTGGCGTGGTTTGGTTTGGCGGCCTCGTTGAATTTTGGAGGGAAACTAAGGACAGGTGTGTTAAATGGGATTTTTATGGTTATATTTAAGGGAAATTAGATGTAAATTGTATTATATTGAAGTGTGCGTTGATGCGTTTGCGTAATTAGAAGCATGATGAGATTTTACATCATATTTCACAAGTATATGTGACAACGTGTTTTAGGAGTCGAAATTCCTAAAGCATCATCATGAGGTGCTTATTGTTCACACACCAGCTTAGCTACTGTTTTTTAAGGTTTTATGTTTTTTGTTTTTTATTATTATTTTATATGTCATTCATATACAGTGCGTTTCTCTTAAGACGGAACATAGGGATTCCCATGTTGAATTTTCAATCCCATGTTAGTAGTACTTCTATTCGTAGTACACAGCTGAAACTTGCCGTAGATGAACTTTGGTGCTTCGAGATTAAGTAAGTCCATCAATTAGGTAGGTACTGAATTTAAAAAGAATTTGTCCCATATTTTAGCGGGTCACTGGATGTATATACCTAATATAGGTATGGATATACAGGGTGAGTCGGGAGGAACGGATCAAATTTCAGGACACCCGACAAAAATGTGAAAAAAGCGATATGTCCTTATACGATATTCATTTTTCTTTTAATACAAATACAAAATTTTATTAATTTATTTATTTTATGCACAAGACTCTAAACTATTTGGTATCTATGCAGTAATTAAACCACGATAAACGTTTTTTTTTTATTTGGTATCATCGCTTGATGAATAAAGAAACCTTTAAAGATGCCAACAAATAGACCAATTAGGTCGTTGAAATAGACCATTTAGTACGATCTCACTCAAGTACTGCAAACTAACTCTGATACTTTAAAAAGCGACATCTAGTAAGACTTCAACTAAATAGAGTTTGACTTCCCTTATAAAGTCAATAAAATTCAAAAAAAAATTGAGATTTGGATTGTAAAAATCGCTTGATGAATGAAGAAAAGTGAAGATGCTTCAAACGGAGCATTTAGTGTCATTTTGTACGGTTTTATACTGCAAATGACTAACTCTAATACTTTGAAAACCGACATCTAGAAAAACTTTGACCAAATAGAGTATTGATTCCCTTATAAAGTCAATAAAATTCGATAAAAATTGAGATTTGAAATGTAAAAATCTCTTGATGAATAGAGAAAAGTTAAAGATGCCTACAAATAGAGCATTTAGTGTCATTTTGTACGGTTTTAATTACTGCAAACTAACTCTAATACTTGAAAAGCGACATCTGGAAAAACTTTGACCAAATAGAATATTGATTTTTCTTTTAGAGTCAATAGAATTCAATAAAAATTGAGATTTGACATGTAAAAATCGCTTGATGAATGAAGAAAAGTGAAGATGGAGTCAGTGTCATTATGTACGATTTTAATTACTGCAAACTAACTCTTATACTTCAAAAAGTGACATCTAGTGAGACTTCAAATAAATAAGAGTGTTGATTTTTTTTACAGTCAATAGAATTCAATAAATATGGAGATTTGAAATGTAAAAATAGCTTGATGAATGAGGAAAAGTTAAAGATGCTTCAAATGGAGCATTAAGTGTCATTTTGTACGATTTTAATCACTGCAAACTAACTCTAATACTTTAAAAAGCGACATCTAGTAATACTTCAACCAAATTGAGTATTGATTTTTTTAATAGTCAATTAATTCAATAAATATGGAGATTTGAAATGTAAAAATAGCTTGATGAATGAAGAAAAGTGAAGATGGAGTCAGTGTCATTATGTACGATTTTAATTACTGCAAACTAACTCTTATACTTCAAAAAGTGACATCTAGTGAGACTTCAAATAAATAAGAGTGTTGATTTTTTTTACAGTCAATAGAATTCAATAAATATGGAGATTTGAAATGTAAAAATAGCTTGATGAATGAGGAAAAGTTAAAGATGCTTCAAATGGAGCATTAAGTGTCATTTTGTACGATTTTAATCACTGCAAACTAACTCTAATACTTTAAAAAGCGACATCTAGTAATACTTCAACCAAATTGAGTATTGATTTTTTTAATAGTCAATTAATTCAATAAATATGGAGATTTGAAATGTAAAAATAGCTTGATGAATGAGGAAAAGTTATAGATGCTTCAAATGGAGCATTTAGTGTCATTTTGTACGATTTTAATCACTGCAGTGCAAACTAACTCTAATACTTTAAAAAGCGACATCTAGTAAGACTTCAACCAAATTGAGTATTGATTTTTTTAATAGTCAATTAATTCAATAAATATGGAGATTTGAAATGTAAAAATAGCTTGATGAATGAGGAAAAGTTAAAGATGCTTCAAATGGAGCATTAAGTGTCATTTTGTACGATTTTAATCACTGCAAACTAACTCTAATACTTTAAAAAGCGACATCTAGTAATACTTCAACCAAATTGAGTATTGATTTTTTTAATAGTCAATTAATTCAATAAATATGGAGATTTGAAATGTAAAAATAGCTTGATGAATGAGGAAAAGTTAAAGATGCTTCAAATGGAGCATTAAGTGTCATTTTGTACGATTTTAATCACTGCAAACTAACTCTAATACTTTAAAAAGCGACATCTAGTAATACTTCAACCAAATTGAGTATTGATTTTTTTAATAGTCAATAGAATTCAATAAAAATGGAGATTTGATATTTAAAAATCGCTTGATGAATGAGGAAAAGTTGAAGATGCTTCAAATGGAGCATTTAGTGTCATTTTGTACGATTTTAACTACTGCAAACTAACTCTAATACTTTAAAAAGCGACATCTAGTAAGACTTCAACCAAATTGAGTATTGATTTTTTTTATAATCAATAGAATTCAATAAATATGGAGATTTGAAATGTAAAAATCGCTTGATGAATGAGGAAAAGTTGAAGATGCTTCAAACGGAGCATTAAGTGTCATTTTGTACGATTTTAATCACTGCAAACTAACTCTAATACTTTAAAAAGCGACATCTAGTAAGACTTCAACCAAATTGAGTATTGATTTTTTTTATAATCAATAGAATTCAATAAATATGGAGATTTGAAATGTAAAAATAGCTTGATGAATGAGGAAAAGTTGAAGATGCTTCAAATGGAGCATTTAGTGTCATTTTGTACGATCGAAATTACTGCAAACTAACTCTAATACTTTAAAAAGCGACATCTGGTAAGACTTCAACCAAATTGAGTATTGATTTTTTTTATAATCAATAGAATTCAATAAATATGGAGATTTGAAATGTAAAAATAGCTTGATGAATGAGGAAAAGTTGAAGATGCTTCAAATGAAGCATTTAGTGTCATTTTGTACGATTTTAATTACTGCAAACTAGCTCTAATACTTTAAAAAGCGACATCTAGTAAGACTTCAACCAAATTGAGTATTGATTTTTTTTATAATCAGTAGAATTCAATAAATATGGAGATTTGAAATGTAAAAATAGCTTGATGAATGAGGAAAAGTTAAAGATGCTTCAAATGGAGCATTTAGTGTAATTTTGTACGATTTTAATCACTGCAAACTAACTCTAATACTTTAAAAAGCGACATCTAAAAAGATTGCAACTAAATAGAGTATTGATTTTTTTATAGTCAATAGAATTCAATAAAAATGGAGATTTGATATTTAAAAATCGCTTGATGAATGAGGAAAAGATAAAGATGCTTCAAATGGAGCATTTAGTGTAATTTTGTACGATTTTAATCACTGCAAACTAACTCTAATACTTTAAAAAGCGACATCTAGTAAGATTGCAACTAAATAGAGTATTGATTTTTTTATAGTCAATAGAATTCAATAAAAATGGAGATTTGATATTTAAAAATCGCTTGATGAATGAGGAAAAGATAAAGATGCTTCAAATGGAGCATTTAGTGTAATTTTGTACGATTTTAATCACTGCAAACTAACTCTAATACTTTAAAAAGCGACATCTAGTAAGATTGCAACTAAATAGAGTATTGATTTTTTTATAGTCAATAGAATTCAATAAAAATGGAGATTTGATATTTAAAAATCGCTTGATGAATGAGGAAAAGTTAAAGATGCTTCAAATGGAGCATTTGGTGTAATTTTGTACGATTTTAATCACTGCAAACTAACTCTAATACTTTAAAAAGCGACATCTAGTAAGATTGCAACTAAATAGAGTATTGATTTTTTTATAGTCAATAGAATTCAATAAAAATGGAGATTTGATATTTAAAAATCGCTTGATGAATGAGGAAAAGTTAAAGATGCTTCAAATGGAGCATTTGGTGTAATTTTGTACGATTTTAATCACTGCAAACTAACTCTAATACTTTAAAAAGCGACATCTAGTAAGATTGCAACTAAATAGAGTATTGATTTTTTTATAGTCAATAGAATTCAATAAAAATGGAGATTTGATATTTAAAAATCGCTTGATGAATGAGGAAAAGTTAAAGATGCTTCAAATGGAGCATTTGGTGTAATTTTGTACGATTTTAATCACTGCAAACTAACTCTAATACTTTAAAAAGCGACATCTAGTAAGATTGCAACTAAATAGAGTATTGATTTTTTTATAGTCAATAGAATTCAATAAAAATGGAGATTTGATATTTAAAAATCGCTTGATGAATGAGGAAAAGATAAAGATGCTTCAAATGGAGCATTTAGTGTAATTTTGTACGATTTTAATCACTGCAAACTAACTCTAATACTTTAAAAAGCGACATCTAGTAAGATTGCAACTAAATAGAGTATTGATTTTTTTATAGTCAATAGAATTCAATAAAAATGGAGATTTGATATTTAAAAATCGCTTGATGAATGAGGAAAAGTTAAAGATGCTTCAAATGGAGCATTTGGTGTAATTTTGTACGATTTTAATCACTGCAAACTAACTCTAATACTTTAAAAAGCGACATCTAGTAAGATTGCAACTAAATAGAGTATTGATTTTTTTATACTCAATAGAATTCGATAAAAATGGAGATTTGATATTTAAAAATCGCTTGATGAATGAGGAAAAGTTAAAGATGCTTCAAATGGAGCATTTAGTGTAATTTTGTACGATTTTAATCACTGCAAACTAACTCTAATACTTTAAAAAGCGACATCTAGTAAGACTGCAACTAAATAGAGTATCGATTTTCTTATAGTCAATAGAATTCAATAAAAATTGAGATTTGACATGTAAAAATCGCTTGATGAATGAGGAAAAGTTGAAGATGCTTCAAATGGAGCATTTAGTGTAATTTTGTACGATTTTAATCACTGCAAACTAACTCCAATACTTTAAAAAGCGACATCTAGTAGGATTGAAACTAAATAGAGTATTGATTTTTTTATACTCAATAGAATTCAATAAAAATGGAGATTTGATATTTAAAAATCGCTTGATGAATGAGGAAAAGTTAAAGATGCTTCAAATGGAGCATTTAGTGTAATTTTGTACGATTTCAATCACTGCAAACTAACTCTAATACTTTAAAAAGCGACATCTAGTAAGACTGCAACTAAATAGAGTATCGATTTTCTTATAGTCAATAGAATTCAATAAAAATTGAGATTTGACATGTAAAAATCGCTTGATGAATGAGGAAAAGTTGAAGATGCTTCAAATGGAGCATTTAGTGTAATTTTGTACGATTTTAATCACTGCAAACTAACTCCAATACTTTAAAAAGCGACATCTAGTAAGATTGCAACTAAATAGAGTATTGATTTTTTTATACTCAATAGAATTCAATAAAAATGGAGATTTGATATTTAAAAATCGCTTGATGAATGAGGAAAAGTTGAAGATGCTTCAAATGGAGCATTATAGTGTCATTTTGTACGATTTTAAGTACTGTAAACTAGCTCTAATACTTGAAATAGTGACATCTAGTGAGACTGTAACTAAACAAAGTATTGAAATTGGGACTGGTGATGAAAGAGGCACAAAAGATATAGGTCCTATTTAAATATTATTTATTATATTATATTGATGAGCGATGTTTTGTTGATTACATATTCATAGGCATTTAAATTAAAATCATAATGCATTCATAAATGAAATCAAAAACTTTATATTATGAATAATACATATATATTTACACATTTTACATTTTGACAATAAATAAATAAATAAATAGCTACATTTAGGTATAGACACATTTTATTTTAAAAATCAAAAGTACAAAAATTATAATACTACAGTCCATTGTTGATGGCGTGGCAAGAAACGATTAGACATAAAGCCAGGTACATCCCTCTGTAGGAAATCGATTGAACTACACAATACAAACTATATAATACAGTCACTTACTTAAAACATTTCCAATAAAAATACAGGACTAGAAATCGTCAATAAATAGCAGTCGGAACATTATTAAACGTGTGATGCGATGCTTATATTATTCATCTGGCCTACTTTATTTCGACTAATTATGCTGGAAAATGGAATGTCATTCGTCTTCAACAATTCTACTTTTGAATTTTTTCTTTTTTTTGTTATTTTTTTGTTTGGCTCGCACAGGTATAACAACGCAGCTGCAGCCACTTCGCACTTGAATGTAATCCAGAGTATAACCGATACCGGGATCGCTACCGGAGAAAGTGGGCAATTTTCTGGTTGTTTTTGTACCTTGGGTATCTACGACCAGGGCATATGTGTAGCTATACATTTGTATACATCTGGAAAGGGAATTGATGAAAAAAATTGGTAAAGTGACTAAATGAAATAAATAAAGTCAACAAGAATGTTAAGCAAATATCATCAATAAAATTATAAGGCTCTGGTACACTTTAGGACCCCTCGAATTTCGCACTTCTAATGAATTTATTTGAAAGATATCGTGAAATCTTGTACGTTTGTGGTAAAAAAATTTATGGAAAAAGAAAAAAAAAATTATTTAAAAAAAAAACAAAAAAAAGTTTGGGTTAGTTTGTGTTTGGCAAAAAAAATTGATGTCGCCTTAGCGACATCATCTCTCTATATGGTTTAGGTTTCATTGTACTCTTGGGCTAGTGTGGGTTAGTTTGGGTTAGTTTGGGTTAGTTTGGGTTAGTTTGGGTTAGTTTGGGTTAGTTTGGGTTAGTGTGGGTTAGTTTGGGTTAGTTTGGGTTAGTTTGAGTTAGTTTGGGTTAGTTTGGGTTAGTTTGGGTTGATTTGGGTTAGTTTGGGTTAGTTTGGGTTACTTTGGGTTGGTTTGAGTTAGTTTGGGTTAGTTTGGATTAGTTTGGGTTAGTTTGAGTTAGTTTGGGTTAGTTTGGGTTAGTTTGGGTTAGTTTGGGTTAGTGTGGGTTAGTTTGGGTTAGTTTGGGTTAGTTTGAGTTAGTTTGGGTTAGTTTGGGTTGATTTGGGTTAGTTTGGGTTAGTTTGGGTTGGTTTGAGTTAGTTTGGGTTAGTTTGGGTTAGTTTGGGTTAGTTTGAGTTAGTTTGGGTTAGTTTGGGTTAGTTTGGGTTAGTTTGGGTTAGTTTGTGTTTGGCAAAAAAATTTGATGTCGCCTTAGCTATATCATCTTCATATATGGTTTCGGTTTCATTTGACTCTTGGGTTAGTTTGGGTTAAAAAAAAAAAAAAAAAAAAAACGCGACTTTTGAAGTGTCGTATTTTTTTCAAAACCTCATATTCCATAAACTTGTTTCTTCAAATCTCCTTTATAACCTATTCTCTATCTTTTGTATAAAAAATAAAGTGCAAATTCGTGGGGTCATAATATGTACCAAACCCATGATAATTATGGTTCATTTTGATTTAATTCATAAATTGTTTCAGAAAAACGATCATATATCGAGCAAAAAGTTCCATATTATGACACTCACCTAGATTGTCCATGCAGTTTCTTATCCATAAACCGGCAAGGTTTATTCAAAACGTCCTTATGGCATGATAATTCATAGAACCTACAATGGAAACTTATCAAATACACTTCATAAACACCATAATATGTACCTCTGCCTATAACTGTCACTTTTGTACAAATCAACAAACTCATCTTTGTCATTTTTTCCACCTTCAGGTTCGGTCATTTCCAGAACTGACGGACAACAATCCACTCCAACCACGCCACTACGGTTTGTCCTTTCGGCCATTGCCCAGTCGTACTGCAACAACTCACGATTTTCTTTGAAGGACAATTGTTGTCCAGGATCAAATCGCAACTTTCTGCTGTGCGAATAGGGTATCCAACGGTCCATGTAAGGTCTGTCGCTCATCAACAGCAGCCTATAATAGAGCAAGCAAAAGATAATCTTAGGATAATAATGAATAAATTAATCTTACTCGTGGCTTTTTTCATGTACGTGTCTATGTCGAGTACTTCTTTTGCTTACTTCATGTGAGAAAGTGTCATTGTAGTACTCTCTTTTGTCTTTATGAATTGTGGCTACCACGCCGATCAACTGGAATTTTTTTCCTATCAATAGACATGCATGATTTTTTTTTTAATGTTACCGCAACAAGTATTTTAACAGTATGTCCAATTAGCATAGTACCCCCCAGTACTACCCGAGGTTGTCGAGGGGGGAAGCACCAGCCCCACTCTTTTCAATCCTTCCACTGATTGATTGATTTGAAGTATAGTCTAGTTTCGATTAAGTTTTCTTTGATTGGGTTAGTTTTTGCTTGCTTTGCTCCAGCCATCTGAAAAAACTCAGTTTATGATTTTTGTATAATCGTAATTTACTTTGGAAAAGTAACATAAATACCTAATTGACACCTATCGATAAAGCAATTCAAATAACTCTCATTCCACATGCAACAATTTACAAGAAACCAATCGATTTCATGGCATTCGAGCAAATAAATAAACCTGAACGTAAAATGTTTGTGTTAACGAAAGTGGTTTAAACATTATAATTGCGACATGCCTATTGATTAAGATGCATTAATTATACCATATGATTTTCTGCAACTGACCATCATCACTAGACTGAATTTTTCCTGCGAGAGGAAAATTTTTAAGATCAAATGCGCGCCCACATGATTAATTTCGATTTGTCTGGAATGGACGGCCCACTTGTTGATGGATTGAATTGGTGATTTCGTATTGGTGACAATAAAAGTGTGGGTGGCTTTGGTAATTGGTTTTGTTACGTTAAAGCTGGTAACAGAAATATGGAATATACCGGGTCGAAACGTCGTCAATTTTGTTTTTGTAGAGATTTTTTTTTTTAAGATGACAACGTGGATTGATTTTTTAAATCATCAACTTTGATGTAAGTAAGCAGGAGCTAGTACAATTTTAACAATTTAGCTAAAAAAAAGTATATACACTGTGGGCCGAAATAAAGGAGTACATTTTTTAATTAAAAATATATTTTTAATTTTTTGGGCGATTTAATTTCTTTTTGCATGTCCTCAACATGACTGTAAATTTGAAAGCAAAAATAATGTACAGGGTGGGACTTATAAAAAAATATATATAACAGTGCATTTGAGCTCGTTGCAAATGAAAACTGTCTTAGCTAAAATTGTACTAATATGCTTTTTCGGTAGATAAACTATCCGGAACACTTCAGTAAAAAGGAAATTTTCCGAAATTATCGGATTTGCGAAATACCATTTTTTTATTAAATAACATTTTAACCAATAACACATTTATGAAAACAGTTTAGTAATTTTAAAACTTAGAGTAAAATATTATGAATGTGGCCACCATTATTGTTTACCACTTCTTTTATGTCAATTTTACTTAGTAGGCCATACTGCTCAGGTTGCCATGGAATTTGTTTGAAATTTAGAGCTAAATAAGTAAATTAGTCAGTTGATAATGACACTTTTGAGCAAAGAGGACAGATTATTAATCAAATATTTCCGTGAAAAATATAATTATGGTGCAAGAAAAATTGTAAATGAATTTCCTGAGAAAAATTGGCATATTGGAACGATAGGAAAGTTCTTAAGACATCTAAGGGAAAACGATGGGTCTATTGAAAATAAACGTGGAAGAGGAAGGAAGCGAAGCTCGAGAACTGAAGAAAATATTGGTAAAGTAAGGGTTGTTTTAGGAAATTTGCAACCTGGCCAAACTGTTGGAACAAGGAAAATCGCAAAAATAACTAGGATTTCCGTACGTCAGTTCGAAGAATCAATAAAGAAGACTGCCATCTTAAAATATTTAAAAAAGTTTACTGTCAAAGACTTACGGCCAATGTAAGAGAAAAACGATTGGAAAGATGTTATTTGCTATTACGAAGATTCCGCTCCCGCGAAGACATTAGAAAAATATGGTTTTCAGATGAAAAAATGTTTTATTTACGGCCACCTAAAAATACCCAGAATAATAGGGTATATTCTGACGTACAATTCAAGAGAGAAATACCTTTAGAGCATCTTTTGATTGAAAGAAGTCATTTCTCAAAAGGTGTAATGGTCTCTGTTGCAGTATCCATGTTGGGAAAATCTCGTCTAATTTTTGTTGATGCTGGGGTAAAACACAATCCAGAAACGTATCAAGAACAAATCTTGCAGCACCTATTACCAGAAATTGAAGATGTTTGTTACGATTACACTTTCCAACAGGATGGTGCTCCCTCGCACACTTCCCACAGTACAAGGATGTTCTTGAGTGAAAATTGCCCGGATTATATTGAGCCAGAAATGTGGCCACCTAACAGTCCAGAATTAAATCCAGTTGATTATTCAATTTGGGGAATTTTCGAACAAAATTTGTATGACGGACAACAATTTGAAACAATCCAGAAGCTCAAAGAAAAAATGCAGTTTGTTTGGAACAATTTTGAACAGGGTGCAATAAATGGGGCCATCAATTTTTGGCGCAGACGACTTCAAGAAGTGGTAAACAATAATGGTGGCCACATCCATAATATTTTACTCCAAGTTTGAAAATTACTAAACTGTTTTCATAAATGTGTTATTTGTTAAAAAGTGATTTAATAAAAAAATGGTATTTCGCGAATCCGGTAATTTTGGAAAATTTTCTTTTTACTGAAGTGTTCTGGATAGTTTATCTACCGAAAAAGCATATTAGTACAATTTTAGCTGAGACAGTTTTCATTTGCAACGAGCTCAAATGCACTGTTATATATATTTTTTTATAAGTCCCACCCTGTACATTATTTTTGCTTTCAAATTTACAGTCATGCTGAGGACATGTTAGGTTATTAGTCCTGCAAAAAGAAATTAAATCGTCCAAAAAACAAAAAATATATTTTCAATTAAAAAATGTACTCCTTTATTTCGGCCCACAGTGTATAAGGAAGACACAAGAATTTTTTTTTTTTAAATAAGGGGAGCACAGAAAACGAAAGGGAAAAGTGGAGCGACAAACAACACATAAGCTGGAGCGTTGATCCATGGAGAACGTGAGACCTACTTTGTGAATATTTTCATGGGTGATTTGTTTATTTCATATTTGTGGCGATTGTGGGTAGTTTCGCTGATACTGCTGTCAGTTGGGTGCTATCTAAGTCCAGTGGCGACTCATGAGTGCTTTCAGGGAAAGAGCAAAAAGAATATTTGTATCATTGGTCAATAATTATACAGTCTATACAGGGTGTCCGGGAAAATGTGGGGGATCTCTCGGATTCTGATAGAATATTAAAAAATAAGATGACAAGTTCCCATAAATTTTTTTCCTAGCGTTAGTTTCACAATTTCATCAAGATCACCACTTTGTCATGGCTTTTTTCTAGGTTTTGTTTAATAAAAATTGTTTTTTCTCGAAAATGGTTCATTTTATCGACAATGAACAAGAGTACCTTTTCTTTAGCTTAATGTTCAAGGTATCCAAATTTATTTTTTTTAACTCCTTATCATACAGGGTGTTAAAAATTTGAGCGTTAAAATGTACAATCTAGTCCGTCCCTAGTAAACTAACAAGCTAATTATGTTTTAAGGGAAGTATTTTGAGAGGTCCTTACTACTGTTTATCATATTGAATTTTCATTGAATTATATTGAGTCGTTTAAAAGTTATTCAAGAAAAACCGATTTCCAGTGGGGTCCTTTAGGGGGCCGTATCTCCGTAGGGAGGGCCGCTAGGAAAAAAAATTATGAGAACTTGTCATCTTATTTTTTAATGTTCTATCTGAATCCGAGAGATCTCCCACATTTTCCCGGACACCCTGTAGAGGTATTTTATTTTGAAAACTGCTTTACCGATTCTGATGAATCTATAAATACTAGATATAGTGCGTGCATGTTTTTGATTATTTGAAAAAAAATTATCTCGTTCAGGGCTGGAGTTGTAGAACATGTGTGGAAAAATATTTTTTTCCAAAGCCTCATTCAATTTCCAACAATTTCTGTTTTGACTTTTTTCTCTCCGACGTACCGCTTTCGAGTAAAAAAATAAAAACCATACTATTGTCCTTCAAAGCGCTGATAACCAAAAAATTTCAGTTTTGGGAACAGTAGGAAAACTCACTTACTTAGTCGGAGTTCTTTTTCATTGAAAATTCCAAATTTGCCCAGTAGTGTGTAATTTTTTTTCTCGAAAAACAAAACAAAACGACGCATTTGGTATTCTTTATCAAATCACCTCTCTATGGTTCCTCAATATACAGGGTTATTGATTATAAATGCCCCCCCATCTAACTTTTTAATTTGACGTTTTAGAAAAAAGTGTTCCAAATAAAAGTTTCATGGTTGAAAATGAAATTTTGAAAAAACCTGTTTTCACATATACAGGCTGTTCCAAAAAGTCTGAGCGAGGTCTAACTTTCTTATTTCAAATTGATACCCTATTTTTTTATTTGATGTTTGGATTCTCCTTCAAATTTTAATCATTTTTTCTGTAGCATATCCTATACCTAAGTTTGATGTATAAAACGATATTTGATATTTTATAAATTGAATAATACTAAGTCATTGTTATAAAAAAGTGAAATATATCTATGGTTTCGAAGTATTGACGTAATTGTGTGTGTAGGATATACCAAAACTTCTCTAATTTTAAATTAATACCCAAAAATTGAACAAAAAATAAAATAACGTCTTATATAACAAAAAAATCTTTTGAATCATATGCAGAATTATTTATACTTTGATACTTTTACACTTTAAAAGTACTTAATGACATGACATTTTCGTCAATACGAGCGTCAATAATTCGAAATCATTATATTTGACATTTTCACAACAATAAATTATTATTATTCAATTAATAAATATCAAATATATTTTTAAACATTAAACTTAGGTATAGGATATGCTACATAGAACATGTTAAGAGTTAAAAGGAGAGTCCAAATATCAAGTAAAATCAATTTGAAATAAGAAAGTTGGACCTCGCCCAGACTTTTTGGAGCACCCTGTATATGTGAAAACAGATTATTTAAAAAGTTCATTTTCAACCATGAAATTTTTATTTGGAACACCTTTTTCTAAACCGTCAAATTAAAAAGGCATTTATAATCAATAACCCTGTACATAGAAGCAAAGTTCCTTTATTTTTAATTTTTTCCTCCCTCCAGATGTATTTATGGGGGTGAGGGTGGTAAGTACAAAGACAAAAATACCCAAAAAAATCTGTTAAATCATGGATGCACCACAAAACTAAAGAGCATAAGTATTTAGAAAGACAAAGTAACAAAAACAGGATTTCTAAGTTGATACATTCGTTTCAACACTGTATAGAATGCAAGAAAATAGGAAAAATGTACACAAAAAAATCATGTTCAAAAATGCTTCATTTCCGAGATACAGGGTGTTAAAGTTTCAAGAAAAAAATTCCTTTTTCATCATAACTTTTCTACCACTCCAGATATTTCCACAAAATTTGAAACACTTCTTTTGAACATTGAATTACATTTTAAGATGTGAAACTTTTTGAAAATCTCCACAAGTGGCGTTCGAACAAGATTTTTATTGACTTTTATTAAAGAAAAAAATAGCACGCCACTGCTTTTTCTCAAAATCAATAATATTTTTGAAATAATCATTAAATTTGGAAGTAATTTAGTCTTCTGATATTTTTTCGTACGACGACGACCGGTTAAAAAAAATAAAAGCTATTTTGATGCATTGCAAAATCGCTAAAATCTGATATGGTATGATGTTTTGTATGTAAAATCGTTTTTGTCTAATTTTAATTAAAGTTATGTCAATAACATACATCACTACTCAAATGTAAATAAAAAAAATATACCTTACTTTTGTACAAATTAGACTAAACCGAATTTTACTATAGAATACACTAGTAAAGTTGTAATTGATTTATTTTAAGTCACTGTCCATCCACACTCACCATTTACAATAACTTATATCACAACCACAACTACTTATTTATGTTTATTCACGATTTATATAAAGCACGACTCAATATACATAGAACTGAAGTCACTTTGGCGGAGCTCCCTTATATATTAGCACTACGATCCCTCGATAGATGGCGAAAGTTCTAGATTAATAGCGAAACCACTGGAAAAATCGATTACTGGCCACAGTACAGGGTGTTTGTTTATATTTTACTCAGTCTCAGTTAATTTTGGTTTCACAAAAAAGTTTAAATGAGCAAATTTGAAGTAATTTTTATGTACATTCAGAATCTGATACTGAGAAACGCGAAAATGAAGTTTTTTAAATGGGACACCCGGGAAAATGTAGGAGATCTCTCGGATTCAGATAGAACATTGAAAAATAAGATGACAGGTTCTCGTAAACTTTTTTCCTAGAGGCCCTCCCTACGGAGATACGGGCCCCGAAAGGACGCCACTGGAAATCAATTTTTCTTGAATAACTTTTTAATCACCTAATATAATTTGATAAAAATTTAATATGATAAACATTAAACCTTACATCTTAAAATACTGCCCTTAAAACATAATTAGCTTGTTTAGTTTACCAGGGGCGGACTAGGTTGTACTGGGTGGCCAACTAAGAATGCGAGGTACTGTATCTCGGAAACTATACATCGTAGAGGCTTGCGGCAAAAAAATTTATGACTAAAACGGCCAAGAGAAAAACCTGGAAAATATTCTCAAGTTTCTGAAATGGTCGCTAGGGGGCGTAACAACCAACACCAAGCACCAAGTAGAAAAATATGATTTTTATGGAATTTTGTCCAATGAAAATATATTGACGAGCTCATTTTCGGATTTACTGACTATTTACCTACATTTTTTGTCGAAAACGTTTTTTTCTATCTATCATAATAAAGTGGTGGGGGAAGTTCAATTGTTTTTTTGAACAAACGGAGATTTCTCCCGTTTCGCTTGACCGATTTAAACGAGCTTGGGCTCATATGAAAGAGCATGATCTGCACTTCAAAAAACTTTTTTGGTTTTGAATTTTTGACCTCCGCCGTCGCGGCTAGATGGCGTTAACTGAAATGGTAGCATGTTTTTGATTTTTTCCAAAAAAATCAAATGTAATGGTATATTCATTTTAATATATTTTAAAAGGGGATACATTTTCCTTTAAAAAAAAACAAAAAAATTAATGTTTTTTTTTGTTTTTTTTTGTTTTTTTTTTAATTTTTTTTATAGGAAAATGTGTCCCCTTTTAAAATATATGAAAATGGATATATCATTACGTTTGATTTTTTCGTAAAAAACTCAAAAGTATGCTACCATTTCAGTTAACGCCATCTAGCGGCGACGGCGAATGTTACAAATCAAAAAGCAAATGAGCATTTCATATATAGCGCAGCCTATTCTCTTTCATATGAGCCCAAGTTCGTTAAAATCCGTCAAGCGAAACGGGAGAAATCTCCGTTGGTTTAAAAAAACAATTGAACTTCCCCCACCACTTTATTATGATAGATAGAAAAAAACGTTTTAGACAAAAAGTGTAGGTAAATAGTCAGTTAATCCGAAAATGAGCTCATCGATATACTTTCATTGGACAAAATTCCATAAAAATCATATTTTTTTACTTGGTGTTGGTTGTTACGCCCCCTAGCGACCATTTCAGAAACTTGAAAATATTTTCCAGGTTTTTCTCTTGGTCGTTTTAGTAATAAAATTTTTTGCCGCAAGCCTCTACGATGTATAGTTTCCGAGATGCAGTACCTCGCATTCTTAGTTGGCCACCCTGTACATTATAATGCTTAAATTCAACATCCTGTATGAAAGACTTGAAAAAAATAAATTCAGATAGCCTAAACTTTTTTTATCAAAATTTCGTCAAGGACAGCATTGCATTATGACTATTTCCGATGGTTTTTTCAATAAAAATGTGTTTTCTCTGTGGCGTACTATTTTTTTCTTTAAAAAAATCCAATAAAAGTCCTGTTCGAACGCCACTGGCAGAAATAAGGTTGAAATATTTGAACAGTATATTCTACACTGAAAAAAAATATTTGTTTGCAATTAAACATGTCTGCGCTTTGTTTTCGAGATACAGAGTGTCAAAGTTTAATTTCTATTTGTATTTTTTTTTTAATAAATCTCATAATAATTGTGGTAATTAAGCAAAAATCGGTAACCAGGGTGTTTTTGACACAAGAAATACAATTTGATATAACTATGACTCTATTTTGTATATGACGCCATCTACAAGTATTTTTACTTTTTCAAATAGTCATAACTTTATTACCGAACCCTGTATTTTTGTTTTGAGTAAAAAAAAATCATGACATTATTTTCAAGTAAAAACCATACTCTTATTGTTGCTAGGGGCAACCGTTTTCGAGATATTTGCACTCAAATCAATCCATGCAACGTGGTTTTTAATGTCAAATTTTGAAAATAGACATAGGTGGCGTTGAAAACGACGTTATCATGGTTATTTTGACAATTGTTTTCTACTAAGAAGAAGATACATTTAATTTTAGACTTTTTTCTGTTTTTTTTTTAGTTGTTTTTATCCATGAATTAATATCTCGGAACTTCCAACAAAAGTATCATCCTCATGTGAAAATAATGTTTCATTAATTTTTTTCACTTCAAACAAAGATACAGCGTGCGGCAAAAAAGTTACGACTATTTTGAAACAGTAACTTATTTTGAAATTACTCTGGATAACGATTTTTGTTGAATTGTCAAAATTATTATGGGATTTAGCAAACTTTTTTTATTGTTTTAACAGCTTAAATAAACAATACCAAACCTACTGAATATTGTGAAGAGGATCATTCTACATAACTATGGTACCATAATAATATTACTTTTTTTTATCAACATTTGGATAATTTGAAAATAAAACACTGAAAGAGATGGATAAAAGTGAGAATACGATGAATATCATGTAAACTTTTTATTAAGCTGTCACACATATTCAAATACTTCCAAATAACCACCGTAAATATATGTCAAAATAATCAAAAAAAAATGCTGATTAGTCACGTACAATTAGTAATTACACTCGACAAGAGTGTTGCAAAAGAAAATAAATTCTCGCGATATTCCCAAACAAACATGTCATCGATGAGATTTCATCGAGTAAGTACCACTTGTCAGTGGGACTGAAAATAGTACTCTTGAGTGTGCTTCACTCGAGGATCGACTCAAGAATTTCTACAAAGTATTTCTTTGTTAAATAATTATTTACAGTATACTTCGGTTGGAGATGAGCGTTGACATTCCCATGGCGTGGAAATTTCTGTCTACGGCTATGTTCCTTATGCGAATATATGAATAAAAATTAACCAAAAATATTGATCAAGGTTGTGGGAAATGTGTTTATGTTTGAATGAACTAATAACTATCATTTCCTATTTTTGATATAAGAGGGTTTTCCATAAATAATTCGGTACACTGTCGGATTAAGGACTGTTTTTTTGCCAATCAACTCTTGTGCTCTCATACAAACTAGACATTCACGTCCAAACCAATATAGCATTGTGAAATAATTATTTGTCCGAAGTTACGTGATTTATGTTTAGTGTCGTGTCGTTCGACATAAAGCTTATGGCAAAGTATATGCAGTATGTCAAGTGAGCATTCTTTTTCTTTTTAATGTTACAAGAGGTGCGACAATTGGTCGTCATGGCGCCAATACTGTGTCGCCGACTACATGCATATTATTTTCAAATAAATGCATGTTAATTTCGATTAATTCCACTTTTATACATGAGCTGGCCGGCACTAATGTTATTGCATATTATTTGTGGCATTGTTTTCCTTGCTAATCTATGCAATAACTTGCTGGATGTGTCTATAAGCTATTAACGATTCCTTAATCAGCTTGTTTGTTATTTATTGGGGATTGGGTGATTACGGAATAGCCTGGTAGAGTGTGGAGATTTTATTGACTTTATGAAGGAAATGATTAGTAGCACAAAACGTTTGAATAAATTTACTATAATTATTACACTTTTGTCTTGCATAAATGGAATTTGTTTTTTAATTCAGGGATTTTTGTGCAATAAAAGTACAACAAAAACGATATAAGAGTTGTAGGTCTTTAAATCAATCAAACTAGAACTTACAGAAGGTGTGGCAAACAAAACTTCTTCATTATTGAAGATACGAGGTCGTTTACATGAGAGAACTAGTAGTATTTTTTCTGCGGATTAACATTATGCTGTCAAAAAAACAATTAAACAATGCGTTCTCGATTTATTCCAAAAAATGTATTTTTTTTAATGAGACACCGTGTATATTTTCATCATAATTGATCAGCCACTCTTTTCTGAACATAAAAGGTTATTATGATTTTTTTTCTGGAACCAGAAATAACGGAGTTATGCGAATTTTCCTCGACTAATTTATTAACGTCAAAGTAACAAAATTCAATGATTGTTTGTAACACTACTATATAATTATGAGGGGTTATTCAAAGATCTTTACATATATACAGGGTGGTTTTAAGAAGTTTTTTCTTCAAACTGACGAACGATTCACTCGAAAAATATTCTGCAGTGACAGAGATATGACTTTTTGAAAAAAAAAATCCAAAAAATACTCTTTCAAACCAGGCAAAAATATTCAAATTGGTTCAATATGTATTGAAGATTGCCTAAAACTTCCCCACCAATATTTAGCACGAGACAACATTTTGAAACTACTCGACGAAAATCGCGATGACAGCAGACCGTATTCTTTTGGTTTCACTCCGAACTCATCGCGCGTGTTTTTTGACTAAATCGATAAAACATTGAACTCCATACTACGTACCTGGAAAGTCCCCGGCCGTTGTCTACAAAGCGTCAAAGTATGTAATTTTTTGTTAGACAGAGATAGCCTGTGTTACGGATACCTATCCTTGTCGAACTCATTACCGGGTATTAAGGTTATGGTTAAGTGGCAAAAAAACTGTTTTGTGAGAATTTAATTGTTGGCGTGTTATTTTATTGGTGTTGAAAGTCAATGGTGTTGAAAATACATATGTTATTATAGTAATAATAAAATATTGTACATCTTGTGTGCTGTTTTCTTTTAGATAAGGCTTTATCGGAGAAAATGAAAAGGACAGAAAAAATATGGTGATCTATTGTGTTGCAGTCGGATGTAAAAACTTGCAAGATGAAAGAAGATTGTGTTTTCATGACTAAGGGCTGTAATCAAAGCAATAATACAATATTTTCCTCAAATATGTCTAATAAATATAAAATTTATGTATTATTGTGATTTCTGTCCATATAGACCACTGAGTTAGACAGAGATAGATATCCGTAACTATCGCTATCTCTACTTTGCTTCACTCTCGATAATAAGCGGGTCCGTTCCAGGTACATAGTATGGAGTTCAATGCGATAAAATGATGAAACAATCAACGAGATCATAATGACAACAGACCGTATTCTTTTGGTTTCACTCCGAACTCATCGTGTTTTTTGACTGGATGGATAAAATGATGAAACAATCAACGAAATCTTTATGAAAGCAGACCGTATTCTTTCGGTTTTACTTCGAACTCATCGTGTTTTTTGACTGAATCGATAAAATGATAAAAAATTGACAGAATCGTAATGACAGCAGACCGTATTCTTTTGGTTTTACTTCGAACTCATCGTGTTTTTTGACTGAATCGATAAAATGATAAAAAATTGACAGAATCGTAATGACAGCAGACCGTATTCTTTTGGTTTTACTTCGAACTCATCGTGTTTTTTGACTGAATCGATAAAATGATTAAACGATTGATTAAATCGCGATAACAGCAGACCGTATTCTTTTGGTTTTACTCCGAACTCATCGTGTTTTTTGACTGAATCGATAAAATCATAAAACAATCAACAAAATCGTTATGACAGCAAACCGTATTCTTTTGATTTTACCCCGAACTCATCGTGTTTTGACTGAATCGATAAAATGATGAAACAATCGACTAAATCGCAATGACAGCAGACCGTATTCTTTTGGTTTCACTCCGAACTCATCGTATTTTTCGACTGAATCGATAAAATTATAAAACAATCAACATAATCGTTATGACAGCAGACCGTATTCTTTTGGTTTTACTCCGAACTCATCGTGTTTTTTGACTGAATCGATAAAATGATGAAACAATCAACGAAATCGCAATGACAACAGACCGTATTCTTTTGGTTTCACTCCGAACTCATCGTATTTTTCGACTGAATCGATAAAATTATAAAACAATCAACATAATCGTTATGACAGCAGACCGTATTCTTTTGGTTTTACTCCGAACTCATCGTGTTTTTTGACTGAATCGATAAAATGATGAAACAATCAACGAAATCGCAATGACAACAGACCGTATTCTTTTGGTTTCACTCCGAACTCATCGTATTTTTCGACTGAATCGATAAAATTATAAAACAATCAACATAATCGTTATGACAGCAGACCGTATTCTTTTGGTTTTACTCCGAACTCATCGTGTTTTTTGACTGAATCGATAAAATGATGAAACAATCAACGAAATCGCAATGACAACAGACCGTATTCTTTTGGTTTAACCCGAACTCATCGTGTTTTTCGACTGAATCATAAAACAATCAACAAAATCGTTATGACAGCAGACCGTATTCTTTTGGTTTCACTCCGAACTCATCGTATTTTTGGAGCGAATCTGGCCGTAGATTTTTTCTCTAAAGCTTGAATCCACAATTTGGGATTGCACAATTTTAAACCCACTATTTATAATGTTAAAAAGAGCGTTTTCACATTCAGTGCATTAAAACACCTTCACTATTACGTTTTTATTATCTTTTCAATCGCGTCTTGCTAAATAGATATGGCATTGATTTAAAATGTAACATGCCAGCAATGTTAACTTGGCAAAGTTAAAGCCGTTTATGATCCAAGTAGTCATGTTCTATTTATTTCAAAGTCATTTTATTGACTTTCTCTAATAATGTCCATTTTTAATTTCCCAAGAATTACCCCCGGTAGCTCAACAATGAAAATTAGACACATACCAAACCTTCCTACCTGACTAGAATTCCCATGAAAAGATTACACTAACTGTGTCCCTAATCACTTGAAAAGTTGTCAAACAAACAAATTGACAAAACAAGCATTAGCCATTACCGTGTAGAGGTGGGTGGGATGGTTATGGACTGTTAGGTAAAATTCCTTCATTTACAGAAATGTTTTTGTGATTAATGATTTTGTAAATTAATACATTTTGAAATGTGATGATTTTGAATGAAAATAATTGTCCACTTAACTAATTGCAAGACGCAAATCGCTGTTTCTGGTCAAAGCTGTATCCCGCAAAAACTATTTAGATCTACACGGGTCAGCGTATTCACCATTAAATCTTGAAGTAGTGATGTTGCGGATAAGCGACATTAAAATCACAATTAAAGTCAAGGATTAAATCCATCCCACATCCCATTTTTCGTTTTACCAATGAAAAACATCAGCCACTAATTTAGCTACATTCAAAAATATGTCGCCATTATTTGAAACCATTTTCCATACAAGAACATGACCAAAGAAATAATAATTGTTGATGTGATTTGAGATAAAACGTTTCAAAACCAACCACATAAATCTTCAGATTTTTACATCACCCACAATCTGCATGAAATATTTACCTTCAACTAGAACAAACCACTGCAATCAAAAAAACATGTTCCCGCCAAAACACTAAAAATGCACTCCTAGTCCGTAGGTGGTAGTTGTTTGAGGAAACCGAGGCCACACACTGAGAATACTGAGATGTTCAAGATCGGGCTACTGGTAGAGGTACTAACTGGGTAGGTACTGGAAAATATTGTACTACTTGTTATTAGCGGGACCGAACCACTGCTTGTACTAGTATTCACAAGATATACCGTGATGGGATTATAATAAATATTTTTATAAAATAGTTTTTGGATTTCATATGTCAAATAAAACTCAAGTAGGGTTATTTTAATCCTCAATAGACCCTCTCACCTTGGGTCAGTACACCTTTATTAACTTTTACCAAGCTAAGCCGTGAAAGACTTGACAATAACGCAATAAAAATAAAATCTCGAGCGCGAACAGGTCGTAAATTCCGTAATAAGGTAAAAATCCAAAATTTAGACCTGTTTTTTAGACCATTTCCATTCGCAATGTCTCATACATAAAACATGTTGTACGGCCACTTAAAATGTCATTCATACAAATAAGTTACAACTTACTCGACAACATTCTTTCCCATGCGTCTCTTCACACAATTTTTGACCATTGTGTTAAAAAGAGTTTTAGCTGTGTCTTTACCTTTTAAATTCTCATAAATAATCATTTAATTTTATTAGTTATAAATGTCAAATGTTTGATTTTAAATTTGGTTGATTTCGTATATTATGAGGTAATAAAAAGTTTATTGACAAATGCCTCAAACATATTGAGTATCGTGTATTACCATACAAATATGATTTCAGTGCTATAGTATCCGTTTCCACAATCAAATTTTTCGATAGTCCAGTAAAAATCAAATCCAAACCATTTAATTATATAACAGTGTATTTCTTTTAATGTACTCCCCTCGTATGATTATAATAGAGTTCATTTTGTTTAAAGAATTACAGTGACATCAAAATTGGAGTTTTAAGGTCGGCAAAAAAAATCAACGCAAATAAATTTTTAACAAAGAAAAATGAAACGAATCACAGTTCATTTTATGACAATTTAATGTTTAACCTATAATTTTGATCTGTCACTGTAATAATCAAAAAAACTTACAACAAAGGACTCTTTACTGTTGACTTTTGAACAAAAAATAATTCGCAAAAATAAATACATCAATCATTTATGATCAAAAAGTATTATCATTATTTTTTGAAATATTGTCTCATCTTGCGCCTATTGATCAATTATTGAAGTCAGTATATCTTCCATAAAATAGCAAACATTTAAAAAAATCGATGCTCCTGAATAAATTATCAATTATTTGCATGATGATTTTTGAAATTGTATCACGACCTAAGTATACACCAATTTGGACGGCGACACCGACCTGTTCATATACCTGATATGACTTATTTATACTTGAGGTCGTTGAGTTCACCTAATAATGTACTTAGTCTCTATCAAATTGAAGATTAGTGTTTATCATGATCAATAAGGCAATAAAAAAAATAGACCGGATGGATCATCAACTTATTCCAGTAAATTATACTCCCTTCTCTGATTCCAACCTATAATAGATTTGTAACTAAATTGACGTCAAATCAAGCCAGAATAAGTTTCAAAGTATGGATAAAAAATGTTACCCGAGTGTAGGAGGAAATTTGAATTCATCGTGTCAGAACTTTCTGCATTTTTTGACACTAGTGACAGCTGAAAATGTCAAAATGACAGCCGGGCGCAATTTTGAAAAAAAAGTAAAAATAAGGGATTCCAGTGATGTCTTATTTCGAAGGTTTTTTGATCCTTAATATCATTCTTAAAGTTTGATTTTTTTTTGTGGAAGTAAATTTCGTTCTTATGTTAAGAGCGGGAGCAAATACAATATACAGGGTGTGTCACGGTGACCGTCCATTCGAATATCTCGGGAAATAAAGCAATGGACAATTTGCACATTTTTTGGGAATATGAAAAATATAAGGATAAGTAAGTACTGATGCCATTGATGTTTAAAAAATCAACCTACGACCTCTAATAATGTAGTAATCAGCGATTAAAGAGCGCCAATCAACATCCACTACGTCACAGAACACACTATCTATCTCCGTCTGACGTATTGACTGAGATGACTCTCTCTCTCTCGGAAGGGTAATATGGCCCCACCCTTTTTGCGATCATGCAGTGAAATTCGCGTCTTCTTTCTCATTTATTTAGCATATTTTTGGGTATTTCGGAAAAATTTTTTCGCTGATGACTTTCAAATAATGTCTAGAATACGTATATAAAATTTCAAGTCATTTGAAAATGTATGCAAATTGTCCATTGGGATTCTGAAAATTTGTATGGTGGGATATTCATAGATGCTCTTCTCAAATGAAATAAAAGCAACGTTGCACGACTTCCGGATATACCGGAAGTAGGTGTCAACTCGCTCATTTCAAATGGAACACCCTATATATTATTACATTTTTGGATTCCACGTAAAATTCTAGGCAGATTTCATGTATCATGTCCTATACCTAAGTATGAGCGTTTTTGAAATATTTTAGTTTTTATGTCAAAAATGACGTTTGAAGGCTCCTATTTGAATGTGAATTTCACCTATAAGAAAGCCTTCATTATTTAATTTGTATTGGATTTCTTGTTGAAAAGGACCTACTTTAATAGATTATTCCAAGCAATATGAAAACAATTATTACAGGGTGGGCCAAAAATAAGATCAAAAATTAAAATCAGAAAACGGCCAAAAATCAATTTTTTCAAATGAAAACCCCTAATTTTTATAATTTTGACTTATTGTGCATTAAAAATTAAAGTGAGTTTGTATAAGATTGTCCTCTCCAAAAATTCTTTTTTTAATTTTTTTTTTTAACTTTTAGAATGAACAATATTAGGTAAACTCACCATTATTTTTAATGCACAATAAGATAAAATTATAAAAATTAGGGGTTTCCATTTGAAAAAAATGATTTTTGGCCGTTTTGTGAATTTAATTATTGATCTTATTTTTGGCCCACCCTGTAATAATAGTTTTCATATTGCTGTGAAAAATCTATTAAAGTAGGTCCTTTTCCACAAGAAATCCAATACAAATTAAATAATGAAGGCTTTTTTATAGGTGAAACTCACATTTAAATAGGAGCCTTCAAACGTCATTTTTGACATAAAAACTAAAATATTTCAAAAACGCTCATACTAAGGTATAGAACATGATACATGAAATCTGCCTAGAATTTTACGTAGAATCCAAAAATGTAATAATATATAGGGTGTTCCATTTGAAACAAGCGAGTTGGCACCTATTTCCGGTATAACCGGAAGTCGCGCAACTCAGCTATTATTTCATTTGAAGAGAGCATCCTTTTAAACCTCACCATACAAATTTTAAGAATTCCAATCGTTTTATTTCCCGAGATATTCTGATGGACGGTTACCGTGAGACACCCTGCATTATACCTAGTTGGAACTTACCATTTTACAGGTCCCTTGAACTATTTTGTCTCACCTGAAAAAAGAAGTGGTGTAAAATTTATCAAAATTCAATGGATTATCATAATTTTTTTGTAAAAAATTAAATAATAAAGTCGTTTTTATGAGAAAAATTGACATTTAAAAAACGTCAATGTGTCATAAAATCTCAACTAAGTTCAACGTAGAATCCAAAAATGTGATAATAAAACAAAAGCGAGTTGGCATAACCGCGGAAGATATATCCTAATAGGCCATTTACCTTGGCGTACCCTGTATACATAATTATTGATAAAATCCAATTCTTGATAATAGATGCAAATAGATGTAAAACCGGAAAAATATGATTCATATCGGATCGAATATAGTTTAAATATTGAACATTAATGATGAGAATATTCGGAATGAAAATAAGGCGTGGGCGGAAGTTTCAAACAAAACCAGCATTAGCTTTTATGACACCCAAACATAAAGTAACGATCTTGGCTCAATCAATTAGCACCTTTTTTTCAAACTATTTCTCAATTTGGAGTTATGGACTTCAAATAATGTCATTTTGATACACGTTCACACGCATATACTGGGAAGTTTGGAGTTTGTGTTATTGACCCATTAGAGCATATATTTCTTGGTATAGAAGAGAAAAACATACTTTTTCTTGGATTCTAGAAAAGTATTGGGATCAGGTCAAGAATTTGGTTGTCTAGACGACGAAAACAAGGAAGCCTTCCTTATTCTTTATCCACTAGATCATTTCCCTTCTGCACGTCCCATCGTCGATAATCGTGACGTCACAGTAGAAGTGAAATATTTTTACACTTCATCCTTCAAGATCAGTTCCACATAATCATATTCAAGAACCCTTGCTGGTTACAGGTACGGACTGGAAACAAACACATGCGTTGTTGAAGTCAAAAGAGTACCAAATAGTGCGATGGTATACTTATTATTATTTTCATGTTGTATCAGCTGTTCAGTTATTGAATGCTCGTTAACTCTATTTATATCCCTCGACTAAAATAATGTAGAGCAGTTAACAAGATCGTAGACATGATAGGTCGACCGGTAAACTCAATCGCAAAGACGATGACGTCACGGTTCATAGTTGGGCCACACCTCTTTTTCGGGTATTATTCAGTATATTTTTGGGTATTTTGAGAACATGTTTCCGTTGATGCCTTTCAAATATTGGGTAATAATTCGAAAATGTATGCAGATTATCAACAGGGATTAAAGATGACAAAAAACGAATCCATTCAAAAAAGCACAGCCGAAAAGATTACGTTATTAAGACCACCGACACCGTAATCGAATGAGACACAAACCCATTGAAGCATCTAACAGTGAAATCGAGAGGGGCATATTAATAATTTTCTCTAGCGCGGCACGTCGGTCGTATACTAATTCCTACATTATTCGACATAATATGGAGAAATTATTAACCGGTAGACTATCAACAGTTTTAAATATCTCAACAGGTTTTCACCACTTGGCCAGAATTAAATGCTTCTTCTTGTTCGTCTACTCCTTCCACTTGTCTGCTGCTGCAGCTAAAGGCTGAAGGTCTTTTTTTTACCTAATAATCGAATTACATATTAACATTTTTATTGGTCCACTAAAATGCAACAGTTAGTTTATCAGAACAGGTGGAGAATAATTAATTAGTTAATTAAGCAGGCATTATTAGTGTATCACAAATATTAGACACGTTTCGATTTTATGGAAATAGTTGAATGTCAAATTGATTTTTATGCTTAATTTTATGTAAAAATATTCTCTAGTTTACATTTTAATTCGAATTTTTCCAGATGCTGATGTTTCTCGGAAATTTCGTAACTTTTCGATTTTTTTTACTCGGACTTTTTCACAGCAATATTTGGTTTGATTCGATAATCAACTTTAATTATTGATACGTTTATTTTCGTAATCGTAAATTTCCATAAATTATTAACTGGATTTTGTACGAATAATTTTCAAATTAGTCTGGTTACCACCATGTTTATCGTCACGCAACGACACAACCTGCGACGAGCATTTTTGCCAATCGACTGGGGTTTAATAATTGTTTATTATACATCGTTAATAATAACTAGAATAAATATAACTAATGTCCATTCAATTAGCACTCTCACCTATTTTAATGGAGATGTTTTTGTATATTTTTAACATCGCGCTGAAATATGCTGTCTTTACATTTGTTTAAATTAACCTTTTCAATCCAGTCAAGGAGTAAAGTTTGGATACACTATACCACTTAATTTATTATTAACTTGCATATAAGTACAATGTTATTGTCATTATATATATTATAATGTAGTTAATGTACAGGGTGTACTTTTTCAAATACTATGACCTTTTATCATCAAAAAAGGTGCTCTGGCTTCCGATAAAACTAACCGTTTTCGAGAAAAATAGGTTTTTGTTTTACAGGTTATTGGAATAATACACTAAAATACTACGGAGAGACACCAGTTGTTGTTATCGTTGGACACTCTCAGAGTGATTGACTGTACTAGAATTTATCGAATTAAAAAAAAATAGTAATACTGTCTATTACTTAACAAGTAATGTAAAAAATAAAAGAAAAAAAATAAACCTGGCAATCAGACATTTTTTTTCTAATATTTCCATATCAGTATAGAAACACACGCTGAAATGGTTTTCACTTACTTTCTCATTATCAAGATCTAAATAAGGGATATTGACTGTTTTCTAGAGATTTTTTCATTTTTTTTTTCAACAAATCTGAAAAAGTGAATATTTCCGAAACAGTTGAAGATAGATATCCAAAAATTGAATAATATACAGGGTGTCCGGAAATGATGAGCAAAAAATTCTGGTGAGGATTCTAGACAAAAAATAAATGCTACATCTACCTATAATATTTTTTTGTACAACCTACACGTAAAGTCCACTTTTCAATGCATACAAAGCAGGCGGAAACTCGCTAATTTTGGCAGCCGGGCCTAAAAGTACTTTCGCGCCCGCGGGCGCAAAAGTAGGTCGCTTAGCAACGGTTCCTTGGATCCCAACGCCTCTGAATCTGACAACCACGTGACAGTCTAGCATACTAAAAGGAACTTATCACGTGACAATCTCGGTGACAATGAATCCGCACCACAAAAGAATACGAGAACACACCTATTGTAACCATGACCATGATTGACAGTTGTCACTAAACAACTAAACTTGTCTGACTTGTCAGCAGTGTAGTGCTGTGTATCGATTATTTATTTTTGATTTTCATAATTATTCTTTTTCAAATTATTACAAACTGGTTGTTCAAAAAGCACTGTTTGTACCACGGACGAAAGATGATTTTGACTCGGCTAATATCTGCCCTCGCTTCGCTCGTGCTGCTACTTATACCCTCGTCAAAATCATCCACTTTCCGCCCTTGATACAAAATGTACTATTTTGAAAATTGATTATTGACGGAGTTACTTTTTAATTGCGTTTTTTTTGTAAACGATCATAATATTTTGACGAAATCTCGTATTTGAGGCTTTATCAAGATGAGGAATTCAATTTTGACCCCCGTTTTCTCGTATTTTGTAGAGGGCGCCATATACTAACACTAACCTAAACTTTGATTTGAATGGTCTTAACTTTTTTGTGCTACACTGTATGTGACTTTCAACCAATATTTTTATTCTCTCGACTTTTTGACATGAAAAAAGAATTCTTATTTTGTTACGATAAATCTAACCGTTTTCGAGAAATACGCTAAAATAACTTTGCTTGCATGTAATGAATACGAAATCATTTTAATTACTTTTTGTACAACCTACACGTAAAGTCCACTTTTCAATGCATGTAAAGCAGGCGGAAAGTCGCGAATTTTAGCAGCCGGGCCTAAAAGTACTTTCGCGCCCGCGTGCGCAAAAGTAGGTCGCTTAGCAACGGTTCCTTGGATCCCAACGCTTCTGAATCTAATACCCACGTGACAGCATACTAAAAGAAACAAATCACGTGATAATCTCGGTGACAATGAATCCGCACCACAAAAGAATACGGGAACACACCTATTGTAACCAAGATTGACAGTTTGACAGTTGTCACTAAACTTGTCAGTTGTCTAACTTGTCAGCAGTGTAGTGCAGTGTATCGACTATTTATTTTTGATTTTCATAATTATTCTTTTTCAAATGATTACAAACTGGTTGTACAAAAAGCACTGTTCGCACCACGGACGAAAGATGATTTTGACTCGGCTTATATCTGCCCTCGCTTCGCTCGTGCTGCTACTTTATAACCTCGTCAAAATCATCTTCTTTCCGCCATTGATACAAAATGTACTATTTCCACCTTAAACATAGCATGCTTTGGAAACATGTACTATAGTTGCCGTAGAAACAAGTTTCGGAAAAATTATTTTTGAAAGTTGGTAATTTTTTGAAAATTTGATGTTACTCCGATGGTGGTAAGTGACAAAAATACTGAAAATTAAAAAAAAAAATAGAAATATGAAAAATTACCAACTGTCAAAACTTCATCTGAACAAATTTGTTTCAACGAAAACTTATAGCGCATGCTATGTTGAAAATTGGAAATAAGTTAAAATAATTTCGTATTCATCACATGTAAGCGAAGTTATTTTAGCGTATTTCTC
The DNA here is from genome assembly GCA_958502075.1 of Orchestes rusci. Lineage (NCBI taxonomy): Eukaryota > Metazoa > Arthropoda > Insecta > Coleoptera > Curculionidae > Orchestes > Orchestes rusci. Next base: position 323,896 of record OY293305.1, read on the forward strand.
GAAAACGCTTAGATTTATCTTTTATGTCAAAATTTTGGGAGAATGAAAATATTCACTCAAAAGCCGCATACATACAGTGTAGCACAAAAAAGTTAGGACTATTCAAATCAAAACATAGGTTTGTATGTGGCGCCCTCTACAGAATGTTGGTATCAGCCATATCGAAAAACGGTTCGCAATACTGTTATTATTTTGCTTAAAAGTGACAAACTAAAAAGTTGATAACAAAATATGAAACTTACAACATAGAACCCACTAGAACTAGCGTACACCCTAGATTCCGGGCAAATTGTTTGTCACTATAATAAAATGTTATTATGTTTCAATTTTTTATTTGTTTCAATATCGTTGGTTTTAAAGGACAGTTATAATTTACTGATTATTGATAAGTTTTGTTCACATTAATCAGCTATTCGGCCTTCAAAAATATTGAATTTTGAACAAGCCGACAACAGTGTTCCAAGGGAGCTACAGGCTATGATTGGTTAAAATGACTATCAGCTGTGATTGGTTGATCTGAAATAGGCATTCGTGTCGTGTTGCCAGATGTATTTCGTTGCATCGTGTCTACATAAGTAACTAAGGTTCATGGAAAAATATGGGTCTCATTGAACATGTTCTATTATCACTAGTGATCTAAAAATGTACATATTATACAGGGTGTTTCCTAAAGATTGGTAAAAAATTCGCTGTGTGATTTCTGGGGTATTTTCATGAAAAAAAGTTCCTATAAACATTTGCCGAAAAATGCTTCCTAAGGGAGTTACGCCCCTTTAAATAGTGCACCCCGAAGACGGTTTTTCCTCAATATTTCCGAAACCTTACATACAAAAATCATGAAATTTGGTACATCATACAAACTTTTAATGCTGAATGAGAATTTGAGCTCAGAATTTCAAAATTTTAATCAGGGGCGTACCATACTGGCGTACCATACCATTTAAAAAATTGGATTCTTTTAACCTTTAACCCCGCCAGTATGGTACGCCCCTGATTAAAATTTTGAAATTCTGAGCTCAAATTCTCATTCAGCATTAAAAGTTTGTATGATGTACCAAATTTCATGATTTTTGTATGTAAGGTTTCGGAAATATTGAGGAAAAACCGTCTTCGGGGTGCCCTATTTAAAGGGGCGTAGCTCCCTTAGGAAGCATTTTTCGGCAAATGTTTATAGGAACTTTTTTTCATGAAAATACCCCAGGAATCACACAACGAATTTTTTACCAATCTTTAGGAAACACCCTGTATAATTGGTAACTACCGGAGATGCATTCATGGAGTATTTTTAGTTTAGTTAGAATAAAAACACCTTGAATACATGGTAGCTACTTATTAAATTTGCAGTTTGGCAAACTCGCAAGAATTCCTCTCTCCCCTCAATGTATAAACATGTGACACACAAAGAGACGTCGGGCTATATCTAGTTGTTGGAAAATCATTGATATGAAATCACTTCCACGTGTCAGAACTTTGATTTGACATGAAGCGTTGTTGCCACACTTATCTTTGGGAAAAGCCAACCGTAACTAAGGTAAATAATTACTGAAATCCCGAAACTGTTATCAGCGCCACTCCCACGTATTTTTGACAAGTGGCAATGTTGCCGCCCTTTGTGTAGATTCATTGATTTACAGTTTTAATACTTTTTCTCTATTACCGATGTGATATTTTTCAATTCATTGACGATTTTCACAAAAATTTTTTTGGAAAAGTGAAAATTTGCACTAGACTTTAGAGCAGACTTTTTGGACTAAGTTTGAAGAATAAGTGTATGAAGATTGCAATTGAGTTTAAAGGAATCCCCTTCCCAATATTGTACATTACATCATAGAGAGTGAAATTCCTCTTGAAATAAATTTTCTGGAAAAGTGAAAAGTTGCATTTTGATAATCATTCAAAAATGGCTGCTTTATCTCAATTAGTCGCAAAGCTATGGTTTTTCAAATATTGCTCTACAGTGAGGACACATTCTTGATAGAATACCTTACATCATACAAAAGAAAGATTTTTTTTTCTGGAAAAGTGAATATTCGCATGTTGATTGAGCATGATTTTTGGAATATTTTTGTCCAAAAAACAATGTTCAATTACGGAGCAATGATTTTTAAAATTTTAATTTTAAGTCACAGACCACACTCTCCATATGGTACACAGTCTTCCCGTATATTTTTGCACCCCACCTAAAGAGTTTACTTGAAAATATTTTAAAATGAGATAATTACAAAAGTTTCATGTTTTATTATGAACTTTGAGAATTTGTAGGCTAAAATGTCAAAAAATATTGACAGGTTGATGATTGAAACACCCTATATCATTACACTCTTCGTAAAATTCTAGACAGATATATGATATCATGTCCTATACCTATAAAGTACATACAGGGTTTTTCACTTAAAACTCCGCACGTCAATATCTCGGAAACGAATAGGAATATTTGATTTCTGTAAAAAGTAGTCAATGTATGGGGTCGAGTAGTTATTTTTCACAGTTAAAAAAATTCGACGCTTACCAAAAGTAAAGCGTCGCGACGCATCGAAAATATTAATCGATTGCAGGGACTTTGAAATTACGCGCATGATAAAGTACATGTTATTTATAAACTTTTTTGTAATTCAGTCGAACTCATTTATTCCACTCAATTTTGAGATATACAGTGTGTCCAAGATAAGGATGTCTATCATGGGGATCTTGGAAACCGTGAGAGATACAAGGTCGGTTAAATGGAGGCAAAGTTGCGTATTTTGATGCTTAACAAAATGCCGTTTTAAAAGCCATGAAATTCCGACTAAGTCCGAAATTATCCGAAAAAAAACCGAAATTTTTCAAAATTGTTTTCATTTTTTTCTGACCACATTTGATGAGATATTTTGAAATTAATGGACATTTTTCATTGCCATTTTTTGACCTTTCCAAGATAGCGTTATTGAATTGAAGAACCGACGTTTCGTCTATGAGCAGCCATCATCAACTTTGTTTTTTCCAATACGGTCCTGGATTTTTTATGACGGATTTTGAGGGCCTCTTATGTTTCTAAACCAACAATGTATCGCGATTATTCAAAAAAATCATGTTGATGGATTTTTCCATAAAAACTCATGTGTTAAAGGTTAGAGAGAGACAAAAAATACATTTTTAATAGGATTAAAAACAACTACCTCTTTTTTAATAAGTGCGATACCTCGTTGGTTTAGGAACATAAGAGGCCCTCGAAATCCGTCTTAAAAAATCTAGGACCGTATTTAAAAAAACAAAGTTGATGATGGCTGCTCATAGACGAAACGCCGGTTCTTCAATTTAATAACGCTATTTTGTGAAGGGCAAAAAGTGGCAATAAAGGAGTTCCATTCATTTCAAAATATCTCTTCAAATCATGTCAGAAAAAAATGAAAACAATTTTGAAAAATTTCGGTTTTTTTCGGATAATTTCGGACTTAGTCGGAATTTCTTGGCTTTTAAAACGGCATTTTGTTGAGCATCAAAATACGCAACTTTGCCTCCATTTAACCGACCTTGTATCTCTCACGGTTTTCAAGATCCCCATGATAGACATCGTTATCTTAGACACACTGTATATCTCAAAACTGAGTAGAATAAATTAGTTCGACTGAATAACAAAAAAGTTTATAAATAACATGTACTTTAGCATGCGCGTAATTTCAAAGTCCCTGCAATCGATTAATATTTTCGATGCGTCGCGACGCTTCACTTTTGGTAAGCGTCGAATTTTTTTAACTGTGAAAAATAACTACTCGACCCAATACATTGACTACTTTTTACAGAAATCAAATATTCCTATTTGTTTCCGAGATATTGACGTGCGGAGTTTTAAGTGAAAAACCCTGTATAAGCGTTTTTGAATTATTTGTGTTTTATGTCAAGAAAGACTGACACACAAAACCAAAAATGAGACAATAGAGCATCAGTTGAGGACTCATTTCTCGTGATCTATCATACTCGATAACTCATGTTTTTACTTGTAAAAGAAAACTATAACATAGAGACCGAGAGGAATCTTAATTACTACGAGGAAACTTGCTTCTGTTCGAAAAGGTCAAAGTTACACTAGAAAAAGCATAGATGGGGTATAAAAAAATGGAAAAGAAGGTTTGGCAAGTCTTGAAGACTGTCACCAATGTCACCAGCTATGGTGTATTGGTGTACACAACCATAGTGGACCTCGAATCACCTATGCAGCACTAAACAGACACTTTGTGAAACACAATGATCGGCCTGTCCTGTCTGGGAATAAATATTGCAATTTAAGCAGTTGACTGATAAACTCCGGCAGTATCGGCGACATAAAAATCGCAGTTTTGCGTCTGGCATGTTAACTTTAGGGTTGTAATAAACTGAACAGTATTTAATTCATTATGTACAGTATAATATCAAAAGCAGTCAGTATAATATTGTAGAAGACTCAGTATTTCTGTTAAAAATGATAAGTAAAAATGGAATTTTTGAGCAGTAAAAGTACTATTTGGCCGGTATTTCTATGTTCACTATTGTGATTCTAATGGCCAGTAAAAATTTATGAAATGTCAGTATGACTTAGCTGGTAATAATTCCACAAATGTGCAGTAAAAAATAATAAATGGCCAGTATGCAATAATAGTCAGTAATAATTTTAACTAACTCAAACTAACCCAAACTTGATACACATAATACCAATACAGAACACGTCAATTATAATATACAATAATAATTGTAATGTTAACCTAGTGCTAACCAACGAGCCGCTGCATATTTTTCATCAATTTCTATTACCAATACAAACTAACCGTAACTAACCCAAACTAAATCCGCCTCTCAAAGGAACCTATCTGACTACTTCATCATGACATAAAGGCAGAGTGTTTTCTCTTTACTAAGTTGTGTTTCGTTCCGTTGTAAAAATGTTTGTATTTATACGAAATAAAATATATGAGCAACCATTCATTATTTTACTGTCGCTTTATTAATTTTATGGACTGTCCATTATTTCCACCAGGCATTTACTAATTTATTTGACCGTTTTTTTATGATACTGACTCTTGATTATTTATATCTACTATTTATTAATTTTACTGACCACTTCTTTATGTTACTGACCCTTCATTATTTTTACTGACCACTTCTTTATATTACTAACCGTTAATTATTTCAACCGACCATTTATTATTATACTGACCATTTATTATTTTTACTGACCACTTCTTTATGTTACTGACCCTTCATTATTTCAACCGACCATTTATTATCATACTGACCAAGGAAAATAAAATAATGGCAAAGAGTACTGTCCATAAAATTGAAATACTGACTTTAATTTGTTGCCTTAACTTTATTTCCTCGCTAATTTACAATAAATTGAGATCAGACAAAAAAATTGTCATTTATCGTTGTTTCTTCGAAGAACCCCATTCAACAATGTATTTTGACGATATTCGCCAGACGCTACTAAGCAATTACGAAACCGAGCCAACGAACTGGCTACTTTGCTTACGCGACAAAAATCGAAAAATAATAAGATAAAGTTACTTACGAATCAGTGATAGTCAACCACCTGATGATAGTAAACTTTGCATTGGGGAATTCATTGATGCCATCTTAGTCATCTGCAATATATATGATTGTTACTGTTAAGAAATTGGGTATTGAAAGTGATTAAAAAAATCATACAGTTCAATAGCTAGTTAAAGTTCATTCATGTACGTAACGTGGGAAAATTTGTAATAATGTTTCAAGTTCTTAATCAATGTGCACGTAATAAAATCAAGTATTGAACGATTTTTTTTATGGTCATTTCCATGCCAAAGTTTTTATGACAAGCAACAAGCCAAAAATTAATAATTATGATTACAATCGACCTACCATACTCATTGTTTGAAAAGAAGTGAAAACGATATACACTGTGGAACAAATTAAATTAGAACCTAGTTTGATCCTTAATAACTATTTTGTTTGTTTATGGATTCACAAGAATTTTGGATGAATATGTTCTGGATGTTCCTCCAAAATTGAGTTTTCGAATTTTGGACAGGACCGGACTTACGACGTTTTTATAAAATTGGTGCATTTAAACTCGTTGCAAAAACGAACTGCGCTACGTACAGACCAACTGATATTTTTTTTGTGAAGGAAGTTAGTGGGAAATGTATCCTGATGATATCAATATTTTAGAACCATAACCTAAGAAACTATGATTTTTTCTATATGATGGTGCTTGTCGGCATTAAAACTATTTCACTTCGTTTTGATCAAAATTTCTTGAAATTCCATCGCAACGTGGATTGTTTGTTGAAAATTGTTAACATTTTTGAGATTCCAGAGTTTGCCTGTTTGATTTTGAATACGTAGACATGAAAGATAAAATCTCGATCAAACGATTAATGGAAAAGAACATTTATGCACGACAATGTTGCGGCCCCCTTCAAATTATCGAGTGAAATTAAACAAAGTTTAAAAACGAAAAAAAAAAAAAATAATTGGGTATTATTTTTTTTCCAAATTAAAAAATCTAAAATGTGAAAAAATCGACAAATCTCTAACAAACAATCCACGTCGCTATGAAATTTTAAGAAACTTTGATCAAAATGAAGTGACATAGTTTTTATGCCGACAAGCACCATCATATAGAAAAAATCATAGTTTCTTAGGTTATGGTTCTAAAATATTGATATCATCAGGATACATTTTCCCACTAATGTCCTTCTCAAAAAATATATCAGTTGGTCTGTACGTAGCGCAGTTCGTTTTTGCAACGAGCTTAAATGCACCAATTTTATAAAAGCGTCGTAAGTCCGGTCCTGTCCAAAATTCGAAAACTCAATTTTAGAGGAACATCCAGAACATATTGACCAATATCATATCCAAAATTCATCTAAATCCATAAACAAACAAAATAGTTATTAAGGATCAAACTAGGTTCTAATTAATTTGGCCTACAGTGTAGATCATAGCTTTTGAAATTTTTCAACCATAAATGATGGCATAAGGGAAAACATTCCAAAGACCAGTCTAAATAAATAAAACATTAGTTATTAGTTACGATGATAATCCGATGACAGCATAACGGAACATTATACTGAGTGAAAATCCTTTTAAAAAATACCTTAGAAGCAGCGATCCTTAATTAAATATATAAGAAAATAAACAGTTTCTAATTTAACCAATTAATTGATTGTTTAGATTGGGAAATCCAAAAATACTCGAGTTGTTTTGTCGCAATCAGCCTAGAGCGCTTAATAAGAGAGAAAAAAGTGCCTTACCCTTAAGTGCAGAGAGATAATTAGCACAACACCTCTCACGCCTGTAAACTCTCATATATAAATGTAAACAAAACAGATTTAGTCACTTGCATTCCACTAAAAAAGTCTTTATAATCGATTGGAAACACTTTTCTGCTATGCGAATATACACCGCGTTTGCACCGAATAATTAAGTAATTATAAAAGGAATTTGAAAATTTCGCAGGCCGAAATTGATTGGCAGCAGCAGCAGCAGCAACGGCAGGAGCAAATGTGCAGCAGTGTAAAGTGTAGCCGTAACTGTTTACATGGTTTGCTTTGCTTGAAGAAATTCTGTTCTGTTCCCTTCCACAAGCCCAAGTCTTGTATGTTTTATTGAACAAGGAGACTTTACGCCTTTATAGTTATGATTTTATGCGCTATCTTCAGTTAGAGTAGGTTGAGCGGATTAGTTTAGACCTAAATGGGTGGGCAGCGGCGGATTATAGCCATCATACTTTGCTATTTTGTCCTTGATGCGTTTTTGACTTCATTTCAATCCAACATTATGACTACAATATCATTTTATTGATAAATCTGGAATTTATTTGAATCATGAAATATTTTAAACTGATTTAAATCGTGTGATTTTTTCCTGAGAGTTATCCAGGTTTTAGTCGACTCTCTTTTTTATAATATGTATAATAATTTATTACCTAAATATTCGTTTTATTGGTAATCTATTTCAGTGATGATAAATCACTAATAAACAATGATTTTGGAAATTTAATGTCATATAAAAATAAAACACTCCGACGCATCAAGTTTGTTTTTGTACAACCTACACGTAAAGTCCACTTTTCAATGCATGCAAATCAGGCGGAAAGTCGCTAATTTTGGCAGCTGGGCCTAAAAGTACTTTCGCGCCCGCGGGCGCAAAAGTAGGTAGCTTAGCAACGGTTCCTTGGATCCCAACGCCTTTGAATCTAATAACCACGTGACAGCCTAGCATACTAAAAGGAACTAATCACGTGACAATCTCGGTGACAATGAATCCGCACCACAAAAGAATACCGGAACACACCTATTGTAACCATGAATGATAGTTGTCTGTTGTCTGACTTGTCAGCAGTGTAGTGCAGTGTATCGATTATTTGTCTTTGATTTTTATAATTATTTTTTTTTTAATGATTACAAACTGGTTGTACAAAAAGCACTGTTTGCATCACGGACGAAAGATGATTTTGACTCGGCTAATATCTGCCCTCGCTTCGCTCGTGCTGCTACTTATACCCTCGTCGAAATCATCTACTTTCCGCCCTAGATACAAAATGTACTATTTTGAGAGGGACGACACTTCCTCGGTGTCAAAGATTTTTTATTTTTTTTTCTTATTTGATTAATAATTACCCGCAAAAGTTAACTTCTCCAAATCAAGAGTATATACGATGAGGGACAGAAGATCTTCAAAATGAGCTTCTACTCAATTCTTTTGACGAGGATTTATTTCACCCAATTTTTTTTTGGAGGCCTATTATACTTACTCGTTTGATGAGAGACTGGCTAAATAAATGAACATTTTGAAAACTTTCACCGAGGTCTCCCGATTTGACGCTGCTAGATTTTTTTTCTTGAAAAAATTCAAGGCCTCAAAATGTACAGTTATCAGAAAATGCTAACTGTTAAATTTGCAAAAAAAATAAGAAGGTACCTTGTGTCCCTTCCAATTTTTTTGTCGTAATTTTTTATAACCCTCAAAATAACGGATATAGGGGTGTGGCAAATTATAAGAAAAAACCCTGTACCTATAAGTTCCCCTATAAAGTGTTCCCACCACTATAAGATGTTTGTTTATCAACCGATTTTCAAAAAAACACTTTTTGAGCATATTCCAAATTGATTCCAGGGGCGTACTTATGGGCAATTGTGGGGGTTTGAAGGGGTCAAATTTGAGAAAATGATATTAGGGCATTTTTTAGCAAAAAAATGTCAACGGAATCTTGGTTAGCATTACCTTCAAAAAAAATGTTCCTGTGTTTTTTTTAATTAAATTGTTAATTTTATAAATACATGCAATGTTTTTGGAGCCTTCCCGTACGTTTCAAATTACAATGAAGATGTTAATAAAATCCTTAAATGGGTGTTTTAAAACAAAAAATCATCGATACCTGATACGGCAATGAGGTCTAATGATTAAAACTTTAAAAAAATCTATGATTATTCAATAATAGATTTATTATACAGTGCGGCTCTGGTCCCCACCCTTTTTTTTTAATGTGTGCACCAAAAATTTTGAAACCTGGCATACTTTAATTGCTGTCGAAATACTACTTTTTGATGTTACTGACGTACTTCTAGTATTCAAGATGGCGGCTGGTCGCCATTTTGAAACATTTTTATTAATGGAAAGGGGGGTCGTGTCACACCTCATTTTGAAGATCCTGATGAGTACTTTATAACCCTTGAATATTGAGTCAATATCTTCAAGTACTACAAAATGGCGGTACATTTAATTACTACATTGATACATACACTTTTTGAAAAAATTCGTCAAGTTCACTTCAAAAGATGCTTTTTTGACATTTTTGTCATTTATTCCTAATTCAAACTTTATGCCAAGAATATTTCCAGCATCTTTTGAATTGAATTTGACAATTTTTTTTAAAAGTGTATGTATCAATGTAGTAATTAAATGTACCGCCATTTTGTGGTACTTGAAGATATCGACTCAATATTCAAGGTTTATGAAGTACTCATCAGGATCTTCAAAATGAGGTGTGACACGACCCCTCTTTCCATTAATAAAAATGTTTCAAAATGGCGACCAGCCGCCATCTTGAATAGTAAAAGTACATCAGTAACACCAAAAAGTAGTATTTCGACAGCAATTAAAGTATGCCAAGTTTCAAAATTTTTGGTGCAGACATTAAAAAAAAAAGGGGGGGGACCTTTTAGAGCCGCACTGTATATCCACTTTCTATTGGTTGATGTAACTCGTTACTCATACCAGTGACTTTTTTTCCATTACTCAATTGTTCTTTACCAATGAAATGATCTAATGTCATTACTCCACTGTTTTAGAGCCAATCAGAACATTCGACAAAATGTCAACCTTCAAATACATCATTTTGAAACAGCCCATTTGACCGTCCATATTTGTTTTATAGTCATTGGGTTAACAACCTAACCTCACTGTAAGTACAGTTGTCAAAAAGTGCCGTCCAAATCAAATTGAATACTTCAAAGTTCGCTTCAATTATTGAATAATCATAGAAAAAGTATAGTATATTCTACTCGTGAGGAAATGGCTATTACTCACTCAGACGATTACGCAAACTCCATCCTCGTGAGTAATATCCACCATTGCCCGCTTGTTGAATAATTTACTATTATTAGGATACCCTGTAGAGGGTTGAAAATTTATGCTGATTGTGATTCCGTTGCCAATTTTTTTCTAAAAATGCCATTTTTCTGAGATTTGACCCCCTCTGAAAAAAGTTTGTAGATTTTAAAATTCTTTACAAAAAGTGTCTTTTGGCATATCTGGTCAAACGTAAGGGTTTTTGAGTGAGTAACGACAAAAAACAATAATTTTTTGTTTTTTCGGACATCATAATCGAATTTCTCATACCACAAAACCCCGCTATATCAATTTTCAAAAGCAATACGTGAAAAAGTGTCCAAAATGATGTGAAAAATCGATTTTCAATTTTAAACCAAGTATATCGGAGACTGTGCAATTTTGGACTAAAGTAATATGCGGTAAATTGACTTATTTGGACCTCAGGGGTATATGGTATAGTTTTTTTTTAGGGACACCCTGTATATAATGAACGGTCAACCGTTTCTCAAGAGTGAAAAGGAAAAGAACTACCGGAAGTAAAAATTTTTGTTAATCGTTTAATGAACAAAAATGTTACAGGAGTGGGGATACTTTACGGTGCACATCCTGTATAAAGGTTGATTTGGCTTTTCATTTTTAAGTAGAGTAACTCATCCTGACTGAATGTTTTCGCCTTATTAATAAGAAACCTTGTAAATCAACGCAGATATACAGGGCGTCTCCTTATTGCATACATTGAATTCAAAGGCGTATTCCTCAGCTAATTCCACGAAAAAAAAAGTCCATATAAACTGAAGTGCATTGTTATCAAGATACAGGGTGATACACTTTTTTTTTAAATCGATTTATTACAAATGTTACAAATACCCTTCAACTGATGTTTTCACAATTTGACAGATTTATTTCTAAAGGCTATAATATGGCCTTGGCTTGGGTAAAATTATAAAGACCAGTGCCGTCCCGATGGGGCATCTTATCTAATATTTTTGCTAAATACATGTTGATGCACTGTAAATTGTAAAGCCTTTGATGCTTGATAAAGATTTTCATTTATTTATTTACGCCACTGACTTTGATGTAATTTTTATTTTTTTTGCAAATCAAACAACCAAAAATACAACTTGGATTTTTTACGTATCTGGCCTCGTTTTCGAAAAAGAGAATCTTTAAAATTTTATTTTTCTTAAAGGGTAAAGTATCTTAATACAAAGAAAAAGAGGCCATAGTTATTAAAGAAATCCAAGAGGCAAAAAAGTTGTATTTTAAGTTGCTCCACTTATAAAGAAAATAAAAATTACACTGGCGTACATTTTAATATTTTTTGAATAGTTTAAACGCTGTATCTTAAAAACAATGCACTTCCAGGCCCATGTTTATGTGGAACTTTACGCTCAGAGATACGCCCTTGAATTTAATGTACGCAATTGGGAAACACCCTGTATACGTGTTGTAAAGTGTTAAGTCGAGGAAGTTGATGTGTGGAACTTTCGAATTTGCTTACAATTTATCGAATCAACCAACTACCTACCGGACAAAAGTAAACATAAGAAAAAAAAATCACCCCAATGGATAATTATTTTTTAGAGATGGTGTTATCATTTCCAATGTCTCCGATTATTGTAGCTACTTTTTGTATATTTAATTTTGATAAACAGGTGACAATAACGTTGAATAATTCACATCTAATTGATTAAACAAAAAATAAAGATGCACATGTTTCAATTTTTATGACTCGAAAGGCGCAATGCAAGAGTATTGTTCGTCACAGGTGAAACAACTAATAAATTACTGACAATAACTTATACGATCTTCGAATACAAACACTCCGTTTATGAGGTTGTTTGCGAGTGAATTTATGGCGTTACTTCCTTTTTAAAGGAAGTATTGAAAGCATGTTGTGTATTTTTTGCAATATAAATTAAGTTTGCAGTTGGTGAAATGGTAATTGGTTTTTCTTGTTTTACAAGAGTCTCGCCAGGGGTCGTTTTGAACAGCGATAGCCAATTTTCGCAGTGTAAGTGTTTCGTCCTTATACAGGGTGTTTCCTAACCTCTGTGACAAAATGGAAGGGGTGATTCTTCGCTTAATTTTAAAACGAAAATGTGGTATAACTTTTTTTCGAATTTCGCTTTGTTTTCAAAATACAGGGTGTTTTTTTTTTTATTATTATTATTTATTTTTATATATATTTTTTTTTATTTATTTAGTGTTTTTGATTTCTCCATTGAAATGATTATAATTGATTGCTGTATTTGTTAGAAAATTCAACATCAGCGATAAAATTACTTTTTGCGTCAAAACTCACTCAACTAGATTTAATTTTTTATCTCAAAAATTACGCAAGATACGATAAAAATTCAAGAGATCAAAAAGTTGCGTTTTTAGTTGAATAACCTGAGAAAAAATGAAAATGACACAAAAAGTCAGTGGCGTACATTTTTTTCCCAATAATATTGGTTGAAGTGCCGCTCGGGACGCCACTGTATTCGATAATTTTTATTTGTTCATGGCAAAATGAGCCCGTTACCAAACTTCAACAAAATCGAGTAAAAGATAAATGAATTAAAAATAAAAAACTGATAAAAAAAAAATTAAACACCCTGTATTTTGGAAACAAAGCGAAATTCGAAAAAAAGTTATACCACATTTTCGTCTTAAAATTAAGCGAAGAATCACCCCTTTCATTTTGTCACAGAGGTTAGGAAACACCCTGTATATTGTCAGTAGGTACCACTTCGTTGTAAAGGGTATCCCTTTGAAGGTCATGCTATTTCAAAAAAAAAGTGAGGCATTCTTGGAGCTGATTTGCAGCCAGCTCAATGTCCTCTTCTATTCTTAGTTTGGTAAGAATGTAATCGACTCCTTCTTCTAGTTCCTTTCTAAAGAAATGACAGTTGGTGAATTTCCTATTTCTTACCTGAACTCGTGTTTAAGTGTGACGGTGGTCCTGGTCAGACATTTTGACTTTACCATACAGCCACTCTCCACTCTCTTATGCATAATATAGAGGACTTCGGCTAGATCCCTATCTCGTGGGTTTATGTCTCTACTACTCCATATAATGTGATGTGATAGCGTTAGAGTCACATCTTATAAGGAGAAGGGCTTTCTTTATCATAGGGAAGGAAAAAGGTAACAATAGTGATGGTCTAAATGACAGGCAGATCTCTTATTGAGATTCCTCATAATATAGGTAACAGTTAACAAGAAGCTTGATCCTACCATTGTTTAGCCATGTTACGGATTGCTCTGTATAATTTTTAGAACCATTTGAACGACTATTATATTATTGCGGGTTAATCTTAAGTTAATCTTGATATGAGACTCACCTGAGGAAGATGATATATCTTCATTGGGCGTCAGGAGGAGATCTGTCTACCTCCTCCTTTTCCTCTGGAGTCGGGGTGGAGGGTGGATGCTTCTCCTCCCCTTCCTTGACCCCCAATTCTGCCGTGCCACCGAGTTTTTCCGCTTGGGTTAAGTTTTTTATGCTGTGCAGGCTCAGAGGGCTTTCCCTAAACCATAGAAGGGACATTGTCGAGTCCTCTTAGACCCTCATTGACGCCAACAATCGACCATTGGACCGTTCCACTTCAGATAGTTAAGAGTAACCTATTCAGTTGGGTGTCCCACACCATGGGTTTGCCTGAGGTCTCACGTTAGCTAAGGCCCTAAGGAGTCACTTCCTTGATGCCTGGTCTGCGCCTGTCACTTTAATCATGGCGTCGGTGTTGCAGAGATGGTCTCCAGGACTGCATCCGAGAACTCCAGTAGCTTTGTATTGAAGATATCCCTGGTGTCCGCTTACCACAACCTGAAGGGCTCTATCCATTATGGTACCCGCGTAAGATATGCGGGCTCTGACGGATCAACTGTCCTGGGGCGTTTCGCCTCTCTGAATTCTCCCTGAAAGCCCCCTTTGATGAGAACAAAATCTACCGTGACTATAATCTTTTTATATCCACACCGAGCGCTCTTCGGGAAACTGTCTGCCAACTGCCATATATACAAGGTGTTTATTAATTGAATGCCGATACTTAAGGGTAATAATCCTTGGATGATTTTAAGACAAAAAGTTCATATGAACATAGGTCCGCAAGAGCATAGATTTTAATATACAGGGTGTTGAAATTTAAAAAAAAAAATCTTTTTTTTATCATCACTTTGATACTATTCCAGATATCTTTTTGAAATTTGGTACACGTCTTCTATGCATCAGAATGCATGGGAATGTTAGAGGGCGCCACTGATTTAAAAATATAGGATGACACAGCAAGGTGTCAATGCAATTAAGTAGTTTTTATTTTTTTAAGCGAAAACCATGCGCCGGACGAAAAAAAATCAAGAGTACAAATTGGCTCAGAAATAAATAGAGATTTTAAAAATAATTTTTATTTTGGAAGGAAGCTGTACAAGTTTTTTCTTCAAAAATATTCAGTGCAAAACCCGTACGGACGCCACTGGTAAAAATAATGAAATTGTTTGTACATCACAAAATGCATATTGAAGCCTAGAAGACGTGTACCAAATTTCAAAAAGATATCAGGATTAGTGTTAAAGTGATGATAAAAAAAAGATTTTTTTTTTAAATTTCAACACCCTGTATCTTAAAATTTATGCTCTTGCCGACCTATGTTCATATGAACTTTTTGTCTTAAAATCATCCAAGGATTATCACCCTTAAGTATCGGCATTCAATTAATAAACACCCTGTATACTGCTTTCTGACATAAAAAGGTAAACACTGACTGATTTAACATAAGAAAACATTCTCTAATAGATAGTTACATGATATTTCCCTTGAAAAATATGATATCATAATATGTCAAATAAAAGATTGAAATTTTCATAATGCTACAATAATTTGGCATAAAAAAGTCAATCTTCTATTTGTATACTCCACAGAACGTATCAAATTTCCAGGGCATTTCACCAAATGCATGTCGAATTACTAGTTTGACTCCAAAATTTTGCAATAATATTAACTTGGGTAGTGGGAATAAAGCTCTCCTCTAAAGATCGCAGACAAAATAAAATTTCGAGAGACATTGACAAAGGTATTAAATCATCGAAAATTGAACGACTATAATCAGCATAACACCCCGAACGTAGGCGATTCGTTTGAGTCAGTGATCTCTAAAATGAATGAATAAATGAAAGTGTATGGCCAGGGGATAACACGGATGGAATAATGTGTTGTTTCGCACGTAATTGGTCAGGCGAAACATAATGGCGCAAGCGCAATACGCATTTCTCAATGACGTGGGAATAAAGCTCCTTGTTACTGTTTCTGCTTGCAGTGCCGTATCCTCGCCATTTTTTCAATTTACCTGTTAAAATATAAAGTACGGCCCAGAACAGACATTAATCCGTCTACTAGGCATAATCGGAACTGTTAGTCATTGTTTAAATGTTTCGGCCTCTTAAATTTGCCCGCCTCTATAAGCGTTTTATTCATCCATTCATTTTCGAGATCAGTGGTTTGAGTCAAAAGAATTTTGTTTTTGTTTTGAATTTGACAAGCGATGTTGCGTCATTTGAAATAATATAGGTCGTAGAAAACTCACAAACCAGTGAGCGTTTCATCGATTGTTTAATGTCAGTCTGATATTGGCATAATTGCAACACAAAATCTTCAGCTCGATAACAAATAAAATTATTTTCAACTGGAAAATGACACTGTCACTGTGACGCATCTGTCAATGTCATGGCAACGCATTTCAAATAGTATCCGTTGTAATAAAAATTCATTTTTTCTATGACTATTCAATAATAGATGTATTAAAAATCCAGTTTCTATTGGTTAATGTAACTCGTTAGTCATACCAGTGACTTGCTTTTCATTACTCAATTGTAATTAACCAATGAAGTGATCTAATGTCATTACTCCACTGTTTTAGAACATTCGACAAAATGTCAACCTTCAAGTCATTGTCACATTGTGTTAACAACCTAACCTCACTTTAAGTACACTCGTTGTCAAAAAGTACCGTCCAAATGAAATTAAATATTGCAAAGTTCGCATCAATTATTGAATAATCATGGAAAAAGTATAGTATTTTACTCGCGGGAAATGGCTATCACTCACTCGGATGACATGTATTCGATGACAGAAAATCTGGAGAAAGGAATTTCAAGGAAGTAAATATGGCAAACCAGGAGCTTGCTTTTCCCCCATGTTTACATTGGCATGTTTGACGATAACCAAAAAACAAATGCGAAAAGTTCACTAAATGAAAATAAAAACCTGTCCGATATTTTAATCAGACTATAGAACAGAAATAAAGAAATACGATAACAAATTGATAAATATTTAATATTACATACGCACAAAATGAAAAAAATACTAAACTGCTCGACTAGACCTTTCTAATACAAAAAAAAAACTTCGTAAGCTGCAGCGTTGCACTTGTTTAGTAATCACAGCAGAAAATACACTATTATGGTCCCAAATTAGGGTTTGCCAGGAAATGGTCGGTCTGGTATCCTGGGTGGAATGTCTGGCACTGTCCGACTGAAAAAATTAGAACGAACATTCATACATTTCAGTTGATTAAATTTTACGATCAGAGATGTCTCACCTTCTCATTTACGGTATAAGGATTATAATATAATCATCTAGACACGGCAACCTAGCTCATTAATAAACAGGTCTGAGAAAGGCAGGTCTTCTGGGTTTCAGTTGCCAACGAAATTTTTGGTCAAAAACGAATAAAGATACGAAAAAAAAGTATTTTCAGCTGCTTTATATGAACAAAATATCAAATTTACAGAGTTAGTGACGCACATATTATTCGAGAAACTGCCCCTCGGGGCGCCACTGAGTCTGAAAAAAGTGCGCATTTGATTATCCCATAATGATTTATCCATAGACAAATCTGAGACGTGAGGAATTTGTGGGTATAAACCGATAAATTCCCACAACTATATTAGACCTCGTATAAAACGACCTAAAAAAATTCCTCAAATTCCAAATAATTAATTGAAATACATCACCACAAATTCCGATTAAATCAGAGGTTAATAGAAAAAAAACACAGTGTTAATAAATTAGTAGGAAAAATGAAAAAGAGAGCTGATTTGTAGATTTATATTTACACGTGACTACATGTTACGTTGTGTGCACAAACAAATAAAGCACATCTGTATCTACAATATAAATTACAATAAACTTTAATCTTAGTAACATTCATGTACCAACAATACAATATTTAAGCATTCATCAATAACGCTTTCTGAGTATTAATAATACGGGGGGGTTGGGCTTAAATATTGCATAACAACAACTGTCTTAAATTTACCGGATAATATGTCAATAATTGACGCAGCATTTAACGCTACATATTAGCTCTCTATTGAAGCAATCAAGTGCAAGATATAGTTATAGGCAGCTAAATGTTAATAATTTTACTTTATGCGGTCACTATTTCGTTGATTTGCCACACTCAAAAAATAACCCATGCATTGATATGTTTATATTTACTTAAACTTGAAGGCGTTGGCCAATTCATTGACGGCGGCTTGAGTGACGGCTCGTCCGACAGCCATTTGTACTTGTTGCGGTACTTGGACGCCCCCTTGCGCTCGGCTGTTGAACATTGCAATCTTTAATACTGATACAAAATAGCGCTTTTTGGGAAATGAGATTCAGTTTAGAGCGCCACACGTATTGCTTTTTGTATCCAGTCATGTAGATAATGCATCGGACACTGATGATGGATGGTTGAATGTCGATGAAACGTTTGATTTATTTTATATTTAAGTTTGGTGAATTGGTAGTCATACATACATATACAGTGTACGCAATGAAGTTGGGGATTTTTTTTTTATTATTCATATTTTTTCAAAATCTTTGTGTATGTCCCATAAACAAAAAATCAATTTTGACACTTTTGATGTATATTTCCTACTTGGTAAAATGATACAAATGGTACCCATCGATTTAATTTTCTAGCTTTAACTTTTGAACCAGGTTGTATAATTTGATAAAATTTTAGTATGTTGTGTAGGCCATAGACTCATAAAACCAAAGTGAAGTCAATATTTGAAATTGTAGGGGGAGCCAGGAACGGACTGGCCACCAAACCTTTTGGGCCCAATTTTAGACAGGTGACATTTTCAGAGCTGAAAACTACTTTTTCAAATACTTTTACCTTTTTTCATGAAAAAAGGTGCTCTTCTTTTGTTCCGATAAAACTGACCGTTTTCGAGAAAAATAGATTTTTGTTTTACAGGTTACTGCAATAATACACTAAAATACTACGGCGAGTATTGAAAAATGTTTCAACACTCTCAGATTGATTGCACATACTAGAATTAGTTGAAAATTGAAAAAAAAATAAAAAATCTCAAAAAAATTTAAGGAAATTTATTATATATTTTTTTGAATTTGACAAATTCTAGTACTGTCAATCACTATGAGAGTGTCAAAAAAAATCCTCCCAAAAATAACAACAATAACCTGTGAAACAAAAACCCAAAAAAAAACAGAGTATTTGAAAAAGTAGTTTTCAGCTCTGTAAAATGACACCTGTCAAAAATTGGGCCCAAAAGGCTTGGTACTCCATTTCTGGTTTCCCCTACTATTTCAAATATTGACTTTACTATGGTTCTATGAGTATTCATGGCCTACACAACATACTAAAATCTCATCAAATTATACAGGGTGTTTCATTAATATTGCGAAAAAATTCAGGGTGAGTTTCCCCACTTAAAAATAATAAGAAAACTTCATATAAAGGTGTGTCCGGAAATGCTTTGTTACAGAGCTACAGGGTGTTGAAGTTTTATTTTTATTTTTGTTTTTTCTAAATAATATTTGAACCAATGTCTATATTTCCATAAAAATCGGTATTTGAGGGTTTCTTTTTATGCGGAATTCGAATTTTATCTCAGTTTGGCTCTAACTTGTAGAGGGCGCCACCTACACTGATTTATCTTGACATGTACAGCCATAACTTTTTTGGACGTAACCGTATGACATATTTGAGTGAAAAAACATATTTCTCCTTTATTTTTATGAAAAAAAGGCATAGTTGTTAGAAGTCGCTACATGAAACCATTTTCGAGATATTTGGATTTGAAATAATTAATACATGGGATTTTGAAATTATGGCGAAGGTAAACTGCTAGAAGTTATAACATATTACGCATTAATGCTTCATATTTTCAGTGAAAAAGATAAAAGTCGACTTCTGTGAAATATTATCGACAACGCTTATTCAAATATTATTTAAACAAAAACAAATAAAAAAACTGAAAAAAAAATAAATTAAATAATAACTTTAACACTCTGTAGCTCTGTAACGAATCATTTCCGGACACATCTTTATATGAAATTTTCTTTTTATTTTTAAGTGAGGAAACTTATCCTGTATTTTTGGCACTATCAATGAGACACAATGCTTGGGCATAATTTGAAAATCCCATGTATTAATTATTTCAAATCCAAATATCTCGAAAATGGTGGCACGTAGCGACTTCTAACAGGTATGCCTTTTTTGCATAAAAATTAAGGAGAAATATGTTTTTTCACTCAAATATGTCATACGGTTACGTCCAAAAAAGTTATGGCTGTACATGTCAAGACAAATGAGTGTAGGTGGCGCCCTCTACAAGTTAGAGCCAAACTGAGATAAAATTCGAATTCCGCATAAAAAGAAACCCTCAAATACCGATTTTTATGGAAATATAGACATTGGTTCAAATATTATTTAGAAAAAACAAAAATAAAAATAAAACTTCAACACCCTGTAGCTCTGTAACGAAGCATTTCCGGACACACCTTTATATTATGAAGTTTTCTTATTATTTTTGAGTGGGGAAACTCACCCTGAATTGTTTCGCAATATTAATGAAACACCCTGTATAAGACGGTTCGAAAGTCACAGCAGATACATTAAATCGATATTTACCCCTCTAGGTCTCTGTATCTCCGTTAGGAGGCGCTCTGAAGAAAAAAATTTTATGACAAATCTCCCCTATACGCTCCCGAAATTATGCCATATACTTACCGGACACCCTGTATTTCGATCAATCAATTTGACTGAACTTCCAATTAATAAGCATAAAAGAATGGAATGAGAAAAATTTAATAAAATAACAAAGAAAAAAATATAATTTTTCAAGCTTAAAAGTTGAGCGATCAATGAACTTGGTTAAACTTTCGATTTACAAGCATTTAAGAACAAACTAAAAATAATGTCATGAAAGGTACTAACATGAAACAAAACTTCTATGTAAAAAAATCCCCACGTTGGACGTGAATAACAACAGGATATGAAAAATATAATGGAAAATGGAAAATATAATCTTTTATGTAAAAAAGTCCCTACGTTGGGCGTCAAAAAACGATTTCGATCGCAAGAACGAACTAAGAAAAATAGAATAAAAAGTACTAACATGGAACAAAACCCACCTTTGGTCAACAAACTATGATAGAGTAAAAAATAAAAAAAAAAACGCAATCAAAAACCCCACGTTGGACATCCAAAAATAATCTCGTTCAGCAAACACGTACTACATTGACTAGTACTCAATGGTTTTGAAAAAATCATAGAAACCAAGCAAAAAAATTGTTAATTGATGATTTTTTTAAAGTTTTTAATAACCAGTTTAACATTTTTGGTGTGAAAAAAGCCCCACGTTGGTCATCAAAATATAATCTTGATCATCAAACAAACATTGAACAGATTAAATAATATTTTTTTTTTCTAAAGCACCAAAGAGGAAAAGAAAACATAATTAAAAATATGCTAAGAAGCACTAGAAAGGGAAAAAATTACTGTCAGTAACAAAAAACGTCAAAAATTCTTGATCAACAAACAAAAGTAGAGTTACGAAATAAAAACATGATGAAAAGCATTTTTCAAAAGAAGCCCCACGCTGTTCGTCAAAAATCATCTCCAAAAACAATACATTAAAGAAAGCAATTAAATAATGAAGAGACTTTGATTGAAAAAAAATGTTTGGTGTGAAAAAGACCCCACGTAGGGCGTCAAAATAACATGGATAATGTGCGTCAACTATTTATTTTGTTTAAACCTATGTAGTTCAATTAAATAAAGTTGATTTTCGAATAAAATCATCATATATAGCTACATATTTATATTGTTATGTGCATTTACATTGTGGTTATCATTTCTTTTCAATAAAAAAAAAATAATTTTCATATTAAGGGATAAATATGAGTTTTTATCTGATTCGCTCCAAAGTCACCATGTAGAATCCTTTGTGGATTCTAAAAACTTTTTCCAATAAATTTTCTCGATATCTTGTTAAATTGGCCCATTTTTGATAAATTAATTTTTTGGTTATCGGACATGCACAAACTATTCCCGAAAAGTTTTTCAAAAATATAAATAAGAAAAAAAATCCCATATGTACAGGGTTTTTCCTTTTAATTTGCCACCCCTCTAAAAACAACCAATCACTATTGGAAATCAGAAAAACTAGAAAAGTTTTTTTTTTACATTTTGAAATTTTAAAAATTCCGACTACTTTCGAAGATATTCGAAAAAAACCGGAATTTCGCAAAAACGTTATTAATATTTCTTGAGTTTATTTGAGAAGATATTTTAAAATTAATTAATTTCTCATCGCCACTTTCTCTCCTCTACAATATGGCATCAAGTCCATTTTTTTAAATTAATTTAAAGGCAACCCATTACTCTACACCCTCATCTAATCACCTCAATGCCTCAAGGACGTCAAAAGACCACTAAAAATGAAATAAGAAATCCAGGTCCGTATTTGAAAAAATAAAGTTGATTATGACAGCTCAAAGACGAAACGTCAGTTCAAGTTGATACCACCATCTTGTAGAGGAAAAAAAGTTGCAATGACAAGGTAATTTATTTTAAAATATCTTTCCAAACAAACTCAGGAAATAATTGAAACGTTTTTGCAAGATTTCAGTTTTTTTTGAATATCTTCGGAAGTAGTCGGAATTTTTCAAACTTGAAAAGTTGAGCAAATGCATCCAATAAACCGACCCTGTATCTCTCATAATAACTGAGATCCCCATGCATACACCCGAATCTGTGGCACCCTGTTTTTTTATCATAGATTCAAGATCTCATTTTCTTCTTTTGAAAAATATACAGGGTGTTTATTAATTGAATGCCGATACTTAAGGGTGATAATCCTTGGATGATTTTAAGACAAAAAGTTCACATGGACATAAGTCCGCAAGAGCATAGATTTTAAGATACAGGGTTTTGAAATTTAAAAAAAAAACTTTTTTTCATCATCACTTTGATACTATTCCAGATATCTTTTTGAAATTTGGTATACGTCTTCTATGCATCAAAATGCATGGGAATGTTAGAGAGGGCGCCACTGATTTAAAAATTTTCGATGACACATCAGGGCGTCAATGCAATTAAGTAGATTTTATTTTTTTAAGCGAAAACCATGCGCCGGACGGAAAAAAATCAAGAGAACAAATTGGCTCAGAAATAAATAGAGATTTCAAAAATGATTTTTATTTTGGAAGGAAGCAGTGGCGTACAAGTTTTTTCTCAAAAAATGTTGAGTATCGGCATTCAATTAATAAACACCCTGTATAGTTTGCTCATGTTTGAAATATATATTTTTGAAAAGAGAAGAATGAGGACATTTTGAATTTGTAATAAAATACAGTGTGTCCAGAATAAAATGATGTACATGGGACTATACGAGGATATTGGAAACGGTAAAAGATACGACGTTGCTTAAATGGAAGAAAAGTTGCGTATTTGTATGCTCAAAAATATTCTACCTTTGTTTCATTTTGAATCGATTTCGTTATGTTCATACAGGGTGAAAAAAGAAAAGGTTCATTTTGAAAAAAACACAATATTTTGCTTGTTATAAAACCCAACACTTTCAAATTTCCAGGATATAGGTAAGAGGATACGACGATTCTAAAACGGCGTCAAAAAAATTCTAGACCTACTATGTTGCGTCCAGACAAAGTCAAGTCTGTTTTTTTTATGGAAGTCATATTTTTGGAAATTATTTTCAATACGGACCATGAAAATGGAGAAGTTCAATATGGCCTCCATAAGAAAATCAAAGTTGGCCTCGGCCGTACGCAACATCGTGGGCCTACAACATTTTTTGATGCCGTTTTTAGAATCGTCATTTCCTCTTACCCATATCCTGTAAATTTGAAAATATTGGCTTTTATAATAAGCAAAATTTTGTAGTTTTTCGAATATGGACATTTTCTTTTTCACCCTGTATCTACATCACGGTATCGATTCAAAATAAAACAAAAGTAGATTATTTTTGGGCATACAAATACGCAACTTTTCTTCCATTCAAGCGACGCCGTATCTCTTACCGTTTCCAATATTCCCATGTACATCATTTTATTCTAGACACACTGTATAGGGCATTCTATTCGAAAAAAATA
This sequence comes from Orchestes rusci, assembly GCA_958502075.1. Taxonomy (NCBI): domain Eukaryota; kingdom Metazoa; phylum Arthropoda; class Insecta; order Coleoptera; family Curculionidae; genus Orchestes; species Orchestes rusci. Next base: position 347,843 of record OY293305.1, read on the forward strand.
TACTTTTCCATATTTTCCTGATTATGAAACTTTCAATTGAACAATTTTTTGGGTGACAAATCATAAGTAAAAACCCTGTACCCAAGAATTTCTTCCTCACTCACGCGTTGATAATTGTCGAAAATTCAGCCCTGTTGCATTTTCTATATGACCTAGTACAATTCCAAGAAAGGATTAGAAGGAAAACGCTATTTTGTGAAAAAAGCACGCATACAGAAAATTATTGTGCACGTTATAACAAACTGACCGCATAAAGATTGCAACCAATCTACAAAACTACCAAAAATCCGAATAATAATGCACAATAATTTTACCCTATTTAGAATTGTTATATTTATGAAGAAAAAACATCCAATGAATGATTAACGCCTCCTGAAAAGAAACCTCGCCAATGATTTGATGATCAACACTCTTACTTACATTGGAATAAGCGGAGCCGGCAACGCTTGTCCTTGCGGACGTCCTGGAGGCATCGGTGGTGCTCCACCCCCAGGCCTATTTGGAATGGCAGGAGCTGGACGTCCACTGCCAGCAGGTGGCGGTGGTGGTGCCCTTGATGAACCCAAAGACCCACTAGAACCCACAGTGCTCATTTGCGGCGTAGTCTTTCGCGGTCCACCCGGACTGGGCGGCGACAATCTCGGATTATCCAAACCACTGGCCAGCCAGTCGTTTTTCACAGGGGGCGGCACTGGAGTAGACACTGTCGCCATGGACACGTCACCAATAATGCGCAATGCTTCTTTGCATGCGTGATACATGCGCATCATTTCTTCGCGTTTTTGCGCCTCTTCCGGAGCCTCTTCCATTAGTTGGGATTGATCACCGCTGGCGTAAATGTGCGCCAGCAATTCACCATTGATGAAATCCTTGCAATCGTTGATGATCATATACATAATGGTTTTTGGGATCAAGTCACGAGTGGTTTTGGTGACAATGCGCATGTAACTGTCAACAAGGTTACGGATTGTCTCAACTTGGCGTTCTAGTTGTGGGTCCATTGAGCTGGTGCCGCCTCCCATATCGTTTGGGCCCTTGAAACTCAATGATAGTAGATAAACCATGTCTCGGGACAAGAGGGCAAATGGACCAGATAAACATTTTTGCATGGGTGACGTCACAAAAGTGGGTGGAGCTTATAATATAATTTTTTTCGTATTCCAAAGTGAGATCTCATAAGAAAATTTATCTTGAGTGTTTTTGAATTTGTTACAGCAACATTTCAGCATGGAATACGAAAAAAGTGGAAAGATTATAAGCTCCACCCACTTTCGTGATGTCAGGCTTAGGCATTGACTATAAAAAAAAAGACCGGTTCATTGATAAATTCCTATGTTTTGCGATCCAAAGCACATTTAAAAGAGCTCACGAGTGGGACAAGGAGCTCTATTCCATCTCTTTTTACATACATGGCAAAGGCAACAGCGCGAGGATAGAATAGGCGGAACCAGGCGAATCGATGAATGATGTTCATGTGCGGCGGTCGGGGGGTTGAGAATGTTTCTAATTATTTCATTTTTTTATTCATTGTTCTTATCTTTAATGAGAGTTACAGGGTTGATTTTGATTGAAAAAAATTTATGACATCCCACACAAAGTTTTGATTATAAGTAAATAAGTTATTGGTTATTGGGATATTTGTAAGAGAATCATATGACAACTAAGTATACAGGGTGTTCATCAATTAAATGCCGTTACTTAAGGGTGATAATCCTTGGATGATTTTAAGACAAAAAGTTCATATGAACATAGGTCCGCAAGAGCTTAATTTTCAAGATATAGGGTGTTGAAATTATAAAAAATAAATGTTTTTTTTATGATTACTTTGATACTATTCCAGCTATCTTTATGAAATTTGGTACACGTCTTCTAGGCTCCAATATGCATTTTGTGATGAACAAACAATTTAATTATTTTCACCAGTCCGTACGGGCTTTGCACTCAATATTTTTGGAGAAAAAACTTGTACGCCACTGCTTCCTTCCAATATAAAAATTATTTTTAAAATCTCTATTTATTTCTGAGCCAATTTGTTGTCTTGATTTTTTCCGTCCGGCGCATGGTTTTCGCTTAAAAAAATAAAATCTACTTAATTACATTGACACCCTGCTGTGTCATCCAATATTTTTAAATCAGTGGCGCCCTCTATAACATTCCCATGCATTTTGATGCATGGAAGACGTGTACCAAATTTCAAAAAGATATGTGGAATAGTATCAAAGTGATGATAAAAAAAAGATTTTTTTTTAAATTTCAACACCCTGTATCTTAAAATCTATGCTCTTGCGGACCTATGTCCATATGAACTTTTTGTCTTAAAATCATCCAAGGATTATCACCCTTAAGTATCGGCATTCAATTAATAAACACCCTGTATAAGTAGGTAGGTAAGTACCTACCTATAATATTGTATACATTGAAAAAAAAAAAGAATATATTTGAGAAAGTCATGGTTTGTTCAATATCAAATTGAAGGAATTTGGAAACCTATTGTAGATTATAATACCATATTGCAATATACAGGGTGTTACAAATTCGAGTGTATGCATGGGGAACTCGTAAACCGTAAGAGATACAAGGTCAGTGAAATTGAGGCAAAGTTGCGTATTTTGATGCTTAACAAAATGCTGTCCGAAATTATCCGAAAAAAACCGAAAATTTTCAAAATTATTTTTAATTTTTTTCTGACCACATTTGAAAAGATATTTCAAAATGGATGGAACTTTTTCATTGCCCTTTACACGATAGCGTTATTGAATTAAAGAACCGAAGTTTCGTCTATGAGCAGCCATCATCAACTTTGTTTTTTTAAATACGGTCCTGGATTTTTTATTACGGATTTTAAGCGCCTCTTATGTTCCTAAGCCAACGATGTATCGCACTTATTAAAAAAAGGTGTTTGTTTTTGATCCTATTAAAAAAAAACATTTTTTGTCTCTCTCTAACACATGAGTTCTTATGGAAAAAGCCATTTATATATTTTTTGAATAATTAATTTATAGTCAAAAAAATCGGTTCAAGGATATTTGTAACATTTGTAAAGAACCGATTAAAAAAAAATAAGTTTAACATCCAGTATCTTGAAAACAATGCACTTCCGGACTCATGTTTATATGTTTTTTTTTATGAAATTGGCTCAGGAATATGCCCTTGAATTTATTGTACGCAATAAGGAAACACCCTGTATAATGTATACTTACTAATGTTATGATGTCATGTCTTATTCAAGAAGTGTTTTGTCAAAAAATATTGGTTATTATTCTACCATCAATTAACCTTGGGTTATTACACCCTTTTTTTTTCGAAAATTACTAATAAAAAGAGTAGGTACCAAGTTTCCAGTGAGATTCGAAAATTTTCAAAAGGGATGTCCTTTTTTTATTACTTTGATTTTTGTGTTAGTTTTCATTAAAAATATATTTTTCTCTGTATAAAATGCAAACATTTCCAAATATACATAATACGCCACTGAAGTAAAAAGGTAGGAGGACCTAAAATGTATTTTAAAATCAAGATGGCAGTATATTTCCTGATGGAAGGAAAAGTCCTATTTTTTATAGTCCACAGACTTGACACTTTCGAACCATATCGATGTACAAATAATATCGTCAAATCACAAATTGTGTGAAATCACACAAAAACAAGGCAAATTGAGCACTTAACACAAAGACAATATGAATGCAACACCGCATAAACTTGACAAGACCCAACCAATATGACAATAGACGAAAAAACATGAATGAACCTGAAATCGATACGTAGTAAAAGCGACTGGCAGATCGCAAGTACAAAAAAAAGATGATAAGTTATTGTTAAATAATTCGTGCCAGAATGAAAAATACATATTTGGATTCAAAATATTAAGGGACAGAGCTTTGTTGGATAACCTGTGGTGGGGGTGTAGAAAGACATAAGTATATTGATTTTGTTGAAGCTAATGTATTATAAGTTAGGTTCAATTTTTTTCGATAGTCAATGGACTTAGGCAATCTGTTCAGATGTATTAAAACAAAACGGAGGGGGAAGGGGGAGACAATAAAGTCAATATAAATCGATTATTAGTAGACGTTTTTCATTGTGAATTCGATCGATGGAAGCATATCATATTGTAACAAAGATTTCCCGTAACTGCAGGTTAAGGATCGTATCTTTAAATGTTTGGCCCATTTGTCTTCTTGTTAACCGCATCCGCATACATTGCAAATAATTTTACTAACCTCATCTCCGTTCGACTGATCGATTTGCTTCTCCGGATAAATACCTGCTCTTAAAAATGAGGCCTTCCAAGAGTCTACGTCATCCAGATTTTCACAGCTTAATTCCAGTTGTTTGTAATCCTGTTTGTTTGCATATAAAAGATAAAAAAGCAGAATAATATGCGTCTAACCTTATAAACATTTCGTCCATCTGGATTAAACAAGGCAAACATGTGTCGTCTAGACATGAATCCTTGCTCAATATCCCTCAGCTTCAACCCATCCAACGGCAACATATACTTTTTCTCCCTCTCCTCCTCGTCCTTGAACCACGAAATATTCTCCGATGTCAATACAAACCAATAATCCCTCGAGCCACCCTTCATTATTCCCAAATTGTGTATACACATGTATCCCTTACGAATCACTTGGTTCCCTAGGGTTCCGCGAGAGCCTTTGGATGCTGCCGCTTCAGATTGATTCTGGGCACTGATCATTTTTGTTAGAGGTTGATAAAATAAATTGACCGGCTTACTTGGCAAAACCAATAAAGTCTTCATGGTTGGTATTCATGTATGCCAATTCGCAATCGTTAAGGAGGCAAATTTGTTCTTTGCAATACTGTTCTTTTTGACGAATTTGAGTGGTGATGATCCGTTCTGCTTCTTCTCGGAGTCGTGGGTAACGGGTCATCTTATTTTTTTTAAATTAGTTGAGTTAGTGAAAACTTTGCGCATATATTAAGAAACACCCTGTATAGAGTAACTTACCCTATCAGTACAAATACGAACAACATTGGACAACTCAGTAACAACTAAATCTACACACTTCAATGAGGGCTCCTTTAATCGTGCTATTTGTTTTTTTACTATAGCTTCAAACGCCATGTCTGGTGTAAACAGACCCACCTAAAGATTTTCATATCAAGTCCATTCTAAACAGTCGTAATTATTATAAACTCACTCGAATACCGTGGATATTTCGAATAGCAAACGCGATCTCTCGACGTAATTCTTTTTCGTCAAACTCCATCTTGACGATTTCAAATGGAAACCGTTCGTGAAAGAGGCGATTTATTTTCGCACCTCCTGACAGTTCGTTTGTGTTGATTTGAGCCGAGCCGGAACCTTCGATGGTACGTTCAAAGTCGGTTTGGAGTTGTTGAATCATTCTAAAGGGAAAATATCGATTATCGAGTGTACAGGCAATAATAATTTGCTTAGTTTTGTACATACAGGGTGATTCATTAAGGGTGACGAGGTAATAGTCGAAGGAGTTTTGATGACATAGGAGATCGGCCATGAGAAATCACTGGAATGGGCTCGTTCAGGGGTGGGGGTGTGAAATCATAAATCAATAAAAAAACTGTATTTTTGATCACATCGACTTGAAACTTCATTATGATGATCTTGAGTGAATTTAATAAAACACGTGTTTCGTCGTTTTCCAAAATTCAACCCTTAAGGAGGTGAAAGGGGTGGTAGTGTGAAATCATAAATCAATAAAAAAACTGTATTTTTGATCATATCGACTTGAAACTTCATTATGATGATCTTGAGTGAATTTAATAAAACACGTGTTTCGTCGTTTTCCAAAATTCAACCCTTAAGGAGGTGAAAGGGGTGGGGGTGTGAAATCATAAATCAATAAAAAAACTGTATTTTTGATCACATCGACTTGAAACTTCATATTTATAATCTTGAATGAAATCAATGAAATGCGTGTTTCGTCGTTTTCCAAAATTCAACCCTTAAGGAGGTGAAAGGAGTGGAGGTGTGAAAATCATAAATCAATAAAAAACTGTATTTTTGATCATATCGACTTGAAACTTCATTATGATGATCTTGAGTGAATTTAATAAAACACGTGTTTCGTCGTTTTCCAAAATTCAACCCTTAAGGAGGTGAAAGGAGTGGGGGTGTGAAAATCATAAATCAATAAAAAACTGTATTTTTGATCACATCTACTTGACACTTCATATTAATAATCTTGAATGAAATCAATGAAATACGTGTTTCGTCGTTTTCCAAAATTCAACCCTTAAGGAGGTGAAAGGGGTTGTGAAATCATAAATCATTAAAAAAACTGTATTTTTGATCACATCGACTTGAAACTTCATATTAATAATCTTGAATGAAATCAATGAAATACGTGTTTCGTCGTTTTCCAAAATTCAACCCTTAAGGAGGTGAAAGGAGTGGGGGTGTGAAAATCATAAATCAATAAAAAACTGTATTTTTCATCATATCGACTTGAAACTTCATTATGATGATCTTGAGTGAATTTAATAAAACACGTGTTTCGTCGTTTTCCAAAATTCAACCCTTAAGGAGGTGAAAGGAGTGGGGGTGTGAAAATCATAAATCAATAAAAAACTGTATTTTTGATCACATCTACTTGACACTTCATATTAATAATCTTGAATGAAATCAATGAAATACGTGTTTCGTCGTTTTCCAAAATTCAACCCTTAAGGAGGTGAAAGGGGTTGTGAAATCATAAATCATTAAAAAAACTGTATTTTTGATCATATCGACTTGAAACTTCATTATGATGATCTTGAGTGAATTTAATAAAACACGTGTTTCGTCGTTTTCCAAAATTCAACCCTTAAGGAGGTGAAAGGAGTGGGGGTGTGAAAATCATAAATCAATAAAAAACTGTATTTTTGATCACATCTACTTGACACTTCATATTAATAATCTTGAATGAAATCAATGAAATACGTGTTTCGTCGTTTTCCAAAATTCAACCCTTAAGGAGGTGAAAGGGGTTGTGAAATCATAAATCATTAAAAAAACTGTATTTTTGATCATATCGACTTGAAACTTCATTATGATGATCTTGAGTGAATTTAATAAAACACGTGTTTCGTCGTTTTCCAAAATTCAACCCTTAAGGAGGTGAAAGGGGTGGTAGTGTGAAATCATAAATCAATAAAAAAACTGTATTTTTGATCATATCGACTTGAAACTTCATTATGATGATCTTGAGTGAATTTAATAAAACACGTGTTTCGTCGTTTTCCAAAATTCAACCCTTAAGGAGGTGAAAGGGGTGGGGGTGTGAAATCATAAATCAATAAAAAAACTGTATTTTTGATCACATCGACTTGAAACTTCATATTTATAATCTTGAATGAAATCAATGAAATGCGTGTTTCGTCGTTTTCCAAAATTCAACCCTTAAGGAGGTGAAAGGAGTGGGGGTGTGAAAATCATAAATCAATAAAAAACTGTATTTTTGATCATATCGACTTGAAACTTCATTATGATGATCTTGAGTGAATTTAATAAAACACGTGTTTCGTCGTTTTCCAAAATTCAACCCTTAAGGAGGTGAAAGGAGTGGGGGTGTGAAAATCATAAATCAATAAAAAACTGTATTTTTGATCACATCTACTTGACACTTCATATTAATAATCTTGAATGAAATCAATGAAATACGTGTTTCGTCGTTTTCCAAAATTCAACCCTTAAGGAGGTGAAAGGGGTTGTGAAATCATAAATCATTAAAAAAACTGTATTTTTGATCACATCGACTTGAAACTTCATATTAATAATCTTGAATGAAATCAATGAAATACGTGTTTCGTCGTTTTCCAAAATTCAACCCTTAAGGAGGTGAAAGGAGTGGGGGTGTGAAAATCATAAATCAATAAAAAACTGTATTTTTCATCATATCGACTTGAAACTTCATTATGATGATCTTGAGTGAATTTAATAAAACACGTGTTTCGTCGTTTTCCAAAATTCAACCCTTAAGGAGGTGAAAGGAGTGGGGGTGTGAAAATCATAAATCAATAAAAAACTGTATTTTTGATCACATCTACTTGACACTTCATATTAATAATCTTGAATGAAATCAATGAAATACGTGTTTCGTCGTTTTCCAAAATTCAACCCTTAAGGAGGTGAAAGGGGTTGTGAAATCATAAATCATTAAAAAAACTGTATTTTTGATCATATCGACTTGAAACTTCATTATGATGATCTTGAGTGAATTTAATAAAACACGTGTTTCGTCGTTTTCCAAAATTCAACCCTTAAGGAGGTGAAAGGAGTGGGGGTGTGAAAATCATAAATCAATAAAAAACTGTATTTTTGATCACATCTACTTGACACTTCATATTAATAATCTTGAATGAAATCAATGAAATACGTGTTTCGTCGTTTTCCAAAATTCAACCCTTAAGGAGGTGAAAGGAGTGGGGGTGTGAAAATCATAAATCAATAAAAAACTGTATTTTTGATCATATCGACTTGAAACTTCATTATGATGATCTTGAGTGAATTTAATAAAACACGTGTTTCGTCGTTTTCCAAAATTCAACCCTTAAGGAGGTGAAAGGAGTGGGGGTGTGAAAATCATAAATCAATAAAAAACTGTATTTTTGATCACATCTACTTGACACTTCATATTAATAATCTTGAATGAAATCAATGAAACACGTGTTTCGTCGTAACGGGGTGGGGGTGTGAAAAAGCATAAATCAATAAAAAACTGTATTTTTGATCATATCGACTTGAAACTTCATTATGATGATCTTGAGTGAATTTAATAAAACACGTGTTTCGTCGTTTTCCAAAATTCAACCCTTAAGGAGGTGAAAGGGGTTGTGAAATCATAAATCATTAAAAAAACTGTATTTTTGATCATATCGACTTGAAACTTCATTATGATGATCTTGAGTGAATTTAATAAAACACGTGTTTCGTCGTTTTCCAAAATTCAACCCTTAAGGAGGTGAAAGGAGTGGGGGTGTGAAAATCAAAAATCAATAAAAAACTGTATTTTTGATCATATCGACTTGAAACTTCATTATGATGATCTTGAGTGAATTTAATAAAACATGTGTTTCGTCGTTTTCCAAAATTCAACCCTTAAGAATGTGAAAGCGGTGGGGGTGTGAAAATCATAAATCAATAAAAAACTGTATTTTTGATCACATCGACTTGAAACTTCATTATGATGATCTTGAGTGAATTTAATAAAACACGTGTTTCGTCGTTTTCCAAAATTCAACCCTTAAGGAGGTGAAAGGGGTGGGGGTGTGAAATCATAAATCAATAAAAAACTGTATTTTTGATCATATCGACTTGAAACTTCATTATGATGATCTTGAGTGAATTTAATAAAACACGTGTTTCGTCGTTTTCCAAAATTCAACCCTTAAGGAGGTGAAAGGGGTGGTGGTGTGAAATCATAAATCAATAAAAAAACTGTATTTTTGATCACATCGACTTGAAACTTCATTATGATGATCTTGAGTGAATTTAATAAAACACGTGTTTCGTCGTTTTCCAAAATTCAACCCTTAAGGAGGTGAAAGGGGTGGGGGTGTGAAATCATAAATCAATAAAAAAACTGTATTTTTGATCACATCGACTTGAAACTTCATTATGATGATCTTGAGTGAATTTAATAAAACACGTGTTTCGTCGTTTTCCAAAATTCAACCCTTAAGAAGGTGAAAGGGGCGGGGGTGTGATAAATAATCTATCATCAACGCCGAGCCAAAACTATTATAGATAGACCCATGAAATTTTGAAGAGATGTTCTGCTAAATATTCCTAGGTGTGCTAAGAGAGGATTTTGCGAAATTTCACTCCTAAAGGGGTGGAAAGGGTGGGGGTAGGAAAAATCATATATTGATGAAAAATTATGTGTTTTTGGTCACATCAACTTGAAAAACAAGATTGAACACATGTCTCATTATTTTTTGAAATTCAACCACTAAGGGGGTCCAAGTCGGGCTCAAAGGAGATGAGGTGAGAAAAATCATTAATTGATAAAAGATTATGTATTTTTGGTAACATCATCCTGAAACATCTTATAAATAATCTCAAATTAAATTAATCAGATACTTGTTACGTTATTTTGCAAAATTCAGTCCCTAAGGGGGTCAAATTCGGACTCAAAGGTTTGGGTGGAAAAAATCGTTAATTGATAAAAAATTATGTATTTTTGGTTACTTCATCTTGAAACTTTGTATAAATAATCTCAAATGAAATTAATTGAATACGTGTTACGTTATTTTGCAAAATTGAGCCCCTTTCAAATAAGGTATCACATGACCCCCTTTTCCATTTAATAATTTGTTTCAAAATGGTGCCCAGCTGTCAGTTTGACAGTTGAAATTTTTTTTTGGAGGTCAAAACTTAGTAAAGCCTACCCTGAACAACACCTCCAAATTTGAGCCAAAAATATTAATGCGTTCAAAAGTTAGAGGGGGGGGAACTATTTATGTCCTCACTGTATTTTTGAAATCGCTGATAATGTTAGTGTCACGTGCTTGCCAACCATGTTTCTAGGCGACAAACACGTGATCATAACCCATTATCCCAGCTGTCTAGAGATGGTCTAGAGTTGGTAATGTCAAATCAAAACGTAACTATTCAGTGATGCCAACAGCAGGGAATAAGAAGACAAAATAGGAAATTTTATGATATTATCCCTTGCATTTCAAATATAAAATAAATCAATAATTATGATTAAGATTATACTCATATTATTCTTTCAATCTTAATATTGTTAACCATAAATGATTATTATTCACAAGTTGTTCTATGTTTTTATGTGCGTTCAGTTTTTTGTGTCTAATGTGTGAATGCTCGTGGAAAAAATATTGTTCCTAAAATGTTCGCAAAGTATCTTTGTGGGAATACCTCACTGGAATGTGCTTCGGTTACTACACGCGAAGCTGCCAGTGGCGTAGCCATTTTACAGAATTCTTATTTACTGCAAGCTTGACACTTGCGAGTCATTTCAATAAACCATATAAGTAAATAATGAAGTACTACAAACTAAACCAGAATAGTAACACAATAAACATTCACAAAATCAACACCAAACCCCACTCAAAAAACAAGAGATGCCAATGAGACGAAATGTGAATGAAACGTGTAGACAAAATCCGATCGATAGGGGCGGACCCAATTTTGTTGTGTTGCCGTACTTCAGCTTTTTTAATTTTGGTGGGATGTTGGATGTTGTCCTTATGTTTATTTCGCTATGTTAAAACTAATAAAATAGAAAAACACATACAGAGTACTGACAGCTCAGGTCAAAAATGAGTGACCGAACACCATCAATCAAAATCCTGAACCACAGCCACGTGATAACGAGCAATGTGTTTTGATTGGCTGGACGTATAAAATGGACTGTAAAGAAGATGAAAGTTGACCAACTCTTCTGTTTATTATTACGTTACGTCTGTCTATAAACAGGACTACATGAATTCCGTCGTTCATTTTTTTTACAGTGTGTCCACGCTCGCAAACTATACATTTAAATCCCATTTTGGTTCTTGACATATGCTACCACGACCCTTAATGAATCACCTTGTACATACATATTTTTATTTTGAGAAAGTAGAAGAATCAGAAACCAGTTAGCGTTTCATTGATTGGTCAATGTCAGTCAGCTGATTGGCTCCGAATGGTTTGTGATTGTTCTACGAAGAGACCTATACAGGGTGTTTCCTAACCTCTGTGACAAAATGAAAGGAGTGATTCTTCGCTTAATTTTAAGACGAAAATGTGGTATAACTTTTTTTCGAATTTCGCTTTGTTTCCAAAATACAGGGTGTTTATTTTTTTTTTTTTGATTAGTTTTTTATTTTTAATTAATTTATCTTTTACTCGATTTTGTTGAAGTTTGGTAACGGTATTTATAGTGATAACGGGCTCATTTTGCCATAAACAAATAAAAATTATCGAATACAGTGGCGTCCCGAGCGGCACTTCAACCAATATTATTGGGAAAAAAATTTACGCCACTGACTTTTTGTGTCATTTTCATTTTTTTCTAGGTTATTCAACTAAAAACGCAACTTTTTGATCTCTTGAATTTTTATCGTATCTTGCCTAATTTTTTAAATAAAAAATTAAATCTAGTTGAGTGAGTTTTGACGCAAAAAGTAATTTTATCGCTGATGTTGAATTTTCTAACAAATACAGCAATCAATCATAATCATTTTAATGGAGAATTCAAAAACACTAAATAAATAAAAAAAAGTTAAAACTAAAAAGAATCAAAAAAAAAATTAAACACCCTGTATTTTGAAAACAAAGCGAAATTCGAAAAAAAGTTATACCACATTTTCGTCTTGAAATTAAGCGAAGAATCACCCCTTTCATTTTGTCACAGAGGTTAGGAAACACCCTGTATAATAACTCGATGGTAAAAATCGCCAATTATTAAATTCCATACTCCGTACCTGGAAAGGACCAGTTCGTTGTCGACGAAACCCTATAAAATGTGTCATTTTTTTTGATGAGTTAGAAAGAGATAGATAGCCGTAACCCGTAACCAACGTAACAATACGGTCATTGAAGATTTCATATTAATTTACTTTAATGTTTTTCAAAAAAAACTTCCTTTAATACATCCCATGATACGCGCACGTTATGATACCTGAGAAAAGTTTCCCTGGAGGCACAGAGAGAGAAAAGATGCGTAGAATCAGTGTGTTAGAATGAGAAAAAATATGTCATGTTAGACATTGACCACATCGGCACGGGGTTAATTTGCGACCTACGCTCCCGTTTTTGAACGTCTTCCTTCTTTGTCACACATTTTGAGGGGTTGTCGAGTAATCTCAAGTCAGCTGATGCTGATAGATTTCATCGGGTCGCGAATTTTGTTTTTAAAATGTCGTTGTGTTGTGTGTCAACTTTTGAATTTAAAAGACGGGGATGCTTTGACATTTGATAAACGCCTTGATTTCAAGTCAATTTCATCACTGTTTGAACTTTTTATAATAAGAAATGACTCGACAGACTAAATTTTATGAATAGGTGAGTTTTAAAAAATTGCCAAGTCTTTCACTTTTTTGTTCTCAGTACGATTTTTTTCATATTTATACATGAGATATGGCGTTAAATGGTTGACATTTTTTTCATTTCCGAACATGAGAAATTACAAAAGATGATCAGATCAAAATGCCTACAATCAAATACTACTTACTGCAACATCGCCTTAGTCTTAATCGACGGATCATCCGGTCTAAAATGCTTAAACTGATCCACATCCTTCTCCAAAGTCAACAACTGCTTCTGCAATTTATCCCTCAACCCCGGCAATGTATCCCTAATATGATTAGTCAACTGCTGATTCAACACTCGTTGCAAATAGGGCGTCCCTAATCTATCAGCAATATGCCTGTAGGAAGGATGACTCAAAAAAAACTTCCTCTCAGCCGCCAACGCCGCATTAATATCCTTCCTCCCTTCAATGTCCCTTTGCGATCTATTAACCACCCCGATGTACCCTCTCCTCAATGGCAACAGCTTGTTTTCCAATATATCTCTAGCATCAGTACCATCATCCATCAGATCCAGCTTGGTAATAACACCAATGGTGCGAATACCTTGAGGATCGACTTCTTTGGCTAGTTTAAGAGCATCAGAATTGGCTAGATCAGTATTGGCAGGCGTAACAGCTAGAATAAGACACGAATCTCTTTTTATAAATTGCATAATCATGCCACGGATTTGCGCTTCAATATCGAGAGGTTGGTCACCAATGGGCACCTTGGTCAGACCGGGAAGATCGATGAGGGTTAAGTTCAGCACTGTGAATTGTAAATATTATTTAATGTGTTTATGAGGGTTATAAGTACCATTGGGAGAGTACACTCTAAGGTTAATGGGGATGTTTGAAATGCCCTTATTACTGCCGGTGACTCGATCGGTTTCACTTTCAATTTCGCGACGGATTTCATCGAAATCCACGAATTTTTTACCCTTGCAATGGAGAAATTCACCAAATTCTGCATATAAATATTATTTTAATCTAACACTAAAAGTAGCAATTTTTATGATAAAATTACCAGTATTTCCATGGATAAGTTGCAAAATAAGAGGTCGTCGAGTTACAATGCCAGATCCTCTTGGAAGAAAGTCTCTGGAATGTGGAAATAAAACGATAAATTGTTGACCTTCAAGAAAAATTTTAATAATGTGTGTTGGGGTGAGGAACCGGAGTCAAAACCAGTCCGGTAAATGACACATTACATCATCAGAACCGGTAAAATTGGATTGAAGAATATATAGTTTTAACCAACTTTGAAAGTGGTTTGACTGACGCCATCTCATGGTTATAATTGATAACTTGACATTATACAGGAATACTTGAATTGTGACGACGCCATCTCATGGCAAGAATGTGAGTCAGATCCTCTCTAAATGTGTGGTTTGACAAAAAAACACTTTTTCTATGACTATTCAATAATAGATGTATTATATATCCACTTTGTATTGGTTGATTTAACTCGTTACTCATACCAGTGACTTTTTGTTTCATCACTCAATTGTTTTAACCAATGAAATGATCTAATGTCATTACTCCATTGTTTTAGAGCCAATCAAAACATTCGACAAAATGTTAACCTTCAAATCCATCATTTTGGAACACCGTCCATTGTCACATAATAACCTAACCTCACTATAAGTACAGTAGTTGTCAAAAAGTGCCGTCCAAATCAAATTAAATAGTGCAAAGTTCGTACCAATGGCTATTACTCACCCAGATGATTAAACAAACTTCATCCCCTTGAGTAATATCCACCATTTCCCGCTCTTTGAATAATATATACAATTTTCTTCTAAACCGATTGAGAAAAATTGTTACAGCATGAAATAATAGTATATTATTCAACGAGCGGGAAATGGTGGATATTACTCACGAGGATGAAGTTTGCGCTACGAGCCATAGGCGAGTAGCGTAATCATCTGAGTGAGTAATAGCCATTTCCGCGAGTAGAATACTATACTTTTTCTATGATTATTTAATAATTGAAGCGAACAACTTTGAAATATTAAATTTCATTTGGACGGCACCTTTTGAGAACTAGTTTACTTAAAGTGAGGTTAGGTTGTTAGCACAATGTGACAATGACTATTAAACAAGTATGGACGGTCAAACGGGCTGTTTCAAAATGATGCATTTGAAGGTTGACATTTTGTCAAATGTTCTGATTGGCTCTAAAATAGTAGAGGAATGACATTAGATCATTTCATTGGTTAAAAACAATTGAGTATTGACAACACAGTCACTGATATGAGTAACGAGTTACATTAACCAATAGAAAGTGGATGTATAATACATCTATTATTGAATAGTCCTAGAAAAAAAAAATTACGATACATGTCATTCAACCACTCGTTTAGAAAATAAACTTTTGCGTTGTATGTGGTTTTATCAAATTCCGGGTTATTCAACTCCCGGAACTGATAAAATATAGGTCAACAAGGAATGTATCAAATTATCCGGCAAAAGAATCAGTTATCCAAATTCGGTTAATTTGAATTTTTAAATGTTACAACAAAATAACCTGCCATCTATCAAGCTTAGCCCTACTATGAATCATCGACAATCAAACAAAAGATCAATAATTATTGATACACTTGACGCTGTACACTGTGGACAACGACTAACCAGAAGGTTTATGGTAAAAAACAAGTCTTACTTTCCGACAAAGTTTTCCAAAACTGAACTTTTTCCAGCCGATTGTCCGCCCACAACAGCAATTTGTGGCAGATCCAATGTCATATGAACCCCCAATTGCGTGAATGCATCTTGCAATTTGTTCACAATGGGGATTAACTGCTCCATTCCAGTGTTGCCCGACATTTTTACTTTGAAAATGAGAAATTACCGATTTTCTCAAAATTTTCACTCACTGAACATGGCTGAGATTACTGGAACAACAACATCACTGACATCGGAAAATTGCGCGCATGTCTGATGGCAATTTTCAATACTCGACTTGATTGATCTGTCATCTGTGGTGCGTTCCGTGGAATGGTCATGATGCTCAGTTGAAGCTATGATCCCTGCAACGTTGCCGATTTATGTAAAATATCTGCAAGTTTCAATTTTGTTTAGTTCAATGTTTGGAAAATCCTTTAAAAAACAAACGATTTCTATATAGATTTCGGGTTTACTTAAAAAGAAAAAATGAAAGAATTGCATTTCCGCAGAAAATTTCTTTTGTTTCTAGAGGTATAATACAGACACAAAATAGACAAAACTTTCTTATAATATGGTATAAGTGATTTTGGTGTAACGAGAGTTGAGCCGACTTTTTGATCAGCTGCAACAATGTATAGTTTGTCATTGGGTCATTTAAAGAATGTTGCTCGTTCTATTTGTGACTCATTCATGTAAGGTATATATTCAATTTTACTTCAAAGTGGAACTGTCAAATTTTCGTTTGACAAACGGGAATCATATGCTATCATCCACATTGAACTTGTGTTCAAAGTCACGCTTATGCTAAATTCAATGTAGAGGGTATCATAATATGATTCCCATTTGGCAGGCGGAGATCTGTCACCCCCACTTCGAAGTGGAATTCAATGTAAACATCTCAAATAACATCTCAAAATCTCAACATACGCTTCTTGACAAAATTTCATTATTTTATTGCTTTTCTACAGGGTGCGGCAGAGAAACTTGCTGATTTGAAAGGATAATAAAAGAAAAAGTATTTTACTTAGCGATTTAATTTTTTTGTTATCGTATTGTCTGTAGCCTGATTTTTGTTTCAAGTGGTTTTGGGATTGACATCGGACAAATGTAGTCCCTCATTAGTAATAACACTGATACACCAACTTTTTAAAGTTTTGCTCCACTCTTTCGAGCATATCGACGGGAATCTTAGCGATGACATAGCGAATATTTATTAATATTGTGAAGGATGAATTTGATAATAACCCTGTATATTATATATACAATTTTAAAACTTGAAATTTCCATATCTTGGAAACGAAAAACTGAATCAAAAAACGCTTAAAACAGATTCTATAATACGAAGGGGGAACAAAAAAAGCCTATTAACCCACCCTTATCTGTAACCCCTAAGACAGGGTGAGATACACACCCCTGAAACCTTAAATAGAAAGGGGGTTCGAATGATATCTAATTTTGAAGGCCCTTAGACCCTGACTACAACTGCCGAGTTTCAAGCCTTTGCTGTCATTCCTCTGTTGTTGATATAACAGCTTCACAAAATTTTATTTTTTCATTTTATTTCATTCAAGAGTCAACTTCTCTATACTAAGGGGATATGATGAGGAACTGAATACCTCCAAAACGAGGTATAGGACTATCACTCCCAAGAAGTATTTAAAAAAAAAAAAAAAAAAAAAAAGAGTGATAGAGATCCTCTTCTAAAGGCCTTCAAAATGAGATATCATTCGACCTCCCTTTCTATTTAAGACTTCAGGGGTGTATCTCACCCTGTCTTAGGGGTTATAAAGATAAGGGTGGGTTCATAGGTTTTGTTTTGTTCCCCCTTCGTTTTATAGAATCTGTTTTGAGCATTTTTTTATTCAGTTTTTCGTTGTCACCCTGTATATCACCATAAAGAGACGGCACAGGGACGGCCATTGGAAAAGAAGGCCTCGATGGCGAGAAGTAACAAAACTTCTTGAATAAGACCCTCTACACGCCTTTCTGACCACGCCTCGCGATTCAAATCAGCAAGTTTCCTTGGCGGAGCCATAGGTATAGAAAAACATAACATCCTCTATATAGCCTTTTTGAGCTTTATAATCTCATCAGTGAAACATCATACCAAATGGTCTTTTGTCATAAATAAATGAAAAATAACGTTACATGTTTGTATTATGGAAACATCAAAGCAATTCTTCTAAGCTTAACAGCACTGATCTAATCCAATAGCACCAAGCATCTTGGCAACGTGGAATTCAAGCTTTTTCCGCCAATCTTTTCCATGCATGTACATAAAATTCAAACGGCCTAATTTTGGAAACATGCGTCTTGGTGAAAAACCGCACAGCGCAAGAGAATGGTAATGGATTCGGTTTCATTGCTCACCCCTCCCGACTTTTTTTTAAAAGATTATTATAAGTGCGTTTATTCTGTAGAATGTTGTGATAGACAAAACTTTCGGTAAAAATATCAATATTTTTTTTGAAAAGAGCAGACAATTTTCCATAGGAAACATGGAAAAACGATGGGAAAATCTCTTCAGAAAGTCCAAACTCGTCATTGGATGAGATAGCGAAGGCCCTTTACCCCCCTGGCATTGCGGATCTTTGCCTACCACAATTTGATGCACAGATTATTTCATGCAAAGCAAATTTTGAGTGAATGGCCACCATTATCATCAATTTCATTCATAAATCAGAATAAAGGTCACATTGATAATGATATCTATATTTATTTATGAATAAAATAGTGCGACAACGTCAATGCTAATTTTCACAAGTAATCAGTAATCAGTTAAAAATGGGTAAAATAAGAGTATTCTTAGTGACTTTAGTGTGCCTTGTGACAGCTGCAAAAGTGAGTTTATCAAAATCTTTACATAACTCCAAAACAATAAAATGTTATAGTCAACTCCACTACCCCAACTGACCAAAGAACAGCGCTATCAAATAGGGCTTGACTGTCTCAAACAAACACAACTGGAACGAGCTGTTATTGACAATGTCTTAAAATCCGAAACTTTAGCAGAAGACATAAAAGATAATCAGAAATACAAAGACTTTTTGGTGTGTAGCTACAAAAGGCAGGGGTACTTGTCTCAGGATGGTGCTACCATTTTGTGGGACAATATATTTGAATTTTTGAAAGAATACTATGCTGTGAATGATTTGGAAATTTATTTGGATCAGTGCCGGAGTATTGAAGGAGTTGGAGGAGAATTGTCCTTGAAGACTTTGGATTGTATATTGAAGGGTTTAAAAAAGTTGGAGTTGCAACTTCATTTAGATATACATAAATAAGATTGTTGATTGTTGTTTATGTAGACTGATCGAGATAAATCAAGGATATTGGGAGGAACATTATTTGTGCCTTCATTCTTTTCAGATAAACCAAAATATCACTAATTTATTTCGATCAGTTTATTGTTGTTTGTGGTTGAAATTGAATATATGTATATCATTTTGTTAAAAAGTTCCTTTGGTTATTTTCGAAAAATTGAATAATACAAATAATTCCAATTTCATTCAATAGTACCTCCAATCAAAAAGGTTGCCTTTATTTTTAATTTTCCAATTTCGCAGTCGATTCGCATTTTTTTAAGGTCCTTTCGCTTTTTTTATTGTTTTAAAATTTTATACTGTACTGTAATAGTAATTTACGTTACTAAGGCGGTAAATGACTTTTTAAATTACGAGTCGAGATGTTTATGGACGAGGCGACGAAGGAGCCGAGTCTGAAATTTCTAGACGAGTTCAATGACATTTAACGGCTGTGTATCGTACATTGTTCTGCTGGTGATAAATTTTTTTTAATCGGTTCAAAGTGCTTTCTTGTCAAACTATACACTTAGAGTGGCAGTCCGTCTCACATTTTTTCCATGAGATGGCACCAGCCTAACCATGACACCACTTGGGTAATAGATAGGTTAATTATATTGTCATCATTGTTTTATGTCAAGTTATTAATACCATGCATTGATTAATGACACCAATGTCATTAATCAATGATACCATGCTACCAACGCAAATTTCACAGTCTTTGATGATGCAAAATATGTAATTTTTGGAGTAGTCAAGTGAATTTTTCTTACAGTCTCTGATGATGGGAAGTGTCATTTACCGCGCGGACTGGTTATGGGCCCGGTAAATGATACTTCACGGTACAGTATGAAATAAAATATCATTTATCATTGGTAAATGACACTCTACATCATCAGAGACTGTAATACAAAGTTACTTTACTACTCCGCTAATAATGACAATTTGCATCATCAAATACTATGAAATAGCATTGATAGCATCATTTAGCTTAGCGCCATATCATGGTTGTGATCAATAACTTGACATAACATTTCCCTTACTTAAGTGATGACATGGTTTAAAGGGCGCCATCTCATGGTAAGAACCACCACCACCACCGCCCTCTCAATGTATGCTTCGACAATAAGAAAGCACCTCTTCTCTTGAATCGATTGAAAAAAATTGTCACAGTATGAATAAATAAAACATTATATGATACACCGTCGTTAAATAATGTCATTCATCAATTCGTCTAGAAATTCTTGACTCGGCTCCCTAAACATCGTGACTCGTAATATAAAAAGACATTTACCGGCTTGATAACGTGAATTACAATTTCCATGACTATTCAATAATAAATGTATTAAAAACATTCAGTTTGTATGAAATGTGACTGGTTACTCACACCAGTAACTTTTTTTTTAGCCAATAAATAAGATCTAATGTCATAGATCCACGGTGTCAATACAGTACCGTGCAAATGAAATTAAATATTGCATAGTTCGCTTCAATTATTAAATAAATAATCATAGAAAAAGTGTAGTACCTTTTCTACTCGCGGGTAATAGTTATTACTCACCCAGATGATCACGCACATTTCATCCGAGTGAGTAATAGCCACCATTACCCACTCGTTGAATAATATACTATTTTTCTCAATTATTTTCACTTCGCTACGTTATAAGATGAACTGAATGCATTTCATGCAAAGCTTCAAAGCCAAATTATGTTCATTTGATGTCTTCTCTCGCCAAATTAACATTTTACTCGCACAAATTATTGATTTATCAGTGCAGATATCCTGTATTGCAACTTTAAGTAGATCCTTGAAACAGGCGTCTCCTGTAAATGGGATGCGGCGGGCCCTATATTGTTATTTCATTGATCTGCTTGGAGTTTGCTTAAAAAAATGTGGAAAACCAATAGGTCAATATAATGAGATTGGCAACACTGTCACGAATCAAAGATCAAAGTTTGACATTGACATTCAGTATGACAAACAAGAAACCGGAATGTGGCTGGAAAAGTTGTTTATTATTATTGTAAAATACTGTGTAGCAATTAAAATTTGATTTTTAAACTAATAACAGTGAAGTTCTGGATGTGAAAATGGATATAGGCTCAGGCAACTCAGCGATTTTAGATGTACTGCGAAGGGCATCAAGTCAAGACCCAAATATTTTGAAACCGGCTGAAATACAGTTGCAAGAATGGGAAAAACAGCCCGGTTTTCATAATGCTTTGCACGTAAGTGGAGTTCAAATACATTTTTGATTATATTGTTGAATCTACAGAAACATTCCCAACTTTTTACATTCTTATTTATGCGTATACACACCATAGACTTGATATCACAAGACAAATAACAAAACAAATATTCTTAACCCCAACATTCCTCATGAATAAATTCACTCTTTTTCCAGCTATGTTGTCATGTGCCCTGGATGTTCTAAAGTTTTATGATAAAATACCCAGAAATATAAATACATTCAACTGCTAATCTTCTAAATCAACAATTCCAAACAACCATAATTCCATTCATCTTCAGTTTTTTGCCAGAAAGTGATCTGTGTTATCAAAAAAACATTTTTGAGGGTGTAAATTTGTATTGAGGTTTACGTTTTGTGTTGAAACTTGGCAACATAAGGCCAGTTTGTCTGACGCTATTGTTTACATAATACTGTTTTGTGAGGTTGGAAAGTCTGTAGTGCTATAGTGTGTGACCAGAGAGACCAGCAAGTAAACAAAAACAAAACTTGCCTCTTTTATCCATTGTGTTGGGACCAAAATATTCAATAGGCGTTATGTGTTTTGTCATTGTAAGTATATGATTCACACCATAGACACATAACGTTAGAAAAGACAGGATTGGCTTTTGTTTTCCGGTGAAATAACAAAATGTCCACCTGTTTTGGCTTTCTGCATGGCTACACCCTACAGACTTTTTTGTAATTTTTCATCAATAAAATACTAAACTACTATTTGGATTAGAAAATAATTGACAGAACTCATCAGTTTTCTCCTGAGAAATTGATAAATAAACTCACTAACGCAATAAGTTCACAAAATGGTTGTTTGAACAATAGCATCACAGGCCTGAAGTCCGGGTTTTGCGACCAGATGTTGCCATGTTTCCACACGAAACGTAAACCTCTCCACTTTAAAAAGTGTTTTTTGATGACAGAACAGTCATTTGTCACGAGAGTTGGTGATATTTGTTTTATTCGGGGTTTTATTACTTGTCTTGTGATTTTAAGTTAAAAATGTTCACCAAACGCCGGGTTCTTCTTAGAAATATATATGGTATAGTTTTATTTACGTACAAATGCCATTCGATAATTTTGCATTTTTGCTAAAATTGAAAGATTGACAACTTTTTCCCATTTTGGTGAACTTAATGTTGAAAAATTTGTACAGAACATATTAGGCAACCATGCACTCGAAGTCAACGTGAGATGGATGGCTGTCTTATACATGAAAAATGGAGTAGATCGATTTTGGAGAAAAACCGCTCCAAAGTGAGTTGTCTTTCTCTTTGGAATAGCAACAATCGTAGCTTTAGTGCCATTTCAGAAGAAGAAAAGTCCATAATCCGACAAGGTCTTTTATCAAATTTCACCGAGCCGATTAGCCAAATTGCCTTGCAACGAGCTGTAATAATTTCCAAAATAGCCCGCATTGATTATCCCAAAGAATGGCCCAATATTTTTCCCACTTTATTACAAGCGGTGGAAAGTAGCGATGCACTAGTGCAACATCGAGCGCTGCTTACGTTACATCATGTGGTCAAGGCGATTGCTTCGAAACGATTGTTCGGAGATCGAATTCACTTTCAGGACTTTACAAAGGAAATATTTCTGTATGTTTTCAATTTATGGAACACCTTGAGTGATTCGTTTATTGAAAGTGTAATGCAAGGTGCGCCAGCACCCAAAGTGCAAGTCGATCTGGAAAAATCACTGTTGACGCTTAGGATTTTGAGGAAGCTGGCCGTTTTCGGCTTTAGTGCGCCGTATAAAAGTGATGATTGTATGATGTTTCTGCAAATGGTTTTTCCCAAGATCAAAAATGCTCTGCTATGTTGTAAGTTGACTCATAGTTAAAATAAACTAGTATGTGTACTCGCCGAATTTTTCTGCCACTGTCTGTTGGTCTGATTAGCTGTTATGATAACCATAGTTACATCAGAGATGTATTTTACATTGACTCTGAGCAGAGCCGTCTATATTGTAATACAAGCCCTGTTTTGACAACACCGCGTGAGGTTAGGCTCACTTCTAGTTCCAAGTATAAACCTCTAGACGGCTCTGCAACTATTCAACCTGCTTTTATTCAACTTCAATTTGTATTTTGAAAAACAGAGAAACACGGTGAAAAATTAAGTGATTTTTGCGTTAAGATAGCTAATAGTGGGTACAAAAGATATCGTGATATAACAGTCAATATTTTCATAATAGACTGGTAGATAGTTTCATATTATGGTATGTGTGTGTCTATGCCTTTCGGGAAATACTGGATGAGAAAAATACATATTTAAATAGGATTAATTAATTTCTCACACATATAAGCACCAGCTTCTATGTCATGCGGAAAAATAATAAACGAGTTTTGTTTCGCTCACTTTGAAAAAACAACATGGCGACGTAGATGGTGCTTTTTGGTTTATCAGTTTTAATCATTATTATCAACTCCAGTGCTCCAGAAACTGTCGGTTTTAATGTTTTATTGTTTCAAATCAAATCAAATCAAAAATGTACTTTATTGTCAAAAAATAAGACATTCCTATTGACAAAGCATACTATACTATAACTAACATGATAAAAAACACAATATAACGACAAAAATTTAGCTAAAATATATAGTATGTTAAAATTGTATAAAATAAAAATAAAAATCACAGACATCACGCACGAAGGTTAAAGCTCAAACAGTTTAGCAAGGCAATGTATCATTATAATATAATTGAAATGCCGGTAATTCAGAGGATACATAATAATAAGGAACAGAGGGAGAATTTGAACTGAGGTATTGGTTACTCCAATGTATCCTCAAAAAACTCATCCATGCTATAATAAGCCTTCACCAGTAAAATATCTTTCAACCTCCTCTTCAGCACCCTCAGTTCAGTCAAGGACTTCAACCGTGCCGGCAAATGGTTCCTTTATAAATGAAGGATCTTTGAGTGACAGCCGTAGTTGGTCGAGGCAGGGGCAGGTCCAGAGCCTGGCGAGTCTCTCGGGGTCGGGTGTGATCTCTTTCTCGATGTTTACATACAAGCACAGATGTCTCCAGAATAAACAAACAGGTCAGTGTAAGGATGCGTCTTGTTCTGAATAATGGTTTGCAAGATATTGTCGGAGCGACTCCACACAAGAATCTCACTGCTCTTTTTTGTTGTAAGAATACCACATTCAAGAGTTCCTTCGTACTTGCACCCCAAAAAGGTATGCCATAACGCAGATTTGACTCGATCAGCGCAAAATATACAGTCCTCGCAGTCTCCGGTCCCAACTCCCTCTTGGTCGCCCTGATCGCAAAACATCCAGCAGCCAGTTTCTTGGCAAGACAGGTAATGTGATCCTCAAATTTCAAATTCGTGTCTATTTGGATCCCAAGAAACTTAATACTTTGCATTTCTTGTAATGGCGCTCCAGCCAACTCAACATCCAGGTCACACTTGAATCCAAGAATACTGGTCTTGTCCATGTTTAGGGCTAGATGGTTAGCGCTGCACCAATCCTTGACAGTTGCAAGATCCTCAGTTATTACTGCCTTCATAGCGTCTATGTCCGCTCCATGCCATACTATGGAGGTATCGTCCGCGAACAAGGTGAAACTTCCTCGTATATTTGTATGGATTATATCGTTGACATAAAAAAGAAAGAGAAGTGGACCCAACACAGAGCCCTGTGGAACACCAGAGCTAGTGCACCCCACCTCGGATCTCTCTTCCCTGGATATGACGTTTGGCCAGCAATATCTCATGGTCTACGCAGTCGAAGGCCTTGGAAAGGTCACAGAAGACTGCAGCCGCGGCACGGCCCCTGTTTATTGCCGAGTATACACCATGAAGAAGGTTGAAGATTGCATCCATCGTTCCCGTATCCTCCTGGAAACCTAGTTGTTCAGGTATTATGAGACTGTGAGTTTTTAAGTAAATCCACATCCGCTTCTTGACAATCTTCTCAAACGCCTTGGAAATGGTGGAAAGTAGCGCAATCGGACGATGGTTAGAGGGCTGGTCGGGGTCGCCACCCTTGTATATAGGAACGATCAGAGTGGTCTTAAGGCACAAAGGAAAGTTACCCGTAGACCATGATGCATTAAATGAGTCTGCGAGGGTATCAAGAGCTTCCGCCGGCAGGGAAAGCAAGACTGCAGCTGGTAACCCATCCTGGCCGCAGGATCTTTTGTTCTTTATCTCAGTCAAGGCTTCTTTAATTTCTCCAGAGTCTGTTGGACGAAAAGAGAATGATACTGGGACATATATTTCCGACATATATACCAGAGGATCCCCAGAGGGTGGCAGACTGGAAGTTATCAACTGTGCTAAATTGCAATAGAAATCGTTGAGTCCATTGACATCTATCTTGCTTCCTGAATGTTTTCTTGATGTTCCCTTTCGAATGCAGTTCACAATCGCCCAGCTTTCCTTTTGCTTATTTTCAGTCTTCAATAGCCTGTTGTGGTAATATCGCCTCTTGGCCTCTGAAATCAGCTTACGATAGATCCGTCTATATGTTCTGCAGTATTCCAAAAAACTACTGTTTTTCAGGAATTTACGTAAGTAATTCAGGCAGCGTAAGTTCGCACCCGAGATCTTCAAGCCAGACGTTAGCCAGAGCTTTGCTGGTCCACTCCTTTTCTTCAACCATCTCAAGGGAAATGCTCGATTGAAGTGATCTGCCACAATCATACAGAATGAGGTCAGGCCATCTGATGGAGGACTTCCAACCATACTCCACCTCACTTCGCTACAAGTTCGATGGAACGTTGTAAAATTAGCTTCATTGAAAATTCGACCTCTTCTGCGTGCCACCCTGTTGACCATGTTGAGCTCCACCGATAGATGGACCGCCTCGTGGTCAGATAATCCTGCGTTCATGATGGAGCAAGTAACATTCTCGAAGTTGGAACACATATAGTCTATTCTGGTAGCACTAAACTGAGTTACACGAGTTGGGGATTGCACATGCATTTGGAGTCCATAACTAGACAAAACACCACGCAACATCAATATATTGATCGATCCACTGTCATCAAAGTCCATATTGAAGTCCCCAGATAGGATTAGCCGTGATCTGTGTGGCAGCTCAGCCAATAGGGAGTCCAGTGCAGCCAAGAAATCCCTGACTGGGGAGGATGGAGATCGGTAGACACATATGATGTAAAGATTAAATTTATCAGAGTGAATAACGGACATCTCAAAGGTATGATCACATGCAAGAGCCTGGAACTTGTCAGCATGGACAAAAAGATCCGCAAATTGATTGTTTACCAAAATCAAAGAGCCACCATGTGCAGAACCAGTTCTATAGTAAATTGAGACAGGGGAGTATTGTTGAATATGGAAGCATTCCTCTTTCTTTAGCCAGTGCTCTGTTATCAACAAGATATTTGGAAGATTGAGGCTCTCTAAGAAGATCAACAGATGGTCGCATTCTCTTCGCAGTGACTGGATGTTCAGCAGTAACAGAGTAGCCACATCTGTCTTTTTTTTCTTATAATTTGAAGATCTTATGTTGGAAAAAGCTTCTGCCTTGTGAAAATTTTCCCCATCTACTTTATCCGATTCCCCCAGTATCTCCAACTTTTCCTGGTCAATAGTTTTGATGTCAATGACAGGAATGTTCTGGTTAATAAGCTCTGCCGCATTCGAGGTACAATTCAATTTGTTACAAGAGATATTAGGTTTATGATGGGTGATATCATTCCTTATGTAGGAATGTAATAGCTCAGCAATCATAGGCCCACGTAGTAGTTGACCATTTTATCGTTTATCGTTGTTTAGAATTAATGTTTTTCCTCAAACAATCATAAAACTCTTGTTAGGTCGGTTATGTTTTATGTTAATTTTCACGTCATGAGGTGATGAACATCATACCTGTTGCGACAATATACAGGGTGTTTCATTAATATTGCGAAAAAAGGGGTGAGTTTCCCTACTTAAAAATAATGAGAAAACTTCATATAAAGGTGTGTCCGGAAATGCTTCGTTACAGAGCTACAGGGTGTTGAAGTTTTATTTTTATTTTTGTTTTTTCTAAATAATATTTGAACCAATGTCTATATTTCCATAAAAATCGGTATTTGAGGGTTTCTTTTTATGCGGAATTCGAATTTTATCTCAGTTTGGCTCTAACTTGTAGAGGGCGCCACCTACACTCATTTGTCCTGACATGTACAGCCATAACTTTTTTGGACGTAACCGTATGACATATTTGAGTGAAAAGACATATTTCTCCTCTATTTTTATGCAAAAAAGGCATACTTGATAGAAGTCGCTACGTGCCACCATTTTCGAGATATTTAGATTTGAAATAATGAATACATATGATAATGAAATTATGTCCGAGCATTGTGTTTCATTGATTGTGCCAAAAATACAGGATAAGTTTCCTCACTTGAAAATAAAAAGAAAATTTCATATAAAGATGTGTCCGGAAATGCTTCGTTACAGAGCTACAGGGTGTTAAAGTTATTATTTAATTTATTTCTTTTCAGTTTTTTTATTTGTTTTTGTTTAAATAATATTTGCATGGAAGTTGTTGATAACATCACACACAAGTCGACTTTTATCTTTTTCACTGAAAATATGAAGCATTAATGCGTAATATGTTATAACTTCTAGCAGTTTACCTTCGCCATAATTTCAAAATCCTATGTATTAATTATTTCAAATCTAAATATCTCGAAAATGGTTCCACGTAGCGACTTCCAACAAGTATGCCTTTTTTGCATAAAAATAAAGGAGAAATATGTTTTTTCACTCAAATATGTCATACGGTTACGTCCAAAAAAGTTATGGCTGTACATGTCAGGACAAATGAGTGAAGGTGGCGCCCTCTACAAGTTAAAGCCAAACTGAGATAAAATTCGAATTCCGCATAAAAAGAAACCCTCAAATACCGATTTTTATGGAAATATAGACATTGGTTCAAATATTATTTAGAAAAAACTAAGTAAAAATAAAACTTCAACACCCTGTAGCTCTGTAACGAAGCGTTTCCGGACACACCTTTATATTATGAAGTTTTCTTATTATTTTTAAGTGGGGAAACTCACCCTGAATTTTTTCGCAATATTAATGAAACACCCTGTATAAGTTATTTTTTCAAATTACAGTTTCATTGAACAATTTTCGTATCTCGTAATCGTAATATATCTTAATTTTCAAAGAAAGCCCCTTCAATCAATGCAAAATGTTGACCACTGTTGACGTTAGATGCGACGTTGCAATTGTTACTTCATGGCTTGTATTACAATTTAGACGGCTCTGCCCTGAGCTTTCGTGACAGTAGTTCAACGTAAAAGATGTTTTGGTACCGTTCCTCAATGTTCCAAGTACCACCACCAGGACCATCCCCTTTCTGGCTATTTAGTTAGCGAAAAACGTCCCAGATATCGTTAGTGGTATTGTTTTAAAGCAATGATACCTTTTCCGATATTAAACTTCTATGCAAATTATTCTAAATCATAATACAATACATATCGTATTAGACAAAAATGTGAAAAAAAACCTTCCATAATTTTTTTTGATGATTCTTGCGTCATTTTGTATCGAATTTCTTCAAACATCCTTTTGATTTTTTGTGATTTTTACACGCTTTATATTGGCTTCATTTGTATGTAAGTTGGTTGGTTTGTGACGGAATCTTCGAACTCGATTTTCACCCACTTCAAATTCAGATTAATTCAGAATACAAGAATTTCAATGAAAAAAAAACTTAAAAGTGGACAATAAATTGTGATTAAAGAAAAATCGTAGGTTTGGTGATTTTTTTACATTTGTCCTGTATGACCGTGCTGAGAGATTGGCTATGCACGTGACCGGGATTCTTAAACCAGCCACGGCCGTCTGATAGGCAACGTTGCCAAGGTGATTCATTTCACGCAATTGAGTCGTGCGGATTATAGAATATTTCGGATTATGACGAGTTCGGACTACCCATACATTACTGTAATTTTAATATTAATAATTAATATGATATTAAAAATGATAAATCTAAAAAGCTTTGTACACATTTATACACTTACTGCATTTTAAAATACAATTATAACAATTATTGATCACAATGACATTGATTTTCTCGTTGATCATTTAATTTGAGAATAAAGGCGTGCTTTTTAGTTGACGACGTGTTGAGACACTCAATAGCAGCACACATTTTTTTTCATGTCACTTCTAATCGCAACCCTGGCAACTCGAATAACAGATTCAAATGAAACGGTCGACAGGCGGATAATATTTGGGAGAGTGGCGCTGCTAGTTTATTTCTTCTATGTTTTTATGTTTAGAATTTTGTAGTAACAAACCATCGTGATTTCAGACAAAGAAATGAAATCGAAAGGAATCTACCCAACAGAAAGCTGCGAAAAATTCATAATCCATCTAACCAAAGTCCTACTATCCATGTTGGAAGTACACCCTTATTCCTTTACAAGTCTAATCCAATCAACGCTAGAACTTTGCTTCTACTACTTATTCACAAATGACGGACTTGTTTTTTTATTTGAACGTTTTGTCATCCAATGTTTCAACCTCATTAAAAACATCACCCTGTGTGCGGAGTACCGTCTACCGAAATTCTCTGAAACAACAAAAGATGCCGCAAAAGCTGAAGCTTATGACATCAAAAAGCGGTTTTTTACGTCTGAAGTGTTAACGGATGCTTGTCGTAAACTAGTGGGACATTATTTTATTCTCACACAAGATGAGTTGAATGTATGGGATTCTGATCCGGAGGCGTTTAATAATGATGAGTATGGCGATAGTTGGAAGTATAGTTTACGGGTAACCATCAATCCCAGTTAATTTAATAATTCAAGTAAAATTTACAGCCCAGCATGAGTACGGTTTTTGTGACAATATTCCACGAGTACCGCGACATATTAACGCCAGTTTTACTGGAAATGATCAATTCCACCAACATAATAATCCCCGTCGATGACATGGAACAAATTTTGAAAAAAGACGCCATATACAATGCCGCCGAATTATGTGCTTTTGATATGTACGACGATGTGGATTTCGATCAATGGTTCACCAATACGTTGGTTCATGAACTGAAAATCAAACACACCAACTACAGAGTAATCAGACGACGGGTTGTAGCCTTATTGGGAAAGTGGACAGGAATTAAATTTTCAGTTCAACTAAGGCCGTTAGTCTATGAATGTATTGTGGGATTATTAAGTACGGACGAAGACATGGTTGTACGACTTACAGCAGCAACAGCTTTGAAATATGCCATAGACGACTTTGAATTTAATGGTGAACAATTCAAAGATTACATGTTCAGCGCCTTTGACTTGTTGTTCTTGTTGCTGAAAGAGGCTCAAGAGTGCGAAACAAAGATGCAAGTTTTGAATGTGATGTATCTGTTGTTGGAGAGAATGGGCAGTACTCTTGTGCCACAACTGTCGTGTTTGGTGCAATACTTGCCGTTTTTGTGGCAAGAGTCTGATGATCATAACATGCTTCGTTGTGCCATTGTTTCTACTATGGCGCAGTTGATTAAGAGTCTTGGAGGAGTTCCGGAGGTGAGTTATTTGCTATTTCCATTGATATTTGTGTGAAATTTCATATTTTGAATATATCTCGCTGTTGTATATCTTATTCGGAACGACCAGTAAGGTAAATAAGCAGAAACGCCTTATCGGCCGAGAACATCGCTGTTGTCCTTGAAGGTGTGCAGGATTCAGAAAATGTCAACCTTCAAATGCATCATTTTGAAACACTGTCCATACTTGTTTTATAGTCATTGTCACATCGTGTTAACAACCTAACCTCACTTTAAGTACAGTTGTTGTCAATTATTGAATAATCATAAGAAAAAGTATAGTATTCCACTCGCGGGAAATGGTTATTACTCACTCAGATGATTACGCAAACTTTATCCTGGTGAGTAATATCCATCATTTCCCGATCGTTGAATGAATCTATTTCTTGATCATGATAATACACGATTTTTGCAACTTTATAAAAATTTCATTAACTTTTGAACGGCTAGATCGATTTTGATGAATCTTGTGTCATTTCATAGGGAGTTTCTTCAAACTTTTTCATGAATGTTTGTGACATATTTTATCTCTGAAGATATCTGGGAAGTTTAAAATTTCAAGCTTCCTAAAACTTTAAAACGCTATAACTTTTGACCGAATATCGCGCCATTTTGAAGAAAATTTGATCTAGTTTCTACATGAATTTTTGTTTTTTCTGATGTTGAAAACTATTTCTGAAATTCTGATTTTCCAACAGTCAGTATTTTAAACGAAAATTTATTTACTATACTTCTTTAAAGATAGCTAAATTTTTTACAATGTGAGACTAATTCAAGCTCTCCAGATTCATTGGTTGAAAACTTGCAGCACGGCAAAAACAGTTTTTGCGAAAAACATAAAAATTTGTGACAATGTCCATGTTCCATGACATAATAGTCGTAGAAGTTTGGGACAAAATAATCTTGAAAATTGTCAAAAAAAATTGCTGTAAATATTTTGCAAATACATATACTCATCCACCGAATCATTTTTTAAAGTTTTGTAGTCAAGCATGCCATGAACAAATCAAAAAAGCATTTTAAATTCCATTCTCATTTTTTTCAAAGTAAAATTAAGTCAAGTTTTTAATGGAAATGGTGAAATATGAGTTTCATTTTTTTTATCTGATTTGCTACAAAATCGGCAGGTGGAGTCTTTGGTGGATTCTAAAAATTTTTTTCAATAACATTTTTTGATATCTTGTCAAATTAACCAATTTTTTGATACCAAAATAAACTTTATTGTATTAATTCTCGATAAACTGATGATCTCATGAAATGTGACAACATTTATTTTTTGGATATTGTAGTACAGGGTGGGCAACTAAGAATGCGAGGTACTGTATCTGGACAACTATTCATCGTAGAGACTTGAGGCAAAAAAATGTTTGACTAAAACGGCCAAGAAAAATACCTGTAAAATATTTTCAAGTTTCTGAAGTGGTCGCTAGGGGGCGTAACAACCAACACCAAGTAGAAAAATGGAATTTTTATAGAATTTTGCTCACTGAAAATATATCGATGATATTATTTTCATATTTACTGACTCTCTACCTACACTTTTTGCCTAAAACGTTTTTTCTATTTATGAAAATGAAGAAGTGGGGGAAGTTTAATTATTTTTTTTAAACAAACGGAGATTTATCCCGTTTCGCTTGACCGATTTTAACGAGCATGAGCTCATATGAATGAGCATAATCTGCACTACAAAATGCTTATTTGGTTTTGCATTTGTTACATTCGCCGTCACCGCTAGATGGCGTTTACTGAAATGGTAGCTTATTTTTGAGTTTTTTCCAAAAAAATCAAATGTAATGTTGTATTTATTTTTATATATTTTGAAAAGGGATACATTTTTCTATTAGAAAATTGAAAAAAAAAAACAAAAAAAGTTAATGATTTTTTTATTTTTTTTTGTTATTTTTAATTTGTTCAATAGAAAAATGTATCCTCTTTTGAAATATACAGGGTGTCCGGGAAAATGTGGGAAATCTCCCGGATTCAGATAGAACATTAAAAAATAAGATGACAAGTTCCCATAAATTTTTTTCCTAGCGGCCCTCCCTACGGAGATACGGCCCCCTAAAGGACCCCACTGGAAATCGGTTTTTCTTGAATAACTTTTAAACGACTCAATATAATTCAATGAAAATTTAATATGATAAACAGTAGTAAGGACCTCTCAAAATACTTCCCTTAAAACATAATTAGCTTGTTTAGTTTACCAGGGACGGACTAGATTGTACATTTTAACGCTCAAATTTTCAACACCCTGTATGATAAGGAGTTAAAAAAAATAAATTTGGATAACTTGGACATTAAGCTAAAGAAAAGGTACTCTTGTACTCGATAAAATGAACCATTTTCGAGAAAAAACAATTTTTATTAAACAAAACCTCGAAAAAAGCCATGACGAAGTGGTGCTCTTGTATACAGGGTGTCCGGGAAAATGTGGGAGATCTCTCGAATTCTGATAGAATATTAAAAAATAAGATGACAAGTTCCCATAAATTTTTTTCCTAGCGTTAGGTTCACAATTTCGTCAAGAGCACCACTTCGTCATGGCTTTTTTCGAGGTTTTGTTTAATAAAAATTGTTTTTTCTCGAAAATGGTTCATTTTATCGACAATGAACAAGAGTACCTTTTCTTTAGCTTAATGTTCAAGGTATCCAAATTTATTTTTTTTAACTCCTTATCATACAGGGTGTTGAAAATTTGAGCGTTAAAATGTACAATCTAGTCCGTCCCTGGTAAACTAAACAAGCTAATTATGTTTTAAGGGAAGTATTTTGAGAGCTCCTTACTACTGTTCATCATATTAAATTTTCATTGAATTATATTGAGTCGTTTAAAAGTTATTCAAGAAAAACGGATTTCCAGTGGGGTCCTTTAGGGGGCCGTTTCTCCGTAGGGAGGGCCGCTAGGAAAAAAATTTATGGGAACTTGTCATCTTATTTTTAATGTTCTATCTGAATCCGAGAGATCTCCCACATTTTCCCGGACACTCTGTATAGAAATTAATATACCATATTACATTTGATTTTTTTGGAAAAAACTCAAAAATATGCTTCCATTTCAATAAACGCCATCTAGTGGCGACGTCGAAAGCAACAAATTCAAAACCAAACAAGCATTCTGTAGTGCAGATAATGCTCTTTCATATGAGCCCAAGTTCGTTAAAATCGGTCAAGCGAAACGGGATAAATCTCCGTTTGTTTAATAAAACAATTGAACTTCCCCCACCACTTTATTATGATTGATAGAAAAAACCGTTTTAGAAAAAAAGTGTAGGTGAAAAGTCAGTAGATATGAAAATAATATCATCGACACATTTACATTTGGCAAAATTCTATAAAAATCCTATTTTTCTACATGGTGTTCCTAACGACCATTTCGGAAAATTGAAAATATTTTCCAGGTATTTCTCTTGGCCGTTTTAGTAATAAATTTTTTTGCTGCAAGCCTCTACGATGAATAGTCGTCCAGATACCGTACCTCGCATTCTTAGTTGCCCAAAATTCAAAAATATACATATTTAGGGAAAAAAATCATAATAAGTACCCATTTTTATGGCACTGTATTATATCATCATTTGTTTTAGATTTAAATGAAAATGAAGTTTTAAACTGCTTTTTTATTTGTCTATGGCATGCTTGACTATCAAAATTTAAAAAATAGTTAAAATTTTTTTTTTTCAAAGAAATCATTGTTAAAATTAATATGCTTTATGCGATAGCTTTTTAACGAATGAAGATATCAAGATGCGGTTCGAATATACTGTTTTCTCTGAACTTTATATCCGAACTTATATTGGAAAATTTTCGAGAAAATTCATTTTTTTTATACGACCAAAGCAACCACGCCCTCTAGCGGTGGATATATGAATTTGAATGTAATGCAAAAATGAACCAGGAAATTATATACGACGCCACCCAGATTGGGTATTATGACCGTATTATTTTTATTATTTGGTGGTTCTGGTTTTTATTCACAATTACTCTTAAAAAACACACTCAACTCAACAACAAGCAGACTAGACGTTATGATAATGCATGCTTTACACTGGACTCCGAGAAGAAACTCGGCAACGTTGCATTCTCTTCACTTATCCAATCACGAATGAACCGTGCCGATCGTTTTTCGAATGCAAACGGCGCGGCGTGCCGATGATTCGAAATCATTTAAAGGGTATGACGAAGTTCATTCTATTTCAGGAATTGTTGCATTTTCTGTTATCGATAATTCAACTGGGAACCAACACTTGTGAAAGTGCCATCGTTTATCTTCAAGAAGAAGCTCTGGAACTCTGGCTGTCCGTTTTGGAATATTCATCAAGCATGACCAATGAATTGATGCAACTCTTCAACAACATGTTCATGTTACTCGGTAATTGAACATGTTCATCATCATTCATAACTAGTCTTCTATCTTGCATAGACTACTCAACAGAGAATCTCAGAACCTGCTTATACATCAGTTCAGTTCATCTACTACTAAACCCCGAGTTAGTAATGCAAAATCAAGGACAACAATTGATGTCAGTTTGTGCAAGTTTAATGGGCGATTTGAAAAATGAGGGTGTTGTGATGCTACTGAGACTTGTTGATTTTTTTATTCGTTCCGCTCCGAATTTAGGGCCCGAGACTGTGATGCCAATTTTGCCCAAGATTTTTGAGTAAGTTTATTTTTGTAAGTAAGTATGGCGATTTAATATGATTTCAGGTGTATTTATGTAGGAGAAGACTACCCACTTGTAATGACAATGTACCTGTGCATTTTATCGCGAATTCTATTATGTTCCCATAAAGTCTTCACAAACGTAATTTCTCAATTGAGTCGCGATAAAAATTCAACCGAACTTGACACTCTCACGGTAATTTTGGACAAATTCTTGCAAAAAATGTCCAATGTTTCGCAATTGGATCAGAGGAAATTAATGGGGTTGGCTTTGGCTAATTTAATAACAACCCAGTCTCCAGTGGTTTTGCAAAGGTTCAAACCTCTTATGGATAATATTCTGGAAACTTTGAACGATATTACAAAAACGGATGATGGCTTGGCTGTGGATTCTTTGGTTTTGGTCGATGGACAAAGTCCGAGTGATTTTGATGAAGACGGCGGTTATTATGAAACGGAACATGAACGCAGGAAAAAACAGTTGATTGTGAATGATCCTGTGCACAATATTGTTTTGAAGGACTATGTACAGACGCAGGTCAGTTTCAATGTGTGTATCAAACGGTCCACATACTATATATGTATATGAGAATGACCCAAAAAAAATGTTTGAACGCGTATCAATTGAGAACGACTCAACCGATTTAGTTGATTCTTTTTTTTTTGTGTTCGAGTTATACAGAAGAAGGTTTATATCGGAAAAATGCTTGGAAAATTCACAAGAAAAGTCTGTAAATCACTTTTCCAATTTTAAGAAATTAGAGGTTGTTTTTTAACTTACTTACTGAGGAATTATTTCCCCTTCTAACGACGTTTTTTTCACTTTTCATGGATTTCTTGCGTTTTTTGCATTATTTTTTAACTATTTCAAGAACTTTTTCTATTCTTTTTTCAAGCCCTTCTTAGTTTGCTAAAGAATTATTTCCACTTTTCATGATACTATTTTCACTTTTTGGGAT
Organism: Orchestes rusci; assembly: GCA_958502075.1. Lineage (NCBI taxonomy): Eukaryota > Metazoa > Arthropoda > Insecta > Coleoptera > Curculionidae > Orchestes > Orchestes rusci. Next base: position 384,200 of record OY293305.1, read on the forward strand.
ATTTTTCACGTTTATATGGATTTATTTCGGTTAATGCTGCATTTTTCTATTTTTTTTCCCATTTCACGCCAATTTTGACGTACTGAGGAACTATTTTTCACTTTTAAAGATGTACTTTTTGTGATATTTTTCCATTTTTTCACAGATTTATTTACCTTTTTGTTGTTTTTTTTTCCTTATTTCAACCGCTTTTCACTATTTTGAAGGAATTATTATCTCTTCTTGCAATATTTTTTTTACTTTTTAAGATACTTTTTCATTTCTCTGGGTTTATTTCGCTTTTTACTGCATTTTTCAACTTTTCAAAACCTTTTTTCAATTTCCAGAGGATTTCTTTACCTTTGTGCTGGATTTTTTTTGCTGTTTTTCTTTCATTTTTAACGTACTGAACAATTATTTTCACTTTTTGCGATATGTTTTCACTTTTTATGGATTTATTTCTCTTTTTGCTTCATTTTCCAATTTTTTAGAACCTTTTTTCAATTTTAAGAGGCAATATTTACCTTTATGATCGATTTTCAATTTTGTTTTTCCTTTATTTTAAGCCCATTTTATCCTGCTGTTGGCATATTTTCCACTTTTTTACAGATTATTCATCTTTTTGTTGCGTTAAGTATTTTTTTTCCTTATTTCAACCCCTTTTCATTTCACTTATTTCCTCTTTGTATGATATTTTATTGACTTTTTGATATACTTTTTTCATTTTGGATTTATTTCACATTTTGCTGCATCTTTCGGCTTTTTTAGTACCTTTATACAATTTTCAGAGGATTCATTAACCTTTGTGCTGGATTTTCTATTTTAACGTACTAAATTATTTTCAGTTTTTACGATGTATTTTTCACTTTTTGGTATATTTTCCATTTTTTTACAGATCTATTGACCTTTTTGTTGCGTTATTTTTTTTTTCCTTATTTCAACCCCTTTTCATTTCACTTAAGGAATTATTTCCTCTTTTTACGATATTTTATTGACTTTTTAGATACTTTCGCATGCATCTATTTTGCATTTTGCTGCATCTTTCGGCTTTTTAAAACCTTTTTACAATTTTCAGAGGATTCATTTACCTTTGTGCTGGATTTTCTATTTTTTAAGCCCATTTTAACGTACTGATGAATTATTTTCAGTTTTTACGATGTATTTTTCACTTTTTGGCATATTTTCCACTTTTTTACAGATTATTTATCTTTTTGTTGCGTTAAGTATTTTTTTTCCTTATTTCAACCCCTTTTCATTTCACTTATTTCCTATTTGTACGATATTTGCCGTTGCCTATGTTGCGGACGGACGTGTTTTAAATTCGCTCTCGATAAAGTTGTCGTTTTGTGTGGAGAAAAACTACATAAGTTTGATTTTTCTGAATACAGACAATACAATATTGACAATGTGTGTTTTGGAGTATTAATTGTGATTTGTTATCAAGCGGTGCTAAAGCTGATAATAATATCAGATCTCGAACGTTGAATACGGTTAACAGTTTTTTGTTGTCGAGTTGGGAATTCCTGAGATGGAAGGGAACGAGCTCAACTCGGAACCCAATGACGACGAAAAGTGCATGGACTGCAAACATGGTTTTGAAGATGTCAAGAGCATCATCGTGTGTACTGTGTGTCGATGTTGTTTTCATGGTAAATGTCAAGGTGTGGAAAATAGGGGATTCCATATGCGTAGAAACACTTGGATATGCAAAAAATGTGAAAATTCTAAGGTGGAAAGTGGCAATGGATCTGGATCTGGAAAAATTGAGAGATCTAGAAAACGGAGTAGGATGGATGACTGGACTGATGATCTGAATGATGTTAATTTTATCAAGTCAACTCTAAAAAAATTGATAAAATACACTGAAGAGATGAGTACGAAGATGGATTTTCTAATAACCGAAAATGTGAGCTTGAAAAATGAAATTTTGAAACTAAAAGAGCAACAAAACCAAACATCAATTATAAAGGAATCCATGGCAAACCAGAAAACATACGCAACTGCTGCAAAAAAGGAAAACCGTGTTTTAGTGGTGAAGAATACAAGTGAGCAATCCAAGGATATTAACAGAATCAAGGAAGACTTAAGAAAAAATGTGGATCCCAGTCAAATCGGGGTGGGTGTATCAATGGGTCGCTCGACGAAAAGTGGAGGTCTTATTTTAAATTGTGGAACTGAAAAGGAAATCAATAATGTGCAGCAACTGATTCAAAATAAGCTTGGAGAAAATTATAAAGTGGAAAAACCAAAAACCCTCGACCGCCGAATTAAAGTGATTGGAATTAATGAGTCTGAACAAGCGACTGAAGATAACATATTGATTGCTAAAATAGTCAGACAAAATGATCTCGACAATAATAATAAAAATTTCAAAATGGGTGTTATTAGAAAAACGAAGACAGTGAATGGAAAATTCAGTATTGTATTCGAAGTTGATCTTGGCACTTATGAGCTATTCATACATAAAGAGAAAATGAATATTGGATGGAACCGATGCAGAGTATTCGAAGACTACGGAGTGATACGATGCTTTAATTGTTGTAAATTTGGACACTTCCAACGAGATTGTAAGGAATCAAAAGTGTGCCCAAAATGTAGCGGTGACCATGACATCAAAAATTGTGAATCTGTCATTTATAAATGTTCAAATTGTTTATTGGCAAATAAAAAGTACGGATTGAGTTTGAACATCGAGCACACTACGTGGGATGCAACGAAGTGTGAAACCTACAAAAAAATTGAGGAAATACAGAAAAACAAATTCATCAAATAGCAATTAGATTCGTTGATCGTTTTAAACTCCGGAATTGTTTATTTTAATTGCCAGGGGTTCATTAATAATAAGGACAATATCCTCATGTTGGTCGACGATTGGAAGCCGAAGATTGTGCTATTGTCAGAAACGCATGTGTGTGAAGAAATCGATGAGGTTGAACTGAACATTAATGGATATCGCCTGGAACAAAGTGTCACAACGAATAGAAGGACTGGAGGTGTCATGGCATTCATTAAGGAGGATCTCAAATATAAAATGGAAAGTGTACAGTGTGTTGACAACTATGTATGGTCGTTGTCTTTCATATTCAAGTCATCTGGAGTGAACTACATGTGTTCTGTACTGTACCACCCGCCTCAAACTGAGAATGGCAAGTTTCTGGAGTATTTCGATCAGTTTCTGGACCAAGCAAGTGAGTTTGATGGTGTCACTTTAATCTTTGGGGATTTCAACTTTGATTTGATGAAAAAGTCATTTTATGGCGATAAGTTGATGAAAAGTGTTTATACAAATGGATTTAAACAAATTGTGGACAAAGCAACTCGTGTAACCCCAAAAAGTGCAACTCTCATCGACTACATTATAACAAACGATAAGTCAATAGATTATAAAGTTCATGTGACCCCAAAGATCAGCGATCATTCAATTTTGTCATTATCATTGAAACAAAGAAGCAAAAAGGAAGCTGAGAAAATGTATTTATGCAGACCTATGAAAAACTATGATGGTTATAAACTCCAAGAACAACTTCTGAGTAAAACATGGGATAATAACGTTTCGGATGTGAATGTGCTGGCACATATATTGATAAATGACATCAAAGATTCCTTGGATAAATTGTGCCCGAGAGTAGAAGTTCGTGTGAAGGAAAAGTACGCGTCTAAAAAATGGATAACCAGTGACATTGTGCAAATGATGAATGAAAGGGATGCTTTGTACAAAAGAGCAGTTATGGAAAAAACCGTTGATGCTTGGAACACATTTAAGAATAAACGGAATGCTGTAGTCACAGAGATAAGGAGGAGCAAAGAAAAATATTTTTATGACGTTTTGGATCAGAATAAAAACAACTCGAAAGAACTATGGAGAGAATTGAAAAGCTTGATACCTGGAAAGACTAGCTACCAGCAAAATGAAGAAATCATCTTTGACGCAGAACATTTGATTGAGGAAGCCAGAATAGCCCAAAAATTTAACCAGTATTTTGTAGAGAGCATCTCGGAAATTGTGAAGAACATACCACCAGGACATGTAGCGTGTATGCCGTCATCAGCCGCAGTTTCGACGAAATTGGATTCATTTGCACAAATTTCCATGGATAAAATGAAGGAAGTCATCAACAACTTGAAGAACGTTGGGTGTGGAGATAGTGGGATCTCCAAGCGAGTATTGATGGATGCTTGTTATGTTGTGGGAGATCGATTGCTGGATATTGTCAACACTTCTCTTTCAAGAGGTGTTTTCCCGGATGACTGGAAGGTGTCGATTGTTATTCCTGTGCAGAAAGTCCAGGGGTCGAATAAACACACAGACTTTCGAGCGATAAATACTGTCCCATTGTATGAGAAAGTTTTAGAAGTGAATGTCAAAGAACAACTTTTGGCTCACTGTGACAGAAATGACATTATTGTTCCAATGCAGTCGGGTTTTCGGGGAAACCATTCGTGTGAATCTGTATGTGTAAATATCTGTGACAGTTTTATGAAATCAATTGACTGTGATAATTTTGTGTTAGCGGTGTTTCTGGACTTTAAGAGAGCATTTGAGACAATAAATAGAGACATTTTATTGGATAAATTAGAGACAGTGGGTGTTCGGGGAAGTGCACTTGAGTGGTTCAGATCCTACCTTACCAACAGAAGACAACGAGTGAAATTCAAAGGGTGTATGTCTGATGAAAACTGCGTTAATTATGGAGTTCCGCAAGGTACTGTACTAGGGCCAATATTGTTTTTATTGTATATCAACGATATGGTGAACCTCTTAAAAAAATGTAAAGCTGTCCTGTTCGCGGACGACACTATGTTGTATATCGTGGGTAAAGACATTCAAGAAATGAAACGCTACATGACGGAAGAATTGGAAAATGTGTTCAATTGGTTATGCATAAATAAGTTGTGCCTAAATGCAAGCAAGTCGAAGTTTTGCATTTTCGGCAAAAAATCAAGATTGAGTCAAGTTGACATTGAAAGTATAACTCTAGAAATAAATGGGGAACCACTACAACATCATAGAGAAATAAAATATTTAGGTGTAATTCTGGACGCTGACTTGAACCTGCATGCTCAAGCGGATTATGTGATGAGACAATTTTCCAAAAAAGTAGGCTTTATATCTAGAATAGGAAAACCACTGTCTCTATATACAAAAATGTTGTTATATAACACCATCGCAGCGCCACATTTGCAATATTGCTCCACGCTCTTGTACAATCTACCTATGTATAAAATGGACCAACTACAGAAAATTCAAAATAGGGCCTTAAGAATTATTCTCAAGTGTAACCGGTACACTCCTATCTATGTGATGTTAAAGGTTGTTGATACGCTGTCAGTCAAACAAAAAATTGTATTTGATGTAAATGTATTTCTTTTTAAAATAAAAAATAACCTGCTCCCAAATTATATCTGTGATAAAGTAAAAACTTTTAGAGATGTACATAGTTATAAGACTCGAAACTGTGATAACTTTGTTTTGTTCGAAAGATGTCATTCTAGTCAGCTGCATAACTCCATCTTGCACAAAGGTTTACAAGAATTCAATCGGCTTCCAAACACATTGAAGAACTGTACTAGTCTTGGTCTTTTCAAAAAACTATTGAAGCCACACATCCTGTCATCTCCATTTTAATTTTTTACCTTCAGGTTTTTAATTGTTTTAGTTTTTAACTTTTTACTGCTCTATTTTACTGTTACTATGTACAATGCTTGTATTATTTTTTTTTTTTTTAATATTTGTTCATACATATCTGTTATACACTTTTATTATACTTATACAATAATTTAAAACTGTAAACTTGTGTAGCTTTATGCTAAATAAATGGATTACTTACTTACTATTTTATTGACTTTTTGATATACTTTTTTCACTTATTTTGGGTTTATTTCACATTTTGCTGCATCTTTCGGCTTTTTTAAAAGCTTTTTTCAATTTTCGGAGGATTTATTCACCTTTGTGCTGGATTTTCTTTTTTTTTCATTTATTTTGAGCCCGTAACCCCCTGATGCCCGAACGTACTGATGAATTATTTCCACTTTTTACGATGTATTTTTCACTTTTTGGATATTTTTTCACTTTTTTACAGATCTATTCACCTTTTTGTTGCGTTTTTTTTTCCTTTTCAATTTACTTAAGGAATTATTTCCTCTTTTGGCGATATTATTTTGATTTGAGATACTTTTTCACTTATTATGGGTTTATTTCGCGTTTTGCTGCATTTTCCAACTGTTTAAAACTTTTTTTCAATTTTCAGAGGATCTATTTACCTTTGTACTGGATTTTTCTTTTATTTTAAACCCATTTAAATGTATTTTTCACTTTTTGGGATATTTTTCCACTTTTTTACAGATTTATTTACCTTTTTCGTTCCGTTTTTTATTCCTTATTTCAACCCCTTTTCAATTTACTTAGGGAATTATTTTCTCTTTTTGCGATATTTTTTTGAATTTCTGAGATATTTTTTCACTTTTTTATGGATTTATTTCGCTTTTTGACGCATTTTTTCTACTTTTTATTCACTTTCAAAAGATTTTTTTTACATTTATGCTGGATTTTTCCAATTTTCTTTTTTATTTCAAGCTTTTATTAAATTACTGAGGGGTTATATTTCCACTTAATGATTTTTTTTTCCATTTTTCGAATTTTATCGGTATTTCTCATGCAGTCATATAAAGTACATACTTATATGACTTCGAAAAGTGTCGTGATGCAGCCATGAAAAAAATCACTCTCATGCACCCCAAAAACGTGATAAACAGGCTATCACCAAAGCCTCTCCACTTTTTATATCTCTTTGTCATAATTCTAGCATAACCTCATTTTCAGCCAGAACAGAAAATGTCAACAATACTTTTTAATTCCTTGTCTTTATCTTTCACTTTTTTGCGAGACAGTGTCGTGATGCGGCCTTGAAGAATCACTTTACCACATATACCTCTTTGTCAACTCATCTGTCATTATTCTCCCATAACCCCACTTTGAAGTAAAATGGAAAACGTTAAGAACAGTAATTTTCTTTACCTCTTTCTTTTGCGTGACGAAGAGTCGCGTGACGCAGCCTTGAAAAATCATATTCATGCCAGAGAAGAAAAAAAATGTTACATCAACCTGAGTTGTTCAACTGATTGTATAGTGTGTGGACCGTTTCAAACTAATCATTGAATTTGTACTTTTATCTATGATTTTCGTTTCAGTTGTTTGAACTCAGAAACCAATTAGGTATTCTTCCTTATCAAGAGCTAGTGACGTGTTTGGGTAATGATACCATCAGTCAACTCCAAGAATATATTACTTTTTGACTGTATTGTTTAATATTTTTGTAAAATAAATTTTAAATTGTTACATGTCGTTTACTTTTTCAACGTCTAAACCACACAAATCGAGCATTTTTGTCCAAATTTCATGGCAAAATTGTTTATTTGCCAATGCTGTTGGATTGGGATAAATGTTCTTCATTCCTAGGCCCCATAGAAATTGTCCAGTGAAGTGTTTATACTCATCTGCGGTGCAAAGAGCAACGATTCCTTGGGCCCCTTCTTTTGCCGTCTGCAATTTTAGGTTCAATTTACAGGGTGTCCCAGCAAGGGTGACCACCGGCCATATCTCAGAAACTACTGGACCTAAAAGTTCCGGAAAAAAAAAATTATCACTAAAGTGGCCACGAGAAAATGCTGGGAAATATTTATAACTTCGAAATTTTTCCGCTAGGGGGCGCAATCAAAGCTTAAATATTAAAATTCGAAATTTCTCCCCGGAAATTTTCAGATTGAGGTATATCTTTATCAACATGGTTAGAAAACCAATCTCACGTCTTTTTGGTACAGGGCTCATTGGCGTACCGATCTTCGTGTGAGTAGGGGAAGGTAGTGAAAGTGTAATTGTTCAAGTGGCTGTAACTTATAAACGACTTGTCCGATTTTGTTGCGTATAGGCTTGTTTGGAAGATAAATGTGAGTACTTTCGTATATCGTATCCAGTGATGCGTGATTGTCTCCAGAAAAGTTGCTAGAAGGCGTAATTTGAATTAAAAACTGTTATTTTCGTTTTACCTCAAAAATTTAAATGGTACGGTATAATTCTGATAACAGAATCGAAATGAAGATTAAATTTACAAGAAAAAACCTTAAAAAAAAAACCTTAAAACATTAAATTTTACATAATTTGGACTAGTTATTATTATCAGAATTATACCATACCATTTAAATTTTTGCGGTAAAATGAAAAACACTGTTTTTAATTCAAGTTACCCCTTCTAGCAACTTTTCTGGAGACAATCACGCATCACTGGATACGATATACGAAAGTACTCACATTTATCTTCCAAACAAGCCTATACGCAACAAAATCGAACAAGTCGTTTATAAGTTACAGCCACTTGAACAATTACACTTTCACTACCTTCCCCTACTCACACGAAGATCGGTACGCCAATGAGCCCTGTACCAAAAAGACGTGAAATTGTCTAGGTTTTCTAACCATGTTGATAAAGATATACCTCAATCTGAGAATTTCCGGAGAAATTTCGAATTTTAATATTTAAGCTTTGATTGCGCCCCCTAGCGGAAAAATTTCGAAGTTATAAATATTTCCCAGCATTTTCTCGTGGTCACTTTGGTGATAATTTTTTTTTCCTGAACTTTTAGGTCCAGTAGTTTCCGAGATATGGCGGGTGGCCACCCTTGCTGGAACACCCTGTATATCAGTGAAAATGATGAGGTTCATACCCGTGAGTAAACTGAAATCAGGAGACGCGTGACAGAATTGAAAATACGGGCATGTAATGCTTGTTGCTCATCCAAACTATCCCATATGTTTGAATCTATGAATCCAGGATGGATACAATTACTTGTTATACCAAATTGTCTTAGTTTTATCGACAATTTATTTGAAGCTATTATTTCAGCCAGTTTTGTGCCTCCATACAGTTTAAAATAGTAATTGATTGATTGCTTGTCGTCTGCTGTCGGGGGTGTTAACATTTCCACACTTAGATTTGTGCGAAATGCTAAAACTGACGAGGAAAATACAATGCGGCCATGTGATTTTTTCAATAGATCTGAAATTGATACATTTTTGCAAAATTATTTTAACCATATACAGGGTGTTACTTGATGATAAACCACAAGTCCAAAAGACGCATTATTGAAGTTATAAACATGAATCTGTCCTTCAAAATACAGTGTTTGAATAGCAATAACAAAAAACTTTCTTTGTCAGCCCTGTATAGGTGGATAAATAAAAAAATACATCACTACAACCATGTACAGGGTGGCCAACTAAGAATGCGAGGAACTGTATCTCGGAAACTATACATCGTAGAGGCTTGCGGCAAAAAATTTCATCACTAAAACGGCCAAGAGAAAAACCTGGAAAATATTCTCAAGTTTCTGAAATGGTCGCTAGGGGGCGTAACAACCAACACCAAGTAGAAAAATATGATTTTTATGGAATTTTGTCCAATGAAAATATATCGATGAGCTCATTTTCGGATTAACTGACTATTTACCTACACTTTTTGTCGAAAACGTTTTTTTCTATCTATCATAGTAAAGTGGTGGGGGAAGTTCAATTGTTTTGTTAAACAAACGAAGATTTCTCCCGTTTCGCTTGACCGATTTTAACGAACTTGGGCTCATATGAAAGAATAATCTGCGCTATAAAATGCTCATTTGTTTTCTGATTTGTAACATTCGCCGTCGCCGCTAGATGGCGTTAACTGAAATGGTAGCATACTTTTGAGTTTTTTCCGAAAAAATCAAACGTAATGGTATATCCATTTTCATATATTTTAAAAGGGGACACATTTTCCTTTAAAAAAAAATTAAAAAAAAATACAAAAAAAACATTAATTATTTTGTTTTTTTTTAAGGAAAATGGATCCCCTTTTGAAATATATAAAAATGAATGAACCATTACATTTGATTTTTTTGGAAAAAAACTCAAAAACATGCTACCATTTCAGTTAACGCCATCTAGCCGCGACGGCGAAGGTCAAAAATTCAAAACCAAAAAAGTTTTTTGAAGTGCAGATCATGCTCTTTCATATGAGCCCAAGCTCGTTTAAATCGGTCAAGCGAAACGGGAGAAATCTCCGTTTGTTTAAAAAAACAATTGAACTTCCCCCACCACTTTATTATGATAGATAGAAAAACACGTTTTAGACAAAAAGTGTAGGTAAATAGTCAGTTAATCCGAAAATGAGCTCATCGATATATTTTCATTGGACAAAATTCCATAAAAATCATATTTTTCTACTTGGTGTTGGTTGTTACGCCCCCTAGCGACCATTTCAGAAACTTGAGAATATTTTCCAGGTTTTTCTCTTAGCCGTTTTAGTCATAAATTTTTTTGCCGCAAGCCTCTACGATAAATAGTTTCCGAGAAACGGTACCTCGCATTCTTAGTTGGCCACCCGGTACATCAGGGTCTTTCCGTATATTTTTGCCCCTCAATCAAGATAAGGTAAATACAAAAATTCCATGTTTTTTTTTATAAACTTTCGGAATTCGTAGTGTGTTGAATATTGACAGGTTGATAATTTTTTCTGTATATTATTTCGAATTTGTTTAGATCTTATTTTTCGTATTTCAAATATACAGGGTGTTACAAATTCGAGTGTATGCATGGGTTATCTCGTGAACCGTAAGAGATACAAGGTCGGTTAAATTGAGGCAAAGTTGCGTATTTTGATGCTTAACAAAATGCCGTTTTGAAAGCCAAGAAATTCCGACTACGTCCGAAATTATCCGAAAAAACTCGAAATTTTTCAAAATCGTTTTCATTTTTTTCTGACCACATTTGAAAAGATATTTCAAAGTTTCCTTGCCACTTTTTGCCCTTTACACGATAGCGTTATTAAATTTAAGAACCGACGTTTCGTCTATGAGCAGTCATCATCAACTTCGTTTTTTTAAATACGGTCCTGGATTTTTTATTATGGATTTTGAGAGCCTTTTATGTTCCTAAACCAACGATGTATCGCACTTATTAAAAAAAAGTCTTTGTTTTTGATCTCATCAAAAATAAATTTTTTGTCTCTCTCTAACACATGGGTTCTTAGAAAAAATCCATCAATATAAATTTTTTGAATAATTGCGATACATCGTTGGTTAAGAAACATAAGAGGCTCTTAAAATCCGTAATAAAAATCCAGGACCGTATTAAAAAAAAACAAAGTTGATTATGGCTTCTCATAGATGAAACCCCAAGTAACACAAATATGTTTATAAGTATTTTATAGACCGTTATATAACAGTTTCGTAAAACATTTTGCTCGTAAAAATATTTTTATAATCATTTCATAGACATTCATAACACACTTATAAACACGAAAAAGGACCACTTTATAAAATATTTTTGTCGTATTAGAATGTTTATAGGGGTTCTAGGTAACAACTATAAAGCTACTTTACTACTGCTATAGAGCTCTTATAAGAGTGAAGTTGTTCCAAGTTACACATTTATAAAAGAGTTATAATTATATTTTGTTGTTGATATATTCGCGGTATTTACACTGAAATTTTGTGTATATTCAGAGCAGAATAAATCAGAATTGTTGTAAAAGTAAATCAACTGTAAATGACGAAAAAATTAATGGAGTCTATCCTACTATTAGACAACTAGCATATTGCAAAATATTGAAAATTCAAGCATGATAATATGTTGATTTGACTTGCGAATTTGATTTTACTGTTAATATATGGGTAAATTATGAACTAAATTTTCATGCGCCTGCATTTTGAGGCAATTCAAGACTTTTTATCCTGATATAATAAATTTCATAACCTCAAGATCTTAATTACAAACAAAAACTAGGTACTCTATTAAATAATAATTGTCTGATATTTACAATGTTTTTCTTATAATGACGTTCTAATCATCGTATTTCCTTAATAAATATTTGTTTTTTTTTCCCAAACCTAAAAAATGACCGACAAAGTTCGCCTACCAAATATGGCGAACTCTTATAACTGTGCTTGTTGCGACAAATTTGTTATATAGGTATTGGACAATTTGCATACATTTTCAAATGACTTGAGATTTTATATACGTATTCCAGATATTATTTGAAAGTCACCAGCGAATACATTTTTCCAAAATACCCCAAAAAAAAAACTAAATAAATGAAAAAGAAGACGCGAATTTCACTGTATGATCGCAAACGGGGTGGGGATCTTTGGGCAAGACATATTTTAAGACAATGTTGCTATTCCGTGCCCATTTTTATTTTATTTGTTTTATAGTGCTGTCTTGTACGTTCGAAATCAAGTATTCTATAAAACATTTCTATAAGATATTCTCGTAAGCCAATTCAGATTTCAATAGGTTTGCGACTTAACGATAAAATAATAAATCTCTAATAAAAATATTTTGTAACGATCTCATAAAGTTCTCTATAAAACCTTAATAAACCAATTATACAACAAATTAGACTTGAGAGTAATTCCTTTTATGAAATTGGTGCTATAATATGCTATAAGAATTCAATTTCTTTTGTTTTGTAAAAGGCTTATTAAATGGTCTTCTAGAGAGCTATATAACATGATTATAACACTTTTTTGTCTCTGAGAGTATTTTGTGCCAACTACCGCCACTAAATGATACAATTGTTATTGAAGTACCCTAATAAATCAGTTATATATAGCATTTTAGCTTGATAAGGCACAATCTGTGTTAGTTGGGATAAACTATAAGACAGTGTTGCTATTTTGTGTCCATTTTTATTTTGTGAGTGTTTTATATTGGTTTTATAGTGCTGTTTTGTACGTTCTAGATCAAGCATCCTATAAAACTTTTTTATAAGATATTCTCTTAAGCCAATTCAGTCTTAAATACTTTTGCGAGTTTACTGTCTTATAAAAGATAGCTATATGATAATATAATAAATCTCTAATAAAAATATTTTGTAACCATCTTATAAGTTCTTTTTAAAACAATAATGAACCAATAATACAACAAATTAGACTAAGAGAGTAATTACTCTTATAACATTGGTACTATAGTATGCTATAAGAATTCAATTTCTTCCGTTTTATAAAAGATTTATTGAATGGTTTTGTAGAGAGCTATATTACATGATTATAACACTTTTTTGTCTCTGAGAGTATTTTGTCTTAACTAACGTCACTAAATGATAAAATTGTATATTGATGGACCCTAATATATCAGTTATATAGCATTTAAGTTTATTAAGGCACAATCTGTGTTAGTTGGGACGTCGGTTCTTTAATTTAATAACGCTATGTTGGAAAGGGCAAAAAGTGGCAGTGAAAAAGTTCCATTCATTTTAAAATATCTTTTCAAATGTGGTTAGAAAAAAATCGATTTTGAAAAATTTGTTTTTTTTTGGATAATTTCAGACGTAGTTGGAATTTCTTGGCTTTCAAGACGGCATTTTGTTAAGCATCAAAATACGCAACTTTGCCTCAATTTAACCGGCCTTGTATCTCTTACGGTTTACGAGATCCCCATGCATACACTCGAATTTGAAATACCCTGTATATGTATACAATAAAAATGATCATTATTGATGAGATTTTCCACTGAAACTTCCATTACTATAATGGAAAATTTTACTGTGATTATCTGAGAAGTCTCCAAGGAAGACGCATGAAAAACCCAATAAAATTTTTAAAAATTCAACTAGATTGTTGACATTGCTCCATTGAAAGTGAGTTTTCTCAAAAACTATTGGATGTATCGGAGTGATTTTTGCACCAGTGAATTCTCCATGGAATTATCCATTATTATCGAGATCTCCAAGAAAAACTCATGGAAAGTCGGATGAAATTTTGATGAAGGAACTATTTCAAGTAAACAATGTTGACATTACTTCATTGAAAGTGAGTTTCCTCAAAAACTATAGGATATATCAAAGTGATTTGGCACCAGTGGATTTTCCATTAAGTTTCCCATCATTATCTTGGGAACTTTTACTGTGAGTATCTGAGAAGTCTCTAAGAAAAACTCATGAAAAGTCGAATGAAATTTTGAAAAACTCAAGTCGAATTTTTTGACATTGTTCCATTAAAAGTGAGTTTCCCCAAAAACTATTGGATATATCGGAGTGATTTTTTCACCAATGAATTCTCCATGGGATTATCCGTTTTTATCGTGGAAATCTTCAACTATGATCATTTGAGAAATCTCCAAGAAATACGGGAATTAAAAAAGTCAACTAAAATTTTGACATGGCTCCATTAAAAGATTCCTCCGAAACTATTTGACATATCGAAGTGAATTTTTCATTGAATTATCCATTAGGTATTATCAAGAAAACTTTACCATAATTATTTGAGAAATCTTCAAGAAAAACTCATGAAAAGTCGAATGAAATTTTAAGTAACTCAAGTCGAATTTTGACATTGCTCCATTAAAAGTGAGTTTCCTCAAAAACTGTTGGAGATATCAAATTGATTTTTGCACCAGTGGATTTTCCATTGAATTTCTCATCATTATCATAGAAAACTTTACTATGATTATCTGATAAATCTCTTAGGAAAACTTATGGAAAGACGAACGAAATTTTGAAATAATCAACTAGAATTTTGATATTGCTTCAATGAAAGTTTTCTCAAATTATCTGAGAAATCTCCAAGAAAGACGAATGAAATTTTTAAATATTCAACTAGAATTTTGATATTGCTCCATTAAAAGTAGAGTTATCATTACCTGAAACTTTCACGGCACGGTATGCCGTGAAGTGTTAATTTCACCTTCATTTTATTGGTTCAAAAAGATCTTCCACAAATCCCCACTATTGGCAACACTGTTTATCTTGAATGAATATACACAGACCATAGACAATGAGTGACAATTGTACTGAAAAATGACAAATGTACTAAATCACTTTGTTTTGCATTGAAATATCAGTACAGCCTCCTGGTGTGTATTCAAATTGCACACGGTGGCGCCCTTCCCGAATACTTCCCACAAATTTACATAGCGAAAATGCATCTGACTGGAGCGCCGAACGAATACACACATGGGCTGGGACAGACTGATCAAGAGAACAGTAACTATGTAGAAAATGCTTGCACCTTTGGAATTATGGGTTACCATTAAGTATAATATGCTTACCAACCAATGAATAAGTCAGTAACAATGGACTCAAAACATTACACTGAATAACAGGATGCAAACCATCATTTGTAAATCCAACATCATAAGCAGTACCCGCATTATTCACCAAAATATCAATTTTGTCTTCATTTTTATGAATTTCTTCCGCAAACTTTCTCACCGAGTCAAATGACTTCAGGTCAAGATACATAAAAACTATGTTCTCATTGTGTGTACATTTTACGAGCTGTTTTCTTTGTTCTTCCGTACCACTTCTAGATGCTATTATAACTTTACATCCTCTTGAAGCGAGACATTTAGATACTTCTAAACCAATGCCTGGAAAATCATTGTTTTCTGGTGTTATTTTCCAAGTTTCTCACCTTTATTTCCTCCAGTGATAATGGCCACTTTGCCAATGAGACATTCCACTCCATCGTATGCAGTGTAGGTGCATTTGGCAATTATTTTTACGACTACACATATTGATAAGACGACAATAATTATTGCTGCGATCATTGTAACAGACTATAAGTTCCTAATTGGAGAATTAAGTTTATCTTGAGCGTTTATCCAACACCGCTTCCAAATGTAAAAATTGTTAAATTGGATAATTTGTGGACGTAAATGAATCGCACTAATTAGTGGATTAAATGAACAAAACAAAGTTCAATGTATACAGAATGACTGTCTATTCTGGAATACATTTTTATATAGAACTTTATAGGTGCAAATTAATAACGAGCACTAGTTACCATCCTAGAGGCGTTTTGGGGGAATATTTCCTTTTTGTTCGAGTACTGTAGTACTGACTGCTGATCTACAAAAAAACTTGACTATTGTATTAGTATTGAGGGCAAATACACGAAGTGTAAATCCTATAAATTATTTGCCGCTAAGATGATCCACATAGATTGGCTGTCACGCTGAGCAAGCAGTTTTGTTGCTATAAATTGTTACCTAATTTGACAATGACGCCATTTTTATGGTCACAAAACCAAGCTCGCGTTCTCTTTTTTATTTATTTGTTATATTTTTGGGACGTGACGAAAAACAAGATATTTAACAAAGCGGACGTAACAGATCACCCGTAGGGTAATTTGGAACCACGCTTAAAAAACATATATCCCCTTCTACTTGGAAAGGGGGACTAATATACTTTAGGGAAATGAGGGGCTCACCCCTATTTGTGCCCCAAGTGTATAGAACATTATTTTTATGTTACGAAGAATAAAAGTAATTCATAAGAATGTTGACATTTTGTCCCAATTACGATATTTACAACTATACAGGGTGGTGCAAGCAAGATGGAAAGGACGATTGTGGGAAATTTGGAGTCAAAAAGGCTATGTTTAAAAAATATAGCCATAGTACATGGTGTGGCAAACTTGTATTTTTTTTAACACAGGGTGTAAGAATTCTTATCATTTCTTCCATTTCGTACGATCATTTTGATATAAGGTTTGTTGGGTCTGAAACTTATAATAAAGGAATGGGAGGCGATCAAAGTTGAAAAAGGATTCATAGTTGGGCCTTTTTTTTAGGCGAAATAGAAAAAAGTATCGAAAAACCAACTGACCCATAAAACACTACTTTTCCTTGAACACAATGATCACATACACTTTGAATAAAATTATTTGTTGTTCTACAAGTTTTGCAAACACGACCTGTACACAACTCTTTCAAATGGCACTGTAAATAATATT
Source organism: Orchestes rusci (assembly GCA_958502075.1). Taxonomy (NCBI): domain Eukaryota; kingdom Metazoa; phylum Arthropoda; class Insecta; order Coleoptera; family Curculionidae; genus Orchestes; species Orchestes rusci. The sequence continues at coordinate 400,940 of OY293305.1, forward strand.
TCCATCTTAAAGATAACATAATTAGCTTTCTAAAAACACTATACAGGGTGGCCAACTAAGAATGCGAGGTACTGTATCTCGGAAACTATACATCGTAGAGGCTTGCGGCAAAAAATTTTATTACTAAAACGGCCAAGAGAAAAACCTGGAAAATATTTTCAAGTTTCTGAAATGGTCGCTAGGGGGCGTAACAATCAACACCAAGTAGAAAAATATGATTTTTATGGAATTTTGTCCAATGAAAATATATCGATGAGCTCATTTTCGGATTTACTGACTATTTACCTACACTTTTTGTCCAAAACGTTTTTTTATATCTATCATAATAAAGTGGTGGGGAGAGTTCAATTGTTTTATTAAACAAACGGAGATTTCTCCCGTTTCGCTTGACGGATTTTAACGAACTTGGGCTCATATAAAAGAGAATAGTCTGCGCTATAAAATGCTCATTTGCTTTTTAATTTGTAACATTCGCCGTCGCCGCTAGATGGCGTTAACTGAAATGGTAGCATGTTTTTGAGTTTTTTCCAAAAAAATCAAATGTAATGGTATATTCATTTTTATATATTTTAAAAGGGGATACATTTTCCTATAAATAAAATTTAGAGAAAAACAAAAAAAAATACAAAAACAAACAAAAAAAAACATTAATTTTTTTGTTTTTTTTTAAAGGAAAATGTATCCCCTTTTAAAATATACAGGGTGTTTCCTAAAGATTGGTAAAAAATTCGTTGTGTGATTCCTGGGGTATTTTCATGAAAAAAAGTTCCTATAAACATTTGCCGAAAAATGCTTCCTAAGGGAGCTACGCCCCTTTAAATAGGGCACCCCGAAGACGGGTTTTCCTCAATATTTCCGAAACCTTACATACAAAAATCATGAAATTTGGTACATCATACAAACTTTTAATGCTGAATGAGAATTTGAGCTCAGAATTTCAAAATTTTAATCAGGGGCGTACCATACTGGCGGGGTTAAAGGTTAAAAGAATCCGGATTCTTTTTCATGAAAATACCCCAGGAATCACACAACGAATTTTTTACCAATCTTTAGGAAACACCCTGTATAAAAATGAATATACCATTACATTTGATTTTTTTGGAAAAAACTCAAAAACATGCTACCATTTCAGTTAACGCCATCTAGCCGCGACGGCGAAGGTCAAAAATTCAAAACCAAAAAAGTTTTTTGAAGTGCAGATCATGCTCTTTCATATGAGCCCAAGCTCGTTTAAATCGGTCAAGCGAAACGGGAGAAATCTCCGTTTGTTTAAAAAAACAATTGAACTTCCCCCACCACTTTATTATGATGGATAGAAAAAAACGTTTTTGACAAAAAGTGTAGGTAAATAGTCAGTAGATCCGAAAATGAGCTCATCGATATATTTTCATTGGACAAAATTCCATAAAGATCATATTTTTCTACTTGGTGTTGGTTGTTACGCCCCCTAGCGACCATTTCAGAAACTTGACAATATTTTCCAGGTTTTTCTCTTGGCCGTTTTAGTCATAAAATTTTTTGCCGCAAGCCTCTACGATAAATAGTTTCCGAGAAACGGTACCTAGCATTCTTAGTTGGCCACCCTGTACATCATACCTTTTTGATCAATATTTTTTTTGGAAATCACCCGAGAATAAATGCACGAAGCCATGACAACATCAGGAATTGGTTGATTGATTCATTACTAATTTATTGATTATATAGCAAAGTAGCTGTCCGAAAGTTTTCACTCAACTTGACAATAATGGATTATGTTTGATCATACCACCAAACAAATAACAATGAGAAGGCTCACTCCATTGGTTAGCAGCATCAAGAGACAGCCCGCCGAGCACATCGTTTTCGTAGCACAGAACATACGTCCCCGATATTTGAAAATTACGAGTTAACAGCGCTTCTCATAATAAACTGATAACGTCGGTCGTTGAACAGACTGGCATTCTCGGACCGGGTGGACGGGGTATGGTGTTGGACACTCCTCGGGTCGGTTTCGCGCGCTTGGTAGAGTGATCCTTCTTATTGTTATTTGTTCGATGATTATACGTAATGGCTTTGACTAGTAGCTTCATAGGGAATTAAACGAAATAAAAAATTATAATAACGCTCCATTAACAAAATCAAAAAGAGGACTCGTAACTCTTCATGGAAGGTCACCTAATAACCTTTGTTTGACACCAAAAAAATGTCGTCCGTGAATTTTTATCATTGTGGACATTATTGATTTTGTGTTTTCAACGCATCTGCAGTGATTAATAAATAAAAGTGAAATTCAAAATATTTGATAAAAATTATGAATTCCGCGCGTCCTATAAAAATTGTATCGTTATTTGACTGACGTCATTTTTTGGTGCCAAAATGTGACAAAGTTTGCGTGTACAATTTCATTTATTTAGTATATTTTTGGATTTTTTCAAGTAATTAAAAAATGTATGCAAATTGAGTCAATTTTTACATTTTCAAATGATAGTTCAAACGCACATCAGGTGAAAAAAGTTGTTCACTTGGTAGTAGAGATTAGATCTGATTTGTATGATTTCGTAGCGAATTCACCTATTTTCTACTGAGAACACACGGTGGACGTCCATTGGACGATCCTATACATCCGCGTTTAAATCGACATGTTTGGTCCAGTGGACGTCCATAATTGGGGTTGGATATACAGGACATGCTATGAACTAAATATGTACGTCCACTGAACTGAATAAACGGTCCAGGATGCCGCATTTCAAGCACAAAAACAACTTTTTCAGACGAACTTAAATACTTTTATTTATAAACGTACAATAAAACAGCCTCTTTTGACTTATCATTAACTTTGCAAACGTGGGTTACTAATAAAAACCTGTTTGATCCAAGGATATGAGTTTAACACCTCAATCGCGAATCTTTCGGCTTCAGCATCATAACTGTGATCCGTTTCAACTTGATCGTAAATACACTTTTTGAAAGTCAAAATATCCTTGATAGCTGCACCGATCTGTAGACTTTTGATCAAAAAATAATAATCTTTTATGCGAAGCAACTTGAATGTATTCACCAAATAATCGCGAGAAGCATCTCGAGACAATTCCACAAGAGACGGAACCTTTTTGGGGTCAAAAGTAATGAATCTCAGCAAATTTGAGTCAATGTTTAATATGAATTTAGTCTTGAACTCAGCCATAGATATATCAATATGAGTCAACACATTAGACAACGCGTTCGGCTTTGGTTCAGGCTTCAAAGCAATATCCATGTGGAGCAGAATTTCTAGAAATTCGCTGTAGCCAGTCATATAATACATCACATCAATAATAAGAGAATCGAGCTGATAGCCTTGTGCAACATAAATTAACATAAATTGTTCCGCTATGACCTTCATTTCGTCGCCCATATTGAGCAGCCCGCACAGATGGTCAATGTCAAAATTCACGAATAAAGGCTCAAGTTTGCCACTCTCCAATATGGTCTGCATCACAATAATCATATTTTCGGGCGTATCCAACCTCTGAAACAGATCAAGCAGGCTCCACTCATACGTTTCATCAGGCTCGAAATTTTGCCAGATAACCCGGAACACGTCCACGTTCCCATATTCCACTGCTTCGAGCAAAGCGTTATGTAACATGCTTTGATCTAAATCAACACCTCTGTCAATCACTTCCTGCAACAAGTAACCGTCTCCATTCAAAACCAAGCTCAATATGGTGGATTGTAGCCTATTCCATGCCGAAGCGTTGAAGTCCACAACATAATCGATCAAAATATCCTGAATTTCGTGATTTTGCGCTAAAGTTGCGTACATGAATGGCGTGAATCCATCGTAACTACTTGGCAAGTTGGCGTCGGCGTTGAAGTACAGCAACATGCAAAGTGTTTCAACTGCATCTGCCCTAATGGCCGAGTGCAGTGGTGTGTCTCCGTCGCAGTTCTGCGCGTTGATTTCTGCGCCGGCTTGAATAAGTCGCAAGGACAACTTGGAGTCATCTACCGCAAAGTGGAGAGGTGTTTCTTTCTCTGAGTCAGGTAAGTTTACATCGCAGTTGGCTGCTAATAAAATGTCGATAAGGGCTGTTCTTTTCATCCTTATTGCACTGGACAGGGGAGTTCTTCCCTTGATATTTTGGCAATTAATGTTGACCTTGTCGACGGTTATAAGATATTTGGCATATTCTGGCCTGAAAAAGAAGACATTTTACCGGTGTGGAGTTTATTATATTTTCAAGAGGTCGCTTTTGTTCTAGAGGATTTTTCAATTGGACGAGGACGATTGTGCGGTTATGTTGTGTTTGTCACCTTGGGAAGACGCCTTTCCCATAAAAATCGAATTATTTTGATACCTTACGAATACAACTTGTTTTATTTGATTTCAAAATATCGACCCGCTCTTATTGGAAAACCCAGTAGAATAACTCAAAATAACAGGGGAATTTGAACAAACGATTAGTTGGGTACAAAACTCAATAAACCACAGTAGTTTTCCAAACCTACATATTTTCAAGAACAGCTACATGAAGAAGACTGTCACCATCTTCAATAAAAGTCGGACATCTTCCTTGTGCGGCAAAGAGCCTTCTCAACACGTCCAAAAACATATTCAAGCTCAGCTTAACTGGCTCATCACAAAACGGAATGTCTTGGAGAAGATCACTCGGAACAACATGTCCACATTCTTTTCGATAGTAGAAAAGAAATCTTGTGAAATCAACCTGAAATTGAAAATAGCAGTCTTGGTGAAACTTCATAGATAAAACGCAGTTTGAAAACAGTGTTGAATTTCTGCGGTCTCTGCATATAACTGCGTATATCTAAAGCCCGATCCACACTAATTAAGTAACATCGTTATATAATGCACTAGCTCTATCTTTACCAATACCCCCTGAAATATTTGTCTATATATACAGTGAGGACGTAAATAGTCCCCCCCCCCCTCTAACTTTTGAACGCATTAATATTTTTGGCTCAAATTATTATTGTCAAGAGGTTCAGGGACAGCATTTTGAAAATTTATTGAGATAATTTTGCATGATTTCGTTCTTAATATTATCTTTAGTATTAGGTTTTTTTGACATTTTTTATTAAATACTGTTGTAGAAACAATCACTTATGTTATAGGTTAGTTTTTTCATTGTTAATAAAGTTCTTTTAAGAATTAGAGATAGTATTTTGACCCAAATAATTTATTTTCGATATGGCGCCATTTCCTTAAGAAAAATGCTTAGAACTTCAAACTTTGGGGGTGAAAAGAGAATGGAAGGAGCTTTCAAATGAGGTATCACATGACCCCCTTTTCCATTTAATAATTTGTTTCAAAATGGTGCCCAGCTGTCAGTTTGACAGTTGAAATTTTTTTTTGGAGGTCAAAACTTAGTAAAGCCTACCCTGGTATGTAGGTTCTATTTGGGATCTAATTAAGGAATTGAAAAAAAAACACATAGGAAGTTACATAGTGTTATATCTTTTGTATATTTTATATTTCTATATTTAACAATCGTATAAAGATATTGACAACTATTGAATTATCAGAATGACAACCTATGTCAAAAGGTAACAATATACAGGGGATTAAGATAATATTATGATAATCTCCCACGCTATTTTGAAACTATAACAAACATTATTTATAATAATGAAAATTACATGAGGTAATCTTGAAAACGGCTGTTGGGTCGTCGCATTCTTTCTGACCTGATAACGGAAAAGGCTGTAAAGGTCCATCAAGATTTCTTGGTTGAAGGTCAGTTTCAGGCTCTGGTTCTTTATGGAGGTTGTCCGGATTATGTGAAGGTTGATCACTTCCAGGCTCTGGTTCTCTCGTGTGGTTGTCTGGATTAAGTGGAGGTTGGATGGGTGTTTGAATAACTGGCAGATTATGTGGAACAGGTAGTTCGAAAAATGGTTGTTCTTTCCCTGTATCTATTGGAGGATCACTAAGAAATGTCACTTTTTCTTTAGCAACCATGGTTTTCCTGATTTGATCAATGTGACGTTTTAATGAATACTTGATACATCAAGAAGGACCTGATAATGTAATAACCCATATTTTTCTGTAATTGTTCCAAATCTCCATAATGTTTTGTTCCTTTCATAATAACGTACTTGGACTCTATCTCCCACAATTAAATTTCTGGTTCCTGGTAATTGATTTTCTGATCTAGTGTGCTTTGGTGGTAGTAATGCATCAAGCTTGATTCGAAGATTTCTTTTCAGATACATTTCTGCTGGAGATTTTCCACAAGAAAGAGGAGTTGCTCTGTATTTGAATAGTATTTCTTGGAGTTTTCTGTTCATCGGAATACGATCTTGTGACATTGCCTTTAATCTCATCTTCAGGGTTTGAACATTCCTCTCCGCTAAACCATTAGTAGCAGGATGACCTGGTGCAATGAATTTTTGGAAAATTCCACAACTTTTAGAAAAATTCTTGAATGATTCACTTATAAAAATGGTGGCGTTATCTGACACCATAACTCGGGGATATCCATGAAAAGAAAATATCTCTCTAAGCAGGTCAATAGTTTTTTCTGAAGTTCGAGCATCTTTAAGAATTTTGATCTCGGCCCATCGGGATTTAGCGTCAATAACAACTAAAAAATAGAATCCTTGAAATGGCCCTGCATAATCGATGTGAATTCGGTCCCAATTTTCTTCTGGAAGTTCCCAATGATGTTGAGGAGCTTTTGAAGGAGAATTTCGAATTTCAGCGCATTGTTGGCAGGACTTAACAATGTTCTCAATATCTCCGTCAATGTTCTTCCAATAACAGTATCTTCTTGCTAGCTGTTTCATTTTAGTTATTCCTACATGAGTACTGTGTAATTCGGAAAGAACCGCTGGTTGAAGTAAAGTTGGAATAACAACTCTGAAACCTTCGAAAAGTATCTCGTCTTCTAAAGTAAAATCATTTTCATTGGATTGATCCAATGATTCTATATTACTTTTAATTTTTGACAAGTTCGGATCATTTTTTGTGGCAACTCGAATACTTTCATACGTCAGATTGTAGGTTGAAATTTGTGTTATTGATGTATGACATAGTTGATTTACTTCTTCGTTCAGAATTATATCCAGTGATGACGATTTGTTATAAATGGGGGCTCTTGAAAAACAGTCGACATTCACGTGATCGGAAGCTTTTCGGTATTCAACTTCATAATCAAATCCAGACAGGAATGAAGCATATCTTAAAAGTCTTGCAGAAGTCATGGCTGGTAATCTTGAATGTTGGTGGAAGATTCTAGTCAGTGGGCTGTTATCGGTAATTAGTTTGAATTTTCGGCCAAAAAGATACATGAAAAAATGATTGACAGAAAAAATAATCGCAAGCGCTTCTCGATCTAGCTGGCTGTAATTCCGTTCACTTATAGTTAAAGATCTTGATGTAAATGCAATTGGCTTTTCCACGCCATTGACGATGTGTGAAAGTACTCCAGCTATTCCAGTTGGACTTGCGTCACACGCTAACGTTAAAGGTAGATTTTGATCATAAGGAATCAGAAATCGATCGCTTGCAATTTCTTGTTTCAATTTGATGAAGGCTGATTCACACGAGCTAGTCCAATTGAATTTTGCATTTTTCTGTAAAAGTTTACGTAGATGATATGTTTTTCTTGAAGCTTCTGGAATGAATCTAGTATAGTACATTATCATGCCTAAAAATCTTCGAACGCCGTCAACATCAGTAGGTTTTGGCATGTCTAGAATTGCTTGAACTTTCTTTGGAGACTTCGAAATTTCATTGTGTTTAATCAAGTGTCCTAAATATTCGGTGCTGGTCTGAAAAAAAGCACATTTTTCCCGATTTAGATGTAGGTCGAAATCTTTGAGTCTTTTGAGACAGGCATCGATATTTCTCTGACATTCTTTTTTACTTGAACCATGTCATCAAAATAAGAATGCGTCTTTGACAACCCGGAAAGAATTTGATCTATGATTCGATTGAATTCAGAGGGTGCAGTTTCGATACCAAAAGAAAGTCGATTCATTCGATAGGTTCCCCGATGAGTTGAAATGGTTTGGATGATGCTGCTTTCTTCGTCTACTGCAAGATGTAAATAGGCCTTATATAAATCTAACCGACAAAAATATTTTGAATCCTTTAGACAGTTAAGGATCTCTTCGATTTTTTTTATTGGGTAGTTTACAGCTATTAGTTTTTCATTGACGCCAATTTTATAATCCACGCAGAGTCGTACACTGCCATCAGGTTTAGGAATAACAACTAAAGGTGAACCCCAGTCGCTATGATTGACTTTTGATATTATTCCTGCAGCTTCTAGACTAATAATTTCTTTTTCAACCTCTTCTCTGAGTGCATATGGTACATCTCGTTCTTTGAAATAGACAGGTTTAGCATTGTTACGTAGATGTAATTTCACTTTGAAATTTGGTACTAATCCAATTCGTTCTTCAAATATTTCTGGATATTTTCGAACAAACTCTTCTTCTGTAGTTGGGTAAATGTTCAGTTGATTAGTTTTCAGTGGAAAATCGTTATCGATTTGTTCAAGGTTGATGCCTAAACGTCTTATCCACACTCGTCCTAGCAGAGAATCATATTGATCTGGAACTACGTAAAATTCTTCTTTTGACAATTTATTCTGGTATCGAATATTAGCTTTAGCCTTTCCAATTGGAAGAAAAACATTTTTGGTGTAAGATCTGAAGGTAACGTCAGATCTTTGAAGAGGAATATTCAAGTTTAACGATTTGAATTTTGATTCTTGAATCAAAGTGAAGCCTGCACCGGAGTCCACTTCAAATTTTATAGGCTTATTTTCGATGAATACCTCGACATAGAACTTTTCAGCAGCATTGCAAGATTGATTTTCATAAATATCAACAATTTTATAAATTCCAAAAACATCACTATCTGATTCTTCTTCTTCTCCTTCTCCTCCATTGTCGAACTGGTGTATGAACTGTTTGGAATTGTTCTTGTTTGCTAGCAGTGTGGAAATACAGACAGAAAAAACGTGACCTGTCTTTTTGCAGCTGGTACAGTGAAGTTTCTTGGGGTCGATTTTACAATTTTTTATAAGATGATCTTTCCCGCATCGTATGCATCGATGATCGATGCCTAATTCTCGATAATTGATTCTTGATTGTTTTCTATCATTATATCTTGATGTGAAATTTGAACGACTTGTGTATCTGGATTGATTAATTTTGTTGATGCTTGTCGAGGTAGTTGCAGATGAAATATCGTGACTATCATGTTTTGATGATTCTAGGATTAATGCTTTTCTACTAATCTCTCAAAAGATATTTCGGTGGACTGTAGAAGATTTTCTCGGATAGATATATCTCTGATACCTCTAATGAATTGGGCTCGTAGAAAAATATCCGATATATTGATATCTTTGTTGCACTCACAGGATGTTATAAAACTACAGTCCAGTGTAGAATGTCTTAAAACAGTTGTATAATCAGAAAAAGATTGATCTTCTTGTTGAAATGTTGACAGAAAATGGTGCTGTGATACTAGAACATTTTTTTTTTGGACAAAAATGGTTTTCTAGTTTTCTTATTAATGTGTCATAATCAAACTCGTCAGGTTTTTTTGGAGCAACTAATGCTAACAACGTTGAAAAGGTAATAGTCCCAATAGAATTGAGTAATAACTCTGCAGCGAACTTCTTGTTTTCAAATGTATTCTTAATTTTTAGATAGTTCTGAAAACGTTCTTTGTATGTCCGGAAAGATTCTTTCTGTTCATTGAAATTTTCAAACGGAGGTACAAAAAAGGTATTACCTGCTGAATTGATTCGAATTTGATCCAAAGAACTTGATTCTGTTGCTGAAATGCACTCATAAACTGCTTAAACTGCTCTCCATCCATATTTCAGAATGATGCCGATATTCGATCTTGATCTTGATGTACTGGTTGGGTGAAAAACCGTTGAATTGCTTGAATGTATTAGCCTTGGTATTAGCTTTATCCTCGTCGCCAATTTGTTATATCTTTTGTATATTTTATATTTCTATATTTAACAATCGTATAAAGATATTGACAACCTATGTCAAATGGTAACAATATACAGGGGATTAAGATAATATTATGATACATAGGTTAAGTTTGCATAGTTTTGTTATTTTTCAAAGGATTTTATTCAAATTAGGTATGTAGGTTCTATCTGCGATTTGATAAAAAGAAATAAAAAAAATATATTGTAAGGTTATGTTTACAAAGTTTTTTATTTTCCAAAGAATTTTGTTGAAATTTGGTATGTAGGTTCTATTTGGAATTTGATCTTAATTATTCATTGTTTCCCAGATATCGGCGTTTCAAGTGATAACTGATAACAATGCAACATTCTCATCTGTCACTATATTATACTGGTTGAAAAATGCAGACCGTTCTCATATATTGGGGATTGAAATGTTGTTGAAACGAAAATTATAAATATTCATGTGAATAGTACTTATTCGTGTCCTTGATGATTCAACTAGCAAGACAAAATATTTGGGCACGTTCTGCATTTCTCAACACAGAGTCACTACTGTGTTGAGAACTGAGAACTGAGAATGTCAAAACGTCAATTGAGTGTCATTTTGGAAAATAATACTGGCCCAAAATTGAAAAGAAACAGCGACCTCAAACTTTCAAGGTGTAATGAGGATGTAAAGTCCTTTAAAATTAGGTATCACTCGACTTCCCTTTCCATTTGGAAAAAGTCGGTTAGGTGAATAACTTTTTCAAATCCCTGTATATCATTGGTTTCGATATCAAAAAAAAACTTGCCAGGTAGCTCTACAACATATTCTTTGGTTTTTCGCTTCGATAAGACATTAGATATGACGAGCCAGACAGGTTCAAAATGTGGACAAGATAAATTGACCACACTGTTCCATGTACACTAGGTTCCCTTGTTTTGACTTTTGACACACAGCACACTGCACAATAATTATTATAATTATTATCCATCTTAGATTTATGATTAATAACAAAACCTAATCACGAAACTAAGCTATTTTATATGATGATTCTGGATTCCGATGAGATACAAGACTCAAAAATTGAAATATCGAAATAGACAAACAACCTCCTCCACTCACCTTAACAATCCTATCCCATATTGATAAAATTGAAATCTCAATCCTATGCCAACCCCAACCGACACTACAAACAGAGGAACGGCAACATTGTGGCCCAACCGCGATTAAAATCCGTCCCTGCATAGACATGACATTTAACTTGCGAATGTTATGTGGGCTGTCACTTACACACAACTTTTTTGAATTTCAATACATTTTCGTGATTTCTTAGTTTAGTTTCGTCCCTGTCAATCCTTTTGAAAAGAAAATTATTATCGATAATGTCTGGAGGGTTTGTAAAGGCAAAATTGAAGAATCGCCTTTGATGCATTTATTGATGTTGTGGTGATTTTTTGCCAAAAATGATTTCTTTACATGTGCTCAACATCGGAGAGTTGAAGCTAAAAGGTTAGTAGGATAACAATATAATAGTGTTTTCGATTGGGAAAACAAGGGTTGCACTGGGTTTGACCTCGGGCAAAACCAGTTATGATGAAAATTTGCTCTAGGGCAATCCCAATCGAACATACATTTTTCATCGAGTGCTATAATATTGCACGGTAAAATTCCGATTGAATTGAAATTGGAATCATTGAACGTCTTGAAAATCTAATATTATGTTGTCTCTGCGTAGCGGCTGAAGTGACTCTGAACTAAATTAATAAGAAGTCCATTTCTCATTGCCAAATGACAAAATCTTGAGACCAATCAATAGTTTTTTATTATATAGATCATAGATAGGCACTGGGAACAACTTTTTTGAGAAATTAGGTATATGCACCAAATCTTAAATGAAACTAATTCAGTTTTGAGTAGGTACTCGTTTTCCATAACTCGTCAACGCCAGTATTTTCTTTTTTCGGCACCACTAGATCCCAACAATAATAACTCTAACTCGAAATCAGTTGTCCACTCACAGAATCACCTCACGCGACGTTTATATCCACCATTTTTCATGATTTTTTTCAATTTTGCTAATGCACTAGAATTGCACTATAAAAGCACGAGCTCAAAGACCTCGTGCCGAAAAATCTGCACTTAGTGCAAAACTCATTGACCCGGTTCCCCAATCGAACATAAAAATCCACTCGATTTCTACCAATCGAACATAAATATTGCCCGAGTGTTGCACCAGTGCTGCCCGATTTTACCAATCGAAAACACTATAAGAAAGATCATGATACACAAACCATTTAAACCCATAAAATACTCACTTATTCACGCCAGCTGATAACTGTAGACAACGGATCCAAGTCCGGTTTGACGTCACCGGCTTAGGACCAATAGCATAGTGTTTCCGTGTCACGTGAAATTTAAAGGTCCCGAGTGAAGTTTAATTTAACAATTTTACAGTAATTCGAAGATTTTATTAGGAAAAAACATTGGAAAGGGATATCTCTTACATTTTAGAAGGTTTTTAAAAGGTTTTCAGGTGGAAATTGAAACACATGCAAGGGGCCTATTAATTCCAATTCTAAAAATATTCGTTTTTTTTTTTGATTTCGTAAAATTGGCTTTTTTTGTGCTTTTGGCATAATGTCAGTTTTACTGACAATACTGACATTGATGTGTTTCGTGTTGATTGTTAAAAAAAAACGTTAACTTAAAGAAAAGCCAATTTTACTACGAAATCACAAAAAAACGAACAACATTTTTTTGAATTTGAACTAATAATTATTTCTTTTCTAGGTTCCACTGACGACGGAAACAGATTCGCTTCCGAAACGTTTAATATTGATAGGTTTTATTGTTCACTTATAGACTTTTTTTCAGGTAATATAGAAGATCCGGTATATTAACACTAGTTTGATTGTTTTTTGATAGGGTGTGGTGAAATACCCAAAAAAATTCTGGGGACATCTACACCAAGAGTATAGAAGAAATAATAGAATTCTGTATCTAAATATGTCTTATGACGTTTGTTAGTCTCGTAAAGGGATATTCTGTCAAATAAGTTGTCACAAAATTTATGATTGCTCACAGCACACAGTTGTCAAAATATTTCTTTGGATTGCTCTATTTGAAGAAGACATTGACTAACTTCACGCGACTGACAAATATCATAAGGAAAACCAAGGAATCCAGAAATAAAGAAACAAATGAATCAAATATACAGAATACCAAAGAACCAAGAATCCTAGAAACCAAGAAACCAAAAAATAAGAGAACCAAAGCACCAAAAAACCCAGGAAGGAAGAAATCAAGGAACCAAAAAATCACAGAATCACGAACCAAGTAATGGACCAGGGAACCGAGAAATCAAGGAACGACAGAACCTAAGAAACCACAAAACCAAAGAACTAAGGAACCTAGAAACAAAAGAACCAAAAAACAAGAAACCAAAAAATCAAGGAACCTCAATAATTCAAGTCTTCAAACTTCTTAAACAGTATAAAACAGTAAAATTTCGAACAAAATCACAAAATGAGCATCACATGAATAATTTATAACGTAAAAGTCTCACGGTAACTAAGAAAACGTGTATCGGAGTATTTTTTCAGTGTCACCCGCTCTACCTACTTTGGCTGCAAGCTGGCAACGTTCAGTACAAAATCACTTTGACAACTGTCATAGTTGTCCGGAGTTAGTCGTTAGTCGATTCAATAGCCTAGTTTACACCAACAACTTGGTCCGCGGACCAAGTACTAAATTCGAACTATATCAGAACCAAATATTTGGTTCGAATGGTGTAAACAGTTGTTAACTACGCTGGTCCACTCTTGGTTCGGTACTTGCCAGCAGGTATACCGAACTAAATTTGGTTCGATCTGGATCAAAATTATGAGGTTATGCTGATTGTTATTATTGTGAACTGTGTTGGTTCTGAGTTTCTCAAGGCAATCTGAGCGTACTCACTTATGTTTTTTTTTATTGCGAATTGTGTTGATAAATATTTTCGACTTGTTTTTGACGTTTGACGAATTACGCGGATACTCATTTAGTTCACGCGTTGCAAGGTGGTGTAAACGAACGAGAAGCAAGCATTGGTCCTACCGTACTATCCCCACCCACTTGGTCCTATCGGACCGAACTAAACGAGTTATCGGTGTAAACTAGGCTACTGTCGTCCATGTCGGCATAAATAAACACACAAATAACATACAATACATTTAACGATTTTACAACCTTAGGAATTGAATTATCAAGAATCCTTTCTTAGTGTCCGCCTACGTTGTATAAAGAACCTTTGTGCCAAATTTCAAGCCTCTAGACTAAGGGGTTCAGGCTATGCGTTGATATACAGGGTGTCCGGGAAAATGTGGGAGATCTCTCGGATTCAGATAGAACATTGAAAAATAAGATGACAAGTTCCCATAATTTTTTTTCCTAGCGGCCCTCCCTACGGAGATACGGCCCCCTAAAGGACCCCACTGGAAATCGGTTTTTCTTGAATAACTTTTAAACGACTCAATATAATTCAATGAAAATTTAATATGATAAACAGTAGTAAGGACCTCTCAAAATACTTCCCTTAAAACATAATTAGCTTGTTTAGTTTACCAGGGACGGACTAGATTGTACATTTTAACGCTCAAATTTTTAACACCCTGTATGATAAGGAGTTAAAAAAAATGAATTTGGATACCTTGAACATCAAGCTAAAGAAAAGGTACTCTTGTTCATTGTCGATAAAATGAACCATTTTCGAGAAAAAACAATTTTTATTAAACAAAACCTCGAAAAAAGCCATGACGAAGTGGTGCTCTTGACGAAATTGTGAACCTAACGCTAGGAAAAAAATTTATGGGAACTTGTCATCTTATTTTTTAATATTCTATCAGAATCCGAGAGATCTCCCACATTTTCCCGGACACCCTGTATATATATATTATCTGTCAGTCACCTTATTTTTTTCTATATATATATATATATATATATATATATATATATATATATATAGAAAGCTATACAAAACAATCTGATGCAGCATGTACAAAAAACTTGAATATTGAGTATTGAATATACTCACAGTCTGCTCAGTGGCTTCTCCAACGTCATCAATTTGGTCACCCCCATCCCCATCCATATCTGTGGTCGATTTGTTCAAAGTATTATACCTATTAAAGTAATTAGTATACAAGCACAACACAATGATTAAACGTCATCGATATTATAAACAGCACACAGATACGTATCTCAAATTTTAAACATAAAATTATCAGCCAGCTGTCTACATTGAGGTTAGGTATTATTTTTATCTCGATTCTTAATCTTGAATCTTATCAAATTGGTATTGTTTTTTCAGGATCAAATTTATATCTAATGTTGAAATTTACTCTCCAAAGTCAAACATTTTCATACTGATGCACACACGAACTTTTATCACTTTTATCACGACCACTCACCATTCAGTTTTGTTGAAGGACAAATTGAACAATAAGTTGGCTCAACCGTGTCATCAATCCAACATCAATAGAATAAAAAGTCATCTCAACTAGTCGAAGCGAGCACACTGACGTTTATTGAGGCGGTTGAAGTCAAGTTTTTGTTGGTTTCAGATTTGAAACTTTCCCAAAAATTCAAAAACAAAAACCATAAAATTGAAAACTTTTGGCATCAACGCAAAGCTTTTGACAATTCATGTATGGGACTTGCATACATCCCTCCCCCTCCTCCAATGCTGGCTGTGGCATTTTAACAAAAAACTTCCAAATTTCCACGAAATTCTAAATTCTACTTTCGACTAACTAAATAAAAAACTTCAATAAAAATTTCATTTCCCTTTATTTTAAGTTTCACCATGGAACTAGTCCCGAAGAAACGGAAAACTGAGTTCAGTTCAATTATTGATTGGTCGCGAAATATAGATCGTAAAACATGAATAGGCTGCGATTGTGAACATAAATATTTGTGGTTGTGCTGTAGTGACTTTGAATAAATAAATTAAAACTGTACAAGTGTTTTCTACAGCGAAATTCATTACAATAGGAAGCGAAGAAAATGATTCAAAAATGTGTTAAGCGTACGGAGAAATGAGCTGTTGCACTGGTATCTGATCGAGCGCTAACTATTTTTTTTTCCGTCTCCCTCGACAGTACCAAAATTCAGTAGAACCGCCTGAAGCCGGTCCTGATTGATCTTTTAGCGCAGGTTATGGTTTTTTTTGAGGTGAGAGACGGTATGCGCGGTACTCAAAATATTATTCGAAAGAAAAAATCTGAACATTTGATGGATAATTAATTCAGTGACAGAAACACGGCAAAAATGAGGTAACTTCGTTACAAACTGATTGTATAGTGTGTGGGGCGTTTTACATTAGACCTATTTAATCACTGTAGGTATAGAAAAAAAATCTAAAAACTCTTATGGTAGCGAAAACAAATATACATATGGAACAATCACCCTCATCCTTATACAGGGTGTTACTTAATGGTATGTCATAATTTTAAGGGGGAGTTCCTGGATACATTTTAAGTCGAAAAGGTCATATGAATTTGGGTCTAAAAAAAAAATAATAAAATGAAATAAAATAAAATACAAATAAAAAAAGTGTGTTCCTATACCATAATATCCTGTGGCAAAATTCAGTTCAATATCTCAAACCGTCTTTGGAAAATGTATTAAAAACTGAAAATAAGATAAATCTTCAACACCCTACCCACATAACACACTTTGTCTAAATCACGTTAAAAAAAATATGAGTATTCCTAATATTTTTTTGACATGTTAGAATGGCGTTAAAAAAACGTCATATCGCAATGTTTCCTATAACACCATCAAAATGTCGTCGTTTTGCTTCAATACTTCTAACGTTATAATTTCTGACATCGTAAAGTTGGTATTTTTTATGATATGTTTTTTATAACATCTTTCTGATGTTAGTTTTTGATATGTTATTTTTGTTGACATTATGTTAACATATTTCTGACGTTGTCTTTTATGATAAATTTAATTGTTACAAATCCTGATATTTTTAAAGCATTTTTGAATTTGGCGGGTGTGTCATAAGTGGTGGCGTGGTGCATTGAGAAGTTGTCATCAATGTCAATCTTGTGTTGATTGTGCGTGCAGGCACTCCCGCACTGCAGGCAGCGTGCATTATTGTTTGTTGTGTCAACTAACTGTGGGTGGATGAGTCTTTCAAGGTAAGCTAGTAATAATTATTAATCATCATAACAATTCAAGAACAATTTGAGGCTCGGATGTAAAGAGTGAATCAATTTCCAAATAGGTATTTACAAACTTCCAGAAATAATTTCTTTAAAAACGCCACCCAAGCCAAAGCCAGGACACAAAGACGTTCTTTATCGGGAAAAGGTCGAATGCATATATATTTTTTATCTATGGTCGAATGTTTATGACCAGGCCAAGTAGTTTCACACAAAACACAACGAGCTTTTGAAAAACACTTTCCTCCTTATTGAAATATTTTTTGCAGGTAGGCAGGCTCAGGCAGTATCGAACAAGTTTTCGAACGAAGCGGCAAGTTGTTCAAGTCAGAGAGAATAGAATATAACAGTGTACATTCTCTCTGGTTCAAGTAGTGTTTTCTCCGTATTGAATCAAGTCAAAGGCTAATAATCCATAGGTATACTTAATAGGTGAGTTTTCTCACACATAGTAATCTTTTTACCATTTATGGATTGATCTCAAAAGTGACCATTTGTTATAGTATAAACGTTGTTGTTTCACGCCTAGTCAAATCTTATTTAATATTCTAAGAACACGGATGATGCAATGATGGTTAATGGCGTCCTTTTGTCGTTTTAAAATCTATATTTTGAATTAGTCACGTTATATTTTGATAGAAGGGGTATTTTGCCTTTATTCAATAATTATTATTCAGTAATAAAAATTTTAAAACGGATTTAGTTGGGTAGCTAGGTACAATTAAGTATTACTATAACCCCAGGGAACGTGTCTCGGATTAAATCGGCGCTATATTGCTTACTCCGCCGTTATTATTGCAGCTACGATGATGTATAAATCAGCAAACTATGTAGGTATAGTACCTAGGATTTTTTCTGCTGATAGAAATGATGAAGAAAGAAAAACAATTGAACATCGCGTTTTCGATTTATCTCATGAAATGTATTTTTGTTAAATGAGATATTGGGTATATTTTTGCACAGTAGTGAATAATTTTCTTAGTAAAAAAGTTCATTTGCACTAATTTACAGAAAATTTCAGATATAAAAATTCTCTATAGAATTCCAAATAGTGAAACAACTGAATAATGGTTGCCATTGACTATTAATCAGCAGAATTAATCCTACTAGTTTGCTGATTTAAACATCGTAGCTGCAATAATAATGAAGTTTGCAATAGTGCCGACTTGATCTGATGCACCCTGTTACCCTGTATAGGTATTTTCTGGGGATTCTGTTTTTTTTTAATACCTATTGAAGCCCTAAGAACTACAAGGCAAGAGTTACCAATGAAAATTCTGGATATAATTAGAACTCCTCAGATAACGAAATATTTTGTTAATTATTATCTATTTCGTTTTTTACAATTCTAGATATTTTCTGTGTACATACCTACACATCACCTACCACCTCGCCTTCCACGAAAGATGAGCTGGTCAGAAGACGCCGGAACGTGGTGAGTTCATCATTTGTTTCTTGAATTACCCACGAGATTACCCAGCTCCAATCAAATTTCCTTTCACATTTTTATTGATTGTCTATAAGTATATTCTATTTTTACTTCCTTTGTAAAGAAAGCTAAATTATTTATCGGAAATATGACTAAGAAACAAATTTAGCTAATCAAATCTTCCTTTTATTCGGGTGTCAGAGGAAAACTATTGTTATAATTTTCTGAAAATTTAAATTTTCAAATGTACCTATGGGTATGGGGTATGGTCATATGTATAGAAAAGGCCTCAAATTTGGTCAAACTCTGATCCTGCATCAGCTGGTGCATCAGTTTATCTAAGAAGTAATGGTGCATTCAAGAACTTCAATCCATTTATCAGTTTACGTACCTTGAGAGGGATTTATCAAATTAATGTTTCTGAGTCTTATTGACTACGATGAAATTATTTTATATTGTATTATTAAGAATATAACAATCTCATAGTCCGTTAGTACAGGGTCATTCCGTATATATTGACCAATATGCTAGCGGCGTTATCTATGGAAATATGAAAATTTTGTAAATATGAAAGTCTTAGATATTCATCTGAACTTTTCAGAAATCCTATAAAAAAAAACAAAAGACTATCGGAATGTCAATATTTTTCCTAAAGTAGCATTTTTTTCAATGGAACCCCCTGTGTCATATATTATGAAAGAGCTTATTTTCCCGATTTCAAAAATATATAGTTTGATATCTTTCTGATGATTCGTTCAGTAGATATTTAGGTTTAAAAATGTGTTAAAATTGGTATTGAAATCCCGGTTGCCATGGATGAAGTTGCACACATTTATTAACTGGTGAATATTTGGGGTAACATCCAGAAAATAAAGTTATTTGACCTCCATTTCTATTGATTCAATGTATATAATCACGATTCTATCATTTTTTCCATAGCAACAGGCATGTGAATTTTAATTTTTGAACATTTTTAAACATGAATATCTCCTGAACGACTCATCAGTAAGGTATCAAACTATATATTTTTGAAATCAGGAAAATAAGCTGTTTCATAATTATATGATAATATATTAACATAATGGAGGTGTCAATATACAGGGTGTAGATTTTCGCAAACTTTAAAGAGTGACTAATTTTGAGAAAAAAAAAAACATTTATATAATATAAACATGGGTCCACAACGGTTTTTTTGTTAAAAGTCCCGATGTTAATCAAGGATCTTACTAAACATATAAACTCAAATTTCATCAGTCATATTATACCATAAAAAAATCGGCTCTTCGATGGATCACTATACTTTAGGCTAAAAGCATTTGGATCTTTTGATATTTTTTACAACTCTACCATATAGTATTTCAGACATTCACGGAGAATGTGAGATGATTGTTCTGAGGATTTATTTACTTGAGTTATAATCTTCTGTTCTATCAGTCTGAACATTCGATATACATTGTTATATTTATTACCGGTGGTTTTGCGAAAATTAATTGATTTGAAATATCCAATATTTAAAATTTGGTGGTGCTTTCTAATAGAAGTGTCAAGGCTGAATCGTTGAAAATATTTTAGACCGATAGATTAGAGGCCATCATCCAATAGTCCTTGATAAAAGCGAACAAAAAAAAAGTTGATTACCATATCAAGCTGTAAGTTCGTGTATAAATAGCTTATCAGTGACGAGTGAAACAACCTCTCTACGTGGGAAAACTTTGTCCGTGGGAGGTTTTTCTTCGGCACCTCGGAAAATATTTCGATGTCATCATTTTAGGTTATATGTATACCCACAAAGTGGAAGTACCTTATATTCTTGTCGGACAAAGTTATACTGACACATGACTACACCTAGTAAAGCATTCCTGGAAGTATAACCTAAAATCATGACATCGAAATATTTTCCGAGGTGCCGAAGAAAAACCTCCCACGGACAAAGTTTTTCCACGTAGAGATGGTTTCGCTCGTCACGGATAAGCTATACACGAACTTACAGCTTGGTGGTAATCAACATTTTTTTTTGTACGCTGTATCAAGGACAAGTACTTAATCACATTTTCAGAACAAGCCTATGTCCAATTCTTCGTACACGTCTAATCTGATGAGAAAATTGAGTCTCTTTATAGTACATTATTCACTATATTTTTCTCTATAACATTTTGTCATCACCTTTTATAGTTTGTTTCTCTTTTTTTCTAGAATCATACTGGGATCCAGAAAATGTTTATTTGAAATAAAATTTTATGTTAATTATTTGGAGAAAAATGTTCAGTTTTATGGTAAGAATGTTTGTTTTTTTATGTTATGCAGAATATATATTTTATGTTTGTTTTTTTAAATAAAAAGATATTTTATTTTCTAATGCAGTTTTTCATTTTTTAGCCCCTTTATCCTAAATTCCTCTCATTAGAGATAATATTTTTTCAGGCAAAGTCTATTTATAACCAAAAAGCACGAATATGAATAAAGGGTTACTGTTAAACGTGAAAACAACAGAATCACTCATCTCATTTTTGAACTTCTTACATATCAGAAATCCAAAACTGAGTTTGGCGATTTGGTTTTTTCACGTTGCTAAGTAACTTTTTGTTTATATTGGTGTCTCTAGGCTATGAATGAACTTTGGAAATACTGTCAGATCAATAGAAAAATTAGATTTTTTCAACGTCACAAAAACGTTGGAAATATCATTAGTTCAGGTAGAAATAATGTTAAAATAATACATGAATATCGATTGATACAATGTCACAAAAATATCAGGAATATTGAAGTCATCAAGATACTTTCAAGTGAAATAAACGTTGAATATATGCAAATAAAAATGTTGTCATTACTGACGTTTTTATAAGTATGTTGCAAGTAAGTTAAAAATAAGTCATGATTATACTCGTGATTATATATTGAAAAGATATATCAAAAACGTCATAAACCATAACGTTTTTGAAAGTAACGTTATCTGCTATACAGATTAATCGTTTATTTAACGTTAGATTAACGTCATCACGCAAATGGACGTTTTTGGACATGACATTAGATTGACATCATTTTAATGTTATCTGGCTATGTGGGTACTGTATCTTAAAAACCAAGCATTTTAAGACCCAAGTTTATATGACCTTTTCGACTTAAAATTTATCCAGGAAATTCCCCTTAAAATTATGACATACCATTAAGTAACACCCTGTATTTCAGGATGGCGGAAGCACTAGTAGGCAATAACAAAACTCTATGCAAGGTTTATGCTGTGCTGTATGTATAGGGTCGCCGCTTTGTTGTGTCCTACCTCCTTATATGGAAAACCGCTTGTACAGGGTTTCTCTTTATATACATATACATAACGAGAAATAAAAAAGATAAGGGAGGTGTCAATATACATGGTGTCCCAGCAAGGGTGGCCACCGGCCATATCTCAGAAACTACTGGACCTAAAAGTTCAGGAAAAAAAAAATTATCACTAAAGTGGCCACGAGAAAATGCTGGAAAATATTTTCAACTTCGAAATTTTTCCGCTAGGGGGCGCAATCAAAGCTTAAATATTAAAATTCGAAATTTCTCCGGAAATTCTTAGATTGAGGTATATCTTTATCAACATGGTTAGAAAACCTAGACAATTTCACGTCTTTTTGGTACAGGGCTCATTGGCGTACCGATGGTATGTAAGTGGCTGTAACTTATAAACGACTTGTCCGATACTCTTATTTCCGTTTCACCGCAAAAAAAATTTGGTACGGTATAATTCTGATAACAGAATCGAAATGAAGATTAAATTTACAAGAAAAAACCTTGAAAAAAAAAAAAAAAAAAAAAAAAAAAAAACCTCAAACACCTTAAAACATTAAATTTTACATGATTTGGACTAGTTATCATTATCAGAATTATACCATATACCATTTAAATTTTTGCGGTAAAATGAAAAACACTGTTTTTAATTCAAGTTACCCCTTCTAGCAACTTTTCTGGAGACAATCAAGCATCACTTGATACGATATACGAAAGTACTCACATTTATCTTCCAAACAAGCCTATATGCAACAAAATCGGACAAGTCGTTTATAAGTTACAGCCACTTGAACAATTACACTTTCACTACCTTCCCCTACTCACACGAAGATCGGTACGCCAATGAGCCCTGTACCAAAAAGACGTGAAATTGTCTAGGTTTTCTAACCATGTTGATAAAGATATACCTCAATCTGAGAATTTCCGGAGAAATTTCGAATTTTAATATTTAAGCTTTGATTGCGCCCCCTAGCGGCAAAATTTCGAAGTTAAAAATATTTCCCAGCATTTTCTCGTGGCCACTTTAGTGATCATATTTTTTTTTCCTGAACTTTTAGGTCCAGTAGTTTCCGAGATTTGGCCGGTGGCCACCCTTGCTGGGACACCTTGTATAAAGAGAAACCCTGTACAATAAAATTGAAAATTTGGGTGTTCACTAAAGTCAATGAGAGGAACTCATATAAAATATTTTCAAGATTGTGACACTTCCTATCAAAAAAGCATCTTTTGAATTGAACTTGACGAATTTTTTCAAAAAGTGTGTGTATCAATGTAGTAATTGAATGTACCGCCATTTTGTAGTACTTGAAGATATCGACTCAATATTCAAGGGTTTTAAAGTACTCATCAGGATCTTCAAAATGAGGTGTCGCACGACCCCCCTTTCCATTTAAGAAAATGTTTCAAAATGGCGCCCAGCCGCCATCTTGAATACTAAAAGTACGTCAGTAACATCAAAAAGTAGTATTTCGACAGCAATTGAAGTATGCCAAGTTTCAAAATTTTTGGTGCACACATTAAAAAAAAAAGGGGGGGGACCTTTTAGAGCCGCACTGTCTATTATCAACATTCTATGTCAAGTTATCAATTGAAATCATGAGATGGCGCCAGTCAAACCATGCTACCAATGCAATTTCACAGTCTTTGATGATGCAAAATGTCATTTTTGGAGTAGTCAACACATAGTGGTAGTCAAGTAATTTTTTTTTACAGTCTCTGATGATGTAAACTGTTATTTACCGGACTGGTTTTGGGTCCGGTAGATGACACTTTACGGAACAGTATGAAATAAAAGTAATGAACCAGGAGGTAAAGTTTTAACTCTTTTAGATGTTCACTTTAGAGGACAGAATGGGGATGCTGGAATGCTATAAAATAACTAGCAATAGAAGTCAAGAGTTGGCTCTACGACATTACAAAGATAAGTTTCCATTGAAAAGACAACCATTCAAAAAAACATTAACGCGAATCTACCAAGAATTCAGGAAAAATGGAAATTTATTCCGGAAGAAAACCGTTTCTCCAAAGGAACCCCCCACAAACTTCAACAAGATTAGCTGCGACTGATTTGGCTAATTTAGGAGTCAAAAGAACTTCGATTCAAGCCTGTTTGAAACAACACGACAGCACGGAAGCTCTTACAGCTTACCTGCAAAAAAAAAGGAAAAATTTGGTTTGGCAACAAAATGGTGCTCATTTATCATCGTGGCAGGGACATCAATGAATTTTTGAATCAAAATTTCAATGAATGGGTTCAATTGCATGGCCTCCACCTTGAGTTGCACATGACGTTGAATAAATATGACTTTATTTCGTCCATTTTCAATTAATTGATTGAAACCTTGGAACGATCAAAGACTAGAACCAGCCTTAGCAATGATGATGAAACTGGTGATCGATCAGGCATCGTCATTCTGGACCAGGTTCCACCGTTTTTGGATTATCAGGCTATAAGCATTGAGCATCTATTTAAATGATATCTAGGGTCCTCAGAAAAACGATTCTTACTTCCAATGTTCTGAGCTCGAACCCTTCCAGCATGCGTCCGACTATAAATCTTGAGTTCTTTAAAACGTGTTTGATGAATCAATTTGGAGATGATTCGATCTAGTTTGTTCATGAATTTGAAATTACAAGGAAAAATATTCCGACTTTATAAATGGTTCAGGCCCTACTTTATGCACGAAAACAACTTTTTTAGATAACGAACATACTTTTATTATTTCTAAACGTACAATAGATCAGACTTTTTGACTTATGATTAATAGACGTACCAAACAGATTATTCTCTGAAGAACGTTAGGAATAAATCTTTACTGTCGTAGCGACCGTGGGTTACGAATAAAAACCTGTTTCATCCAAGGAAATGAATTTTCCATTTTCATAATGTATCTTTGTGCTGATTCATCATCACTGTCATCCGCTTCTACTTCATCGTAAATACACTTTTTGAAAGTCAAAATGTCCTTATTAGCTGCACCGATCGGTAGACTTTTGATCAAAAAATAATAATCTTTTGTGCGGACCAACTTGAATTTCTTCACCAAATAATCGCGAGAAGCATCTCGAGACAATTCCACAAGAGACGGAACTTTTTTGGGGTCAAAAGTGATGAATTTCGGCAAATTTGAGTCAATGATCAACGCACGGCTGAATTTAGTCTTGAACTCAGCCATGGATATATCAATATGTGTCAACACATTAGACAACACGTTCGGCTTTCGTTGAGGCTTCAGAGCAATATCCATGTGAAGCAGAATTTCTAGAAACTCGCTATAGCCGCCCATATAATACATCATATCAATAATTCGCGAATCGAGCCGATAGCCATATGCAACGTAAGTTAACATAAACTGTTCCGCTATACCCTTCATTTCGTCGCCTATATTGAGCAGCCCGCACAGATGGTCAATGTTAAAGTTCACAAAGAGAGGCTCAACTTTGCCAGTCTCCAATATAGCCTGCATCACACCAATCACATATGGCCTTTGCAACTTCATCTCAAACTGCTTCAGAAGGCTCAATTGATACGTTTTGTCAGGTTCGAAATTCTTCCAAATAACCCGGAAGACGTCCATGTTCTTATTGTTTACCGCTTTGAACATACTCTTGAGCAAAATGCTTTGATCTAAATGAATACCTCTGTCAATCATTTCCTGCAACAAGTAACCGTCTCCATTCAAAACCAAGCTCAATATGGTGGATTGTCGCAGATCCCATGTGCAAGTGTTAAAGTCCACAACATAATCGATCAAAATATCCTGAATTTTATGTTTTTGATGCTTAATTGCCCGCATGAATGGCGTAAATCCATCAAAATTTTGCAAGTTGGCGTCGGCGTTGAAGTACAGCATCATGCAAAGTGTTTCAACTTCATTTGCCAAAACGGCCCAGTACAGTGGAGTGTTTCCGAACCAGTCTTGCGCGTTGATGTCTGCGCCGGCTTGAATAAGGCGCAATGACAACTTCGGGTCCTTCACTGCAAGGTGTAGAAGAGTCACTTGATCCAAGTCGGGTAAGTTTACATCGCAGTTTGCTTCTAATAAGATGTCGACAAGGGCTGTTCGTTTATTGTCTATCGCCCTGAACAAGGGAGTTTCTTCCCTGATGTTTTGGGAGTTGATGTTGATCTTCTCGACAGTCATGAGATATTTGGCATATTCTGGCCTGGAAAAGAAGATATTTTCTTACCCGAGTACAGATCTAATTGGACAAGTCGAAGTGCGTTTTTTTTTTTAAACCTACATATTTTCATCAACAGCCACATGAAGAAGACTGTTTCGATAATCATGATCATGGTGACACGTATGTTCAATGTCACCCGTATGTGTTCCTTGTGCGGCAGTGAGTCTTTTCAACACGTCAAAAAACATTTTCAAACTCAGCTTAACTGGCTCCTCACAAGACGGAATGTCTTGGAGAAGATCACTCGGAACAACATGTCCACATTCTTTTCGATAGTAGAAAAGAAATTTTGTGAAATTAACCTGGAATAGAAGATTGCAGCCTAAGTGAAATTGCACATACAGGGTGGTTAAAAATTCAAGTTCACTTAATTAAACATGTGTCATTTTTTGTTTCCAAAGGAAGCTACGCCCTCTTAAATAGAGCATCTTGAAGAAGGACACCCTCAAGAATCACCGCTCGATTTTTTAATAATCTTGAAGAAACCCTGTGGAACTTCTTGTGATCTTGCTATACATAACATATAACACTGCTATACATACAGGGTGGCCCATCAAAAACGAAATGGTTTTTATTTTGGGAATTTACTGGGAGTCAGCCCTGAAATCTTAAATGGAAAGAGGGGACCACTGATAACTTATTCTGAAGCCCCTTCGACCCCGATTACAACTGCAGAGTTTCAAGCCTCTGATGTCCCACACTGTCCAAGCAGGGGTTGCAGCCCCTCAAAAACAAAATTGACGCGTGCGAGTGTTTTTTTTATGATGTTGAATGCCCAAAATCAATGCCGTTTCGCTTCGATGGGCCACCTTGTATAGCAAAGTTATACATGGTGATTTTTTTTTATTTCTAGCATAGGGAATCTCGGAAGCTATAGCAGATAGGAGAAAGTTTAAATGGACAAAGATTAACAGTTTTGCTGAGATCGAACCGTTTTGAGTTTTGAAAAATTTGACAGCTGTCAAAAGATTTGAGAAAAAACTGATTTTCAGCGATTTTTTAAAACGCCCCTAGTTCTACGGATATTGATTGTAGGAGAAAATGTTAAATACAAAAGTATCAGGAGATTCTATATACAGTGTGTCCAAGATAAAGATGCACAGCATGGGGATCTCAGAAACTATAAGAGATACAGTGTCGGTTAAATTGGACGAAAATTGCGCATTTTGATACCCAACAACATCCCGTTTTACAAATTTGAAAATTCCAAGCCTTTGCGGAAATATCCGATAAAAACCGAAATATTTCGATTTCGTTTTTATTTATTTTTTAAGCAATTTTGAAAGATATGAAAAAACCATAACACTTTTTCATTGTCACTTTTTAAGCTCTACAAAACAGCCTTGAAAGATTTTCCGTACGACGTTTCGGTTCGGAGAAACCATCATCAACTTTTTTTTTTAAATACGGTCCTGGATTTTGTATGACGGATTTTAGGAGCCTCTTATGTTCCTGAATCAACAATGTATCGCAATTATTCAAAAAAATTATATTGATCGACTTTTCCATAAGAACTCATGTGTTAGAGAGAGACAAAATAGTACATTTTGTATCAAGGGCGGAAAGTAGATGATTTTGACGAGGGTATAAGTAGCAGCACGAGCGAAGCGAGGGCAGATATTAGCCGAGTCAAAATCATCTTTCGTCCGTGATGCAAACAGTGCTTTTTGTACAACCAGTTTGTAATCATTTGCATAATTATGAAAATCAAAAATTAAAAGTCGATCCGATACATTGAACTACACTGCTGACAAGTCAGACAACTGTCAATCATGGTATTCATGGTTACAATAGGTGTGTTCTTTTGTGGTGCGGATTCATTGTCACCGAGATTGTCACGTGATAAGTTCCTTTTAGAATGCTAGACTGTCACGTGTCACGTGGTTATTGATTCAGAGGCGTTGGGATCAAGGAACCGTTGCTAAGCGACCTACTTTTGCGCCCGCGGGCGTGAAAGTACTTTTAGGCCCGGCTGCCAAAATTAGCGACTTTCCGCCTGCTTTGCATGCATTGAAAAGTGGACTTTACATGTAGGTTGTACAAAAAATACATTTTTAATAGGATTAACAACAAATACCTCTTTTTCAATATATAAAGAGAAACCCTGCACGTATATTTAATCAATAAATAAAAGTTATACTTTTTGATGTATCATTTCAAGAGTTTAATGGCCGATTGCACCTACATATAGGGTTTCTTAGCGTTAAGTATCCCTTAATAGGTACCATACTAGAGCAATTTCACAGTATTTGATGATGCAAAGTGTCATTATTAACGGAGTAGTAGTCAATTTTTATTACAGTCTCTAATGATGTAAAGTGTCAGTTACCGTACTCGTAACCAGTCAAGTAAATGATACTTTACAGAACAGTATGGAATAAAACATTTTTTCTACGACCGTTCAATAATAGGCTTATTACTCACGCATTTTGAATAGATAATAATACCTATTACTTACCCCGTGAGTAATGATTCATTACTCACGGGTCATTACTCACGGGTCTACGACCGTTTAATAATAGGCTTATTACTCACGCATTTTGAATAGATAATAATACCTATTACTTACCCCGTGAGTAATGATTCATTACTCACGGGTCATTACTCACGGGTTTGGTTGTCACATGATCTTACTTTTCAAATTATGTGCAGATTTTTTTGGACACCCGGTATAAAGGCCGTAGAAAAAGTATAGTATTCTACTCGCATGTAATGCCAATTACTCACTCGTATGATTACAACACTCGCCTCCGGCTCGTGTCGCAAACTTCATTCTCGTGAGTAATAGCTGTCATTACATGCTCATTGAATAATATACTATTTTCTATGACTATTCAATAATAGATATGTATTATGCATCCAGTTTCTATTGGTAAATGTAACTCGTTACTCATACCAGTGACCATTTTTTCATTACTCAATTGTTTTCAACCAATGAAATGATCCAATGTCATTACTCCACTGTTTTAGAGCCAATCAGAACATTCGACAAAATGTCAACCTTCAAATGAATCATTCTGTAACAGCCCATTTGACCGTCCATACTTGTTTTATAGTCATTGTGTTGACAACTTAACCTCACTTTAAGTACAGTTGCCGCCCAAATCAAATTAAATACTACCAAGTTCGCTTCAATTTTTGAATATTCATAGAAAAAGTATAGTATTCTACTCAAGGAGAAATGGCTATTACTCACTCAGATGCTTCATCCTCGTGAGTAATAGCCTCCTTTTCCCGCTCCTTGAATAATATACTGACATAAAGTTACATTTTTAAATGGAAACCATAAATGAAAATTTATTTTATCCTTATTTAATAGAGAATTTCAACACGACTCTAACAATATATCATATGATAGGGTCAATCAAATCAAAAAAATCTTTATTTAAAAAAATCCAGAGATTATACATATAATCTACCTATATGGACCCATCCTTTGAAAAAAAAAATAATAACATTTTATACAATTATTATTCTATGGTACTATATGGTAATCATAATATTATCAATTCTTTATTTCATTTAACAGTTTTTTTTCCATAGATAACTAGGTTGAGGTTAAACATGAATCAGAAAAAACAAAGAATGCCCTTAAAAACTTCATTTAAAAGAAAAAACCTTAATCTTTAGAATCGTAATGAATCTCTCTATTAAATAAGGATAAAATTTTAGTATGGTTTCCATTAAAAGTTTTGTCAAATGTCAAAAATGACGGGTGTGACGAAAAATATTTTATTTAGAGTAGAGTTTCCTAATACTTTTGTATTTAACATTTTCCCCTACAATTAATATTCGCGCAGATAAGGGGTTTTGAAATATCGCTGGAGATTTTTTTTTAATATGTTTTACCAGCAGCTGTCAAATTTTTCAAAACTCAAAATGATATTGATTGGAACTTGAAAAACTGCAAATCTTTGCCCATTTAAACTTTCTCGTATCTGCTCATAGTTTCCGAGATATCTATGCTAGACATGAAAAAAAGTCACCCTGTATAATATGTCTCTAAGTGTGGACCCTGCTTAATGTTGTCCTAAGAAATGCGACGTTGCCCCACTTAAATTGGAAAATTAGCAAAATATAAAGTATGCAAAGCACCCCTCAACAATTTTAAGCAAACTTCTGGGAGTTTCAAATTTGTAAGTATATGTTTACTTACGTATTTATTCATCATGTCAATAGAATCATGTTGATAGATTGTTGAAACTTTTACTCAAAAGAGATAAGAAATTAATTTAAGTATGATGTATAAGCATCCAACTTTTATGAATTTTAAGTACAACGCGGCAACGTGGCATTGCACCTTTGCCACGTCTACAGGTTGATCAAGCTCAAGTCTGCACTATTGCCAACTTCTTGGGAACGCACATCTAACATCCAAGTCACATCTTGAGCGGCCAAGCCGTCTTTTGCGCCTGCCCAGAACGTGCAATTCTTATTGGCTGATTGTCGTCGTGACATTCTGAGACCATCCAAACATGGCGTCCATTGTATTTGTTTACGTTTTGGAGTTCTAATTGATTGTTTGCGGTTTGAATTTTTAATTTTGATTTATGTTTGTGTTTGTGCTTCAATTAATATGACTTTTGTTTATTTATATCGGTGGTATTTTGATTACATGGGCTCATTCTTATATTTTTGGTTACTATGGTTACAAAGTTGCAACAAACATGTGTAGGCGGCCAATAGAAAAATAGTATTTCGAACGCAAGCGCATTAACATGCAGGCAATAGAAAAGGATAGACTTATGCGAAAAATAAACAGTACAGTGAGTATCAAGCAGGTGAAACTGTTTCCCATAGAGTTATAAATAGATATATGACTCTTCTACATTACGCTGACTCATAGTGCGTTCAGCATTTGAAAAAATGAAAAAATATTTAAATATAAAACAATAACAGAAAATCAAATCACTGATACAATATATGCACACAAACTCAAACAAAATAATATACCTACTCACAGTATGATCAGTGACTTCTTCATCGTTGTTTTGATCACCCTCATCCACATCCATAGCTTTAGTCTATTTGTTCAAAGTATATAACTAATTAAAATATAATTATCAATACACAGGCACAGCACCATAAGTTGACGTCATTGAAATATTATAAAAGAGCAATAAAAAACTGAAAATCAGCAACTGCAGCACTATAATGGCTCGAGGAAAATGG
Organism: Orchestes rusci; assembly: GCA_958502075.1. NCBI lineage: Eukaryota > Metazoa > Arthropoda > Insecta > Coleoptera > Curculionidae > Orchestes > Orchestes rusci. Next base: position 432,125 of record OY293305.1, read on the forward strand.
AATGAATGGAACGACACACACTCAACGGAACCAGAGAAGTACTATAGTCGAGTCGAGAAGGGACAGCAACCAATCAACTTTCAATGCTTCGCGGTCCAATCTTGCTGACGCAGACGATGGATTCAAATCTCTTTGTTTTTCTTGATGATAGACGAGCGGATATTTCCCATATTTTACCATCAATTAAATTGTTAATGTGAAACTTCTTTTGTGGCGTTCTGATATTTGCTTGGAATTGGAAAAAATGTAACGTTTCGAGATTTAGTTACACGAGAGGAAAAAAAAAATAACGTAGTGAGAATGAGAAAGACAGACTATATACCGAACGCGATTTTTAACCACTTCAAACTCCCAGATTGATTTGAACCTTTGCAAACTTGTCAATAACCGATGACAATAGAATTATTAAAAAAAAGCTTAAAAGTGATCAAAAAATTTTAATTAAACAACATCGTGTTTTTTTTTAATTATCTGACTTTTGGCTTTTCAAACAGACGGTGACGCGAGTGTAATAATAAAACTTAAACCGCCCGTCTAATATGCAACGTTGCCAAGGTAATTTTCTTGTGAGTCTGATTCCACTTTCGATCACGAGGTTGTCGGTTTGAATCCGAAATTCTCTTAATTCCACTGCGTTCAGGATACACTGAAAAAAATGTAGGTCTTGCGCCGATGTAGTCAGTTCATTGGAACAAGAGATTTTGCTTTTCGACAAAATAATAGTACTTGTTTTAAGAGGAAAGGCGCATTTGATATTTTTTGAAATTATTTTTGGGCCTGTTGTTTTTGGGCCAAGTATACAGGGTGTCTCACGGTCTATGGTACCTTAGACGTTTACGGAAAACTAGACATAGGACCGATCGAGTATGATCTATATTTTAAAAATATTTTCAGTTCTGCAGTGTTGCCGTCAGGAAATATACAGGGGGTTCCATTTGAAAAAATAGCTTTTTTATCATTTTTGTGTATAGGAAAAAGATTAATAAATTTGAAGCACCCTGTATATTTACAGATCGGTTTCTCCATTGGAACCATACAAACCTACCTTCCTCTAGTCGGCATAGCAATTTCAACTCTCCACCGTTTTCAAGTACGAAATTATTGAACTCAATCCATTTGCTGTGTTTTACGACAAAAATATTATAAATCAATTTATATCTCGAAAACCGCTGCCGGTAGGTATAGGAGTATATCAAGCAAAAGTGATTAGAATCAGTCAAGGAATCCCAGAAAATAATAATATACAGGGTGGTCCATTTAAAATAAGAAAGTTGTTACGACTTTTGGAAAGAAGCAGCAACACTGCAGAACTGAAAATATTTTAAAAATATAGATCATCCTCGATTATGTGCTGAGCCAAATTTTCAGAGCGATCCTATGTCTATTTTTCGGTAAATGTCTGAGGTACTCAGAGGTACCATAGACTGTGAGATACCCTGAATAGTTTGGCTTTTGATTCAAAACAAGAAAGTTTTAAACCAAGTCCTTTCATCTTTTGTACCAAGAGAGGTGCATTTATGTCAAAATCCATCGACCTAGATTCTCGAAAAAAATCTCTTGAGTTAAATCTTTGGTACTTGGGCCAATGTATCATATCTTTCTTATTGGAGCAATACACTTGTACCAAATCTTTTTGTCTCTTCCTCGAAGAAAAACATATTAAACACAATGATCCGGTTCTTTGGACCCAGAACATGGATTAGTACCTTCGAACATTGAACCAATAGAACAAGCATAGCACCCCGAACGAATAACATTTTGTTGTTTGAACTATATCAGAACCAAATACTTGGTTCGAATGGTGTAAACAGTTGCGAACTAAGCTGGTCCGCTCTTGGTTCGGTACTTGCCAGCAGGTGTACCGAACTAAATTTGGTTCGATCTGGATCTGGATCAAAATTATGGGGTTATGTTGGTTGTTATTATTGTGAATTGTGTTGGTTCTGAGTGTCTCAAGGCAATCTAAGCGTATACTCACTTATGTTTTGATTACGAATTGTGTTGATAAATAATTTGGACTTGTTTTTGACGTTTGACGAATTGCGCGCGTACTCATTTAGCTCACGCGTTGCAAGGCGGTGTAAATGGACGAGAAGCAAGCATTGGTCCCACCGTACCATCCCCACCCACTTGGTCCTATCGGACCGAACTAAACGAGCTTTCGGTGTAAACTAGGCTATTCACCCCAAGATCAGTATACAAGAGGTTGGCTCACTTCGCCTGAGGTAAAGACGGAAGGGGGGAAATATGACGTCATTTGTGGATAGCGGTCTGAAACAGTCCGCGTTCTGACATATGAGTGTCATTCCTGTCATGCAATTGAATCGGACTGCATCATGTCGTGTCATGTGTCATTACTGTCATTCGATCAATGATTGATAAAACGTTGAATTTCTTGCTAATTTTATCATTTAAATCGAAATAAAATATTAATAGAGGTGTAAAATTATCATATGGGACATTATTGGTCAAGGAAGCGAAAACTGTTCCAAATGTGAGTATTTTCTATATGTATATTCAAAACATCAAACCTCAGATTTCCACAACTTTTTAACTATTATTTTATATTAGTCCTGCCTAAATATACTGAGAAATTTACTATTGAAATATAATGAAAGCTAAATTTAGGTTGAATAGAATAAACAGTTGAACACATGTAAACAAACTCTATTATGATCATTTCTAGACACACCTACCTTCAAAACACTATATTTGATAGACAAATCCAAGGATAAGACACTTATAAACAGTTTTCAAAACGTAAATGGATGATTTCACAAAAGAAAAACCATCGACAGCAAAAAATCTCTCGTCCACCTGGAAATAAATAGTGAGTTTATGATATTGATGAATGACATTCTTGATTTTATGATGGAATGGTTCGAGAAATGGCCGCAGTGGCGCTACAGTAGACACAAATGACGTCATGACCGTAAAAGTGAGGCAACCTCTTATATAGAAACCTTGTATTCACCCAACGACAGACATTGAACTATTGAACAGTGAGTAAATGCTGAATGAAGCTCATAGGTTTGATTGGGTTTGGCGCTGCTGTCACATTCACTTGCAAAATCCAGAATCTTCCATAAAGCTGCCTACACACGTTGCGATTTGCGATGCACGCATTCTTCTATTTAATGAATATTATTGCAGGAATATGAGAATACTGTCTGTTCTTCTGCGGTTACGTCATACTTTTCCGTCTCTCTCTTACACATTGAAAAAAAATCACGCTCCAAGATGTCACATGTGGATCAATCTACGACATACTGCCAAACGTCAAATACTGTGACGTGACCGCAGGAAAGCCATGAACAGACTATAGGTACTGTACCTATTGATTAATGGGAATGGGCTCGAGTCTGGGATATTCCGAAACTACTATAATACGAGACCAGTACCGCTATTTTTCCTCCGAAATCGAAACCAAGAAAAAATGGTATTGATAATCGAAACAACTCATCAATAGATAGAGCCAAGTTCTAAGTGCCATGACATTCCGCTTTTTATGTCCGTACGTTTTAATGGATTTACTTGGCGGAAAATCGCAAAATTTTGCGTTTTATCTATTGCCTAGTATTTCATGGCACTAAGACTAAGAGATAGAAGAAATATTCAAATCAGCATCATATTATAATATATAGGGTGTTTCATTAATATTGCAAAAAAATTCAGGGTGAGTTTCCCCACTTAAAAATAATAAGAAAACTTCATATAAAGGTGTGTCCGGAAATGCTTCGTTACAGAGCTACAGGGTGTTGAAGTTTTACTTTTATTTTTGTTTTTTCTAAATAATATTTGAACCAATGTCTATATTTTCATAAAAATCGGTATTTGAGGGTTTCTTTTTATGCGGAATTCGAATTTTATCTAAGTTTGGCTCTAACTTGTAGAGGGCGCCACCTACACTCATTTGTCCTGACATGTACAGCCATAACTTTTCTGGACGTAACTGTATGACATATTGGAGTGAAAAAACATATTTCTCCTTTATTTTCAAGCAAAAAAGGCATACTTGGTAGAAGTCGTTACGTGGAACCATTTTCGAGATATTTGGATTTGAAATAACTAATACATGGGATTTTGAAATTATGGCGAAGGTAACCTGCTAGAAGTTATAACATATTACGCATTAATGCTACATATTTTCAGTGAAAAAGATAAAAGTCGACTTCTGTGTAATATTATCGACAACGCTTATTCAAATATTATTCAAACAAAATCAAATAAAAAAACTAAAAAAAAAATAAATTAAATAATAACTTTAACACCCTGTAGCTCTGTAACGAAGCATTTCCGGACTTAATCTTTTTATTCTCAAGTGAGGAAACTTATCCTGTATTTTTGGCACTATCAATGAAACACAATGCTCGGCCATAATAATTTCATTATCGTATGTATTCATTATTTCAAATCTAAATATCTCGAAAATGATTCCACGTAGCGACTTCTAACAAGTATGCCTTTTTTGCATAAAAATAAAGGAGAAATATGTTTTTTCACTCAAATATGTCATACGGTTACCTCCAAAAAAGTTATGGCTGTACATGTCAGGACAAATGAGTGTAGGTGGCGCCCTCTACAAGTTAGAGCCAAACTGAGATAAAATTCGAATTCCGCATAAAAAGAAACCCTCAAATACCGATTTTTATGGAAATATAGACATTGATTCAAATATTATTTTAAAAAACAAAAATAAAAATAAAACACCCTGTAGCTCTGTAACGTAGCATTTCCGGACACACCTTTATATGAAGTTTTCTTATTATTTTTAAGTGGGGAAACTCACCCTGAATTTCTTCGCAATATTAATGAAACACCCTGTATATTTACAGTCTCTTTCATTTTGCTAAAACTCAAACAAAAACAAACCAAAAACTGTACTATAATCTTGTTTTGCTTCCGACGAATATAAAATATGTTATTTTACAACTTAGCAAGATGTTTGTTAAAACTAAAAAGGTATTTTTTTGGGGGAAACAAAATTAAGGGTTTCCCAAAAATATACCGACAAACTTTAAGGGATGGTGACAAACATTTTTTGTCCAGTAAACAATGTTTGTGGATATGTCCGTAAATGAGTCGTTTGGACTCTATGGTTCTGATATAGTTCGGATTTAGTACTTGGTCCGGAGACCAAGTTGTTGGTGTAAACTAGGCTAATGTAGTCCGTTTTCTGGTACAAACAAAATATTCGTATAACGGAAGTGCGTGGAATCCCTAGTCTATCGCGTCTTTTCAGTCAATTATGTTACTATTTTACCTTATGTGGCATTTTGAGGTATTATTAGACAATCTTTGCGTATCAAAAATTTAATTTTTTTATAAATAAATGGACAAAACCACTCGTAGGAAAATCATTGTACCCTCGATTGTACCTAACTCTTTAATTCCGCTCCGCGTCGTTCATGCAATAATTGTAGTCGCGTGCGGAAAAGTACCACTTTCCGCACTTGTTAAGTAAATAGGGTCTTGTAAAGATTAGGCATCCATACAATAATGCATTTTTCCAATTTTTAAGCATAGTTTTGGGTTTATAGAACAATTTCAACTAAAAAAAAAACCAGATGAACAACTTTTAACAAGAAAAAAAAATTCAGAATAACCTATTTTTTTTTTCAGATTTCAATGCAACAATTCCCTAAAATGACAGCTTCGTCACATTGTTACAAGCTACATATTAGAACCAACATGCAATGTTGCCAAACGTATCCAAACTTCTTAAAAACCATGACTGCAATAGTTTTGCCTGTATATTTTGAGACTATGATAAAAAAAAACACTATAACATGAGATACTGAGAACGAGAACTGTAAAAATGTAAAAGTTTCAAAAATTATATCCTTGGCTTATCTGATCAATCAAGTTTCTGAATCTCTGAGACGGTGACCCAAACTAACCAGAACTAACCCAATCCTCACCAAAACTAACCCAAACTAACCAAATTTAACCAGAACTCACGAAAACTAACCAGAACTCCACCAATCTGGCCAAAACTAACCTAACCCCAAATCAAAACTGCCAATCTGACCAGAAACTGACCCAAAGTAACCAAAACGAATCTGACCAAAACTCACCGAAATTTACCAAAACTCAACCATTCTGACCAGGACTGACCCAAACTCTCCAAAACTCATATAAACTAAACGGAACTGACCAAAACTAACCCAATCTAAGCAGAACTAACCCAAATTAACCCAATCCAACCAAGACTTACCCAATCTAATCAAATCAAACTCAAACTAACTCAATCTGACCAAAACTATCCCAAAATTCATAAACATTTCTTACAGCATGCACTTGGCAACACAGCGCGTGTTTATCATTCTTGGCTTCAATTGGTGAGTAGTGACTTGAAAATCTTGACATTTTCACCAAATAATCGCGAGAATTATCTCGTGACAATTCCACAAGAGACGGAACTTTTTTGGGCTCAAAAGTGATGAATTTCGGCAAATTTGAGTCAATCATAATTCAGTCTTGAACTCAGCCATGGATATATCAATATGCGTCAACAACGCTAGAGACAACCGTTTTCTAAAAATTAACTAATTCCTACATCCAAGAATTTCTCATGCAAGTTCTTGTTAAAAGAAAAAACATTTTTTGATTGAGGTTTCAACCAACAGACAATGTTTTGACAGCTTTCGAAGATTTTGAGCACGACGCGGCAACGTAGCATTCCTCCTACCGCCATTTTCTTACACGTGGTCACAATGCCACGTTGCCAATTCTTATTACTGATGTAAACATACGAAGAAAACGGTTTATATCCCCCAATAAAAAGAAACCACTGATACTGTGTGCACTACAAACTCTTAACAAGTGTGGAAATTTGAAATACTCACATTCTGATCAGCGGATTCTTCCACATTGTCATTTTGGCTTTCGATACCTTCATCCAAATCCATAGCTTTGGTCGATGTATGCAAAGTGTTACCAAACTATTACTAATACACAAGCACAGCACAGTTAAACGTTATTGATAAATTAAAGATTAAAGAGAGCGATAAAAACTGGAAATCAGCAACTAGCACTGTAAACTGTAATGGAACGATACGTTCACAGAAGGACAGACAGATTGAACAGTGAGTAAATGCTGAATGAAGCTCATAGCTTTTGGCGGCGCAGCTGTCGCTTCCATAAAGCTGCGTACACACGTTGCGATTTGCGATGCATGCAACTCATGTTGCAGCAATGCGACTTATAGACTTACAATAACAAGACACATAACGCCTATACCTTAAGCATTCAATGTTTTGGTCCCAACACAATGATAAAAGAGGCGAGTTTTGTTTTTGTTTACTTACCAGTGAAAGACAAAATGTCTGCCTGATTTCACTTTCTGGTCGCACACTACAGACTTTCTAGGCATTGTTCTATCAAAAGATCATTGTATAACGCAATTCAGAATAGAAAATAATTCATAGTGCTAGGTTTTGTCCTGATAAATTGAGGAATAAACTCACCAGTAACTTTCCAACCTCACTAAACGGTATTTTGTAAAGAATAGCGTCAGAGAAACTGGCCTTAACTTTACGATCAGACGTTGCCAAGTTTCAACACAGAACGTAACATCAATACAAATTTTCACCTCAAAAAAATGTTTTTTGATGACACAAATCACTTTGTGGCGAAAAACTGAAGATAAATGAAATTATATGCTTCTTTGTGATTGTTGATTTAGAAGATTAACAGTGGAATTTATTTATTCTTCTAATACATAAATAGTAAATATTCGTATGAGGGATGTTAATTGGGTTTAGAAATATTTGTTTTGTTACTTGTCTTGTGTTGAAGTCTATGAATGCGACTTATGTGAGTAAAATGTACTGTAGTGAATTCCGATCTGTATAGAGATATAGTCCGATACCAGACCAGGGTCGTATCGGAGTATGATTCGTACGAGGTCGCAAATACAGGTTCATTTTAAAAAGTTTCATCCAATTTTGTCCAGCCCACCACTTTGGTGCGAATTTGACCACTTTCGTACACGACTTATTATCGAATGGTTTCAAAAATACGACTCCAGTATTGATATTTTTCCTCCTATACTAAGTGAAATTGGTATCGATAACAGTCATTCGATAATTTACTCATATCAGTAGATAGAAAAGTTATTCCTACGAGTATAAAATATGCTATATTTTATAACTTTGCAAGATTTTTGTTGATATTAAAAGGTATTATATACCAACTAATATCGATACTTTCAGAAGTTAATAATAAAACTTCTGATACTTGCATGAGTATCTTTGACCTTGATCTGATCATGATCATGTATGGATATAGAGGTATATCTACAAAGTTGTTGTCTTTTTTTTTAGGTCAGAGACAACTTGATAGATGGTTTTTTGAAGATAATATGGATTCGTGCATTAACGCATATTCACATATTGAGTCTTATAAATAATATACCGCTTATGCGTTAATTTTGCTGCGCAGTGTAGATCAGAATGTATACAGAATGGCGCAAGATTTATTCAATTCGTTCAAAAGTTATAGCGTTTTAAAATTAGATAGAAGTCTTCAGAGATGAAAAATCAAAAAACATTTTTGTGCCTTGTACCTCATGAATAATTGCCGTACCGCTGTCCAATCCAATGCTCCACCGATTTTTTCGTCTACCGGAGATATTTTTGTTCTCTGCACATGCAGGATCGGTCACATGACGGCTTTGATTAGCAGTAGTTTTCCCGCTACAGCGCTTTTTCTCTGTACATGAGGAATTATAAGACACCCATCGCACATTTATTTCATTTTATGAACTTGGTGTTTCCAAGTCATCTTCTTTGTGTCACCAAGGTGTCGATCCAAGGAACTTCCGGCGTAGAAATGGGGTCTCTTTTTCGCGATACAAGTGTTTTACCCAGTTTTATGCGGATCTTCCATAGGGACGCCCATTTTTGTAAGTTGTCGAGCGCCAAGTGAGGTGTGAAATCAGGGTCATCTGCTGGTCAGTTCCGTCCACGGCGTACAAGGAATGTTACAGGCCTGGCTCCTAAATGGTTATTTTTATACAGACATTGTTTGATCTCGTAGGAAGTTGTCCATAGACCTATGTACATAAGTGAACTGGAAATTCGATCTGCAGTATTTTGTGCTCTAATCCGTCGTGCCATACTCTGTCGAACGCTCTTTCTCTCTGATTAAAGTAACTGTTAACGAGATAGTCTCCGGCGTTACTTTTTGAACATACAACTTCGAGCGCTAAATGGAGTCTTCTTCCAGTCAGTCACTGTTCGCATTTTGTCTGCGCCGACTCATTGTTAGTATCAAAATCGTCTCCTAGGGAAAGAAGTACCGGAGCAAGGACATTTTTGATGAGAAAATACAGTTTGGCAAGCTCTACAATAATAAAAAAAACCCGAGTCAAATCGGTCAATTAAAATCAGGGTGACCCGACAACAAATGAGTCACGCTTCATAAATAGGATACCTACAGTGCGCATGACAAAAATGTAAGAACCATAATAATGTCCGAAATAGTAGAGTGGAACCATATACTCACTCAATGTATTAATACTAAAACAATTAAATAATACACAAAGCAAAACAAGTCGAGTAAATATTTTTTTGTAAAACCTACACGTAAAGTCCACTTTTCAATGCATGCAAAGCAGGCGGAAAATCGCTAATTTTGGCAGCCGGGCCTAAAAGTCCACCCGCGGGCGTAAAAGTAGGTCGCTTAGCAACAGTTCCTTGGATCCCAACGCCTCTGAATTTGATAACCACGTGACAGTCTAGCATACTAAAAGGAACTTATCACGTGACAATCTCGGTGACAATGAATCCGCACCACAAAAGAATACGGGAACACACCCATTGGGTGGTATGAATAAAGAATAAGTAAATGCTTTTAGCTGGATTTCTTTAGATAGACTATACACTTTATAAGCAACTGACAAAGATACCATGAGAGTAAAAGCATCTACTTCTTTTTATTCATACCAACCATTGTAACCATGATTTGACAGTTGTCACTTGTCAGTTGTCTGACTTGTCAGCAGTGTAGAGTTATTTATTTTTATTATTATTTATTTTTGATTTTCATAATTATTCTTTTTCAAATGATTACAAACTGGTTGTACAAAAAGCATTGTTTGCACCACGGACGAATGATTTTGACTCGGCTAATATCTGCCCTCGATTCGCTCGTGCTGCTACTGATACCCTCGTCAAAATCATCTACTTTCCGCCCTTGATACAAAATTTACTATTTTCACCTACGTTTATGAAATAGATGTTTGGTTGGGAAGTTTGACAGTCATCTGTCGCCAATCAAAACGCCTGTATGTTTCGAGACACTTTTCTCTATACATTTTCTATAATCCACAAACTCCCCCGAAAACTGTTTAAAGGTGAAAAAAGACCGCAAAGTTTTGGAATCCATTTTATGATTCTGAGACATCACACTAAAGTGAACCGCAAAGTTTTTGAATTTATCTTATGATTCCCAGTCCTTGTCACACTAAAGTGAAGTTATCTCAAAAACCGTTGAAGATATCGGGGGGATTTTTGAATATTTGGGTTCGATGTACCATTGAATATGAAGAAAATGCTCATCGTCATTATCATCATTGGTATTGTTCCAAGCTTCTGTTCCAACCAACTCGCCATCATAGAATCGTCCCAGACTAATTTTTGACAAGTTTGACTGAGTGATCGAGGATGGATGAAAACATAAGTATTTTTTATTATTTATGTGGCTTGTAACTAGTTGAATTCTATATTTTTACCATATTTCAACTGATTGTTAACATTTTTATAATACTTATTTTAAACGAGTAGATAATCACTTCGGCAACAGTGTATCTAAATAAAGGAGCAGATCTTTTCTCTTGTCCCTTCTTCTAGACGTTTGTCGTCTGTTAGTTCTACATGACTGTCCATTTCAAGCCCTTATGATGACAGTCTGAACTTCATTTTGTCCCTTCCACTTTCTTCTTGTGGCATTGTTTGGATTTCAATCACTTTTTAACTCTTTATTCGACCGTTTGATGGTCCCATTTTTGCCTAATAATCCGTTTTACTGTTTACTGTGCCGTAATAATGTGTGTGTAGTTCAGCTGCTATTGCGTAAGCGTAACCCCAGGTGATTTTTATCGAGGTTTGATCAACAGGTGAGGTGAGTATTTTGATATCCTTTCAGGTCTCCTGTAATTATTATCATTGTACACGTCAATTATCATCTTATCGAATTATTTATCTATTGAAAAATTCAATTGGATATCGATTGATGGGAAAACATGTTATGACATTCTCCTGTCAATGTCAATGTCACTATGACAGGATTGACAGGGCTGTGTTGCCACGTTTAACCCAACTAATTTGTAACTAAACGACTCGTCAAATTATAAAACATTTTTTTTGCCAAAAACAATATTTTCGATAAAAAAGTTTACTCCTTTAGGTTTATTAGTTATTGATTTCGCTTTACCAAAAAAAAAAGACCCAATAATTATTATCATTTGCCGTATTTTTAAGTGACCGTCTCGGTGACCGTGTATATTATCATCTTTTATTTTTAAATTTCAAATCCTGATATTTTGAAGTTGATCTTAGTTGAATCCACATCACAAAATACGAATTCGAATAAAAATTTATCAGGAAAATAAAAAATATATCCCGAAGTACATGTCTTAGCTTTACCCTTGAGATATAAATTTTGTAAAAAATAATTTTTCAGCAAAATTGCAGTATCTTGAAATTTTTGAAAATGACATCACTTGCTTCCGCACCCTGTATATCATAGTAGACCTCATCTCATAGAAAATCTACAAAATTCAGTGCAATGTACGAAAGTCGGCCTTCAAAACGCTAAAAATCCGATTATTTGTTTCAAAGTTACAGCTGATTGAATATGGGCAAATTATTTTGACGAGCAGTTTATTCAGGATTCTGTTTCAGGATGACAGGCGAAAAATACAACATCAACTGGAAAAACCGCGCCAGTCAACTCGAGCGCGCATATTCGCAAAGTTACAACAATCATGCGCTCTGTGACGTCACGCTTCTCTGCGACGGCGAAATGTTCAAAGCCCACAGATTTGTTCTGGCATCCTGCTCCACGTATTTCAACAAAATCTTTCAAGAAGTCCCTCAGGGACAATATCCTCTGATATTCCTCAAAGACGTGTCCTGTAAACTGGTCAAGCTTCTGCTGGATTTTATTTATAAAGGACACGTCGCCATCGAGAGCAATTTGTTCGAAGAGTTTTTCAAAACTTGTGAAAGTTTGCAGATCAAAGGGCTTGGAGATGAGTCTAACGACAATTCGTCACAGCGGCTCTTTGATGATGATGTCATCGAATCAACAATGGAAAGTCCTCCCAGAACACCTGATAGTTTCGTGTTTGACATGGAACAGGAAAACGCGATAGTTATCCCAGACGATGATGAAATAATCGATCCTCCTGTGCCAGCAAAAATAGACGTAATCCAGGACATACAGCTGAACAGCAATAAAAAGCAGTATTTGAAAAATTTAGGACTGGAGGAGACAAATTGCAACAGCGATGAGGATATTAGACTTACTCTGTCGCCGGATCCTGGAGAAAGTGATGAATCGGAGATTATTAATAAAAAACGACGAAAATTTACTCTGTCGCCGGATCCTGGGGAGAGAAATGAATCGGAGATTATTAAAGAAAAACGACGAAAAAAAAGAAAAGAAGGAAAGGATTTGGTTGTACTTTTGAATAGATTGAAGATTCCTCTAGAAATGGACCAACTGAGGTCTAACATTACGGCTAGAGGGCGAAAAAAACGGACTAGTTCTTTGTCTTGATGTTTATATTGTAGTTATTGTGAATGAGTTTTGGATTTATTTATTAAAAGCGTGCTTTATGTTGTTTCATTAGTTTTGTTACATCATGTTCAAATAAGTCACGTTCGAACAGGATTTTATCACAAGAGCCAACTGCGCAAGAAACTTCAAAACTTACTCATTTGTTCTAATTTTACCATCGCTGTTGTCATCAATGTCAAAATATCATGGCACGATTGGTTGTGAGAGATCATTGCATATCGCCACCTCTAATTCATTTATTTTGTTAACATTATAAACAAAAACGGGACAAAAATGCTTTTGTGAGCACCGACAAAATAATTCCAAACCGATACGCACTGAAATATCAAGTCGTGGCATAGCATATTAGTCCGGTATTGGAATAAAATATTTTATTGTAAACTTTCATGGCGATAATTCTTTCGTTCAATTATTTTTTCCAATTTCCGTTGAATTGGAAATTTCAATAAAGACTATCTCGAAAACGGTTACCTCTAGCGAGACTTAAACAAGGTACACATATTCTACGTGAATGATTTGATTGATAGCTCATCCAAAAATATGACAAAAAAAACTTTCAACTTACTCTCTCACTAAAATGCATCATTTCAGAGATACAGATTAATTTTCAGTACAAATTAACCTTTTGAAGGTACAAACTAATTATTATTTTCACAAGTCAGCTTTTGTTTTGAAATATAAAGCCCACTTGTTTTGACGTTTAAATAAACTTTGTTTAATTATGAGGTAAAAAAAAATCAAAAAATGTATTATGTTTTTCAACATAAAACATTTCTGTAGAAAAGATTTGCGGTTCAAATAGCCTGTTCAAAACAGTCTTTTTCCAGAAGCGTAGAAATTGAGGAGAAAAGCATCCACTATCCCTCCAAAACCTTTACCAATTATGAAATATATTCCGCATACTCTCTATCTCGAAAATATAGCATTTTAGAGGGTTAGTAAAAAAATGTATAGGTATATTTCATATTTTTGGACGAGCTATCACTTCCTGAAGTGCTGCGCATATATAATGAAACACCCTGTATTTTATTTTCGTTGTTAAGTTCGAAAATGAGAAATCTAAAAATTGCTAATTCGGTGAATTCAGTTCACTGCAAACTTATACGTAAATCTGGAAGTGGAATGTATAAACTTCAATCTGGCAATGTCGCCTTGCGTTGATGTGGTAATGTGGTGTCACCTGTCATTATGTCAGGAACTAGTCTACATTAGTTTATTCAAAAAGTTTGCATTCACTAATCACTCATAAAATATTTGATCTTTCCTTCTCCTATATCGACTTCTGAACATCCAGAAAATGCCAATGTGGATCTGATGGCTTATCCTCAATCCAACCCTCAAAGAGGTAGATAGCAGATTGTATCAAATCTGATAAAAAAAAATGCTATTTGACTACTCAGTTTCAGAACTAGCCCGAAGCAAAATCCTCGAAGAGCTGCAAATCCAGAAAAAGCAGCAACAATTGCTGCTGAAACAGGGTGCAGCGCCCACTTTAAACTCCACTATATCAGGCCTAACGACGGGAATTCAAAACTCCGATGGCCACTCTATGAACTCGTATCAACGAATCGCCTTGCAAACTGCCCAGTCTCAATCTATGGGATTTTTCATATCGCAAGACTCGCTTTTCGGCAATTACATTCTCCCAGTGCTGCCGCGTTTCGACAGCAAGTGATGTTTCCATGCCTCAAACTGCGTAAAATTGAAGAACGTCTTCAATGCATCGAGGAATTTGATAATCCGAAAATCAAATTGGAACAGTACGTGACCCCATGGCACCTGGGCTCGCATATGTTGTACACAATTCAGTCGCAATACGGAGATATTGACGGAAAACTAGTGGCCGATTTGGGTTGTGGTTGTGGCGCCTTGTCCATTGGTGCGGCCGTTTTGAACGCTTCGCTTGTGGTTGGTTTTGAAATCGACCAGGACGCTTTGGACGTTTTTCTGGATAATGTCCAGGAACACGAGTTGTTTAATATCGATGGAATTCAGTGCGATGTTCTTGATATACCCGAAAGGTGAGTTTTGTTGCATCCATTTTTGTTTGTTAAAACATATTTAGTAAGCTGACGAATTGAAAAATATGTTTTATTTACCTTTTCTCAGGTAGCCATACCGTTTTTCGATTTGACAGATTTGACTTTGACACTTCTGAGGTTAGGTTTATAACACAGCTTAAAAGGCGCGTGAAAATTGCGACGTTGCCATAGTGTATCTGTTTATGCCTTAGAAACGCGTTTATTAAACTGCCTTGTAGCCATAGAATTATTCAGTAATAATTTAGCGTCTTTTTTTCGCAATGATTTACTGCCAAAATTCAACAAAATCGGCAAAAGGACCTTAGAGGATATAAATAATAAATATATATTTTTTTAACTTTCAACCAATAACCAGGCTATCTGGGACCAGAGCTCAGTAATGTTTACAAAACTAATCAATTACTGATCAAATTTTATTTTTTTGGTAATTATTGTAAATGAATCACATCAATAGAAAATAGTATATTAATCAACGAGTGGGAATTACTCACGAGGATGAAGAAGCGTTATCATCTGAGTGAGTGATAGCCATTTCCTGCAAGTGGAATACTAAACTTTTTCTATGATTATTCAATAATTGAAGCAAACTTTGCTATATTTAATTTCATTTGGACGGCACTTTTGAAAACTGTACTTAAAGTGAGGTTAGGTTGTTGACACAATGACAATAAAATAAGTATGGACGGTCAAATGGGCTGTTTCAAAATGATGGATTTGAAGGTTGACATTTTGTCGAATGTTCTTATTGGCTATAAAACAGTGGAGGTATGACGGAGGTATGGTGGTTAAAACAATTGAGTAATGAAAAAAAGTCACTGGTATGAGTAACGAGTTACAATAACCAATAGAAACTGGATTTATAATACATCTATTATTGAATAGTTATAGAAAATAGTATATTATTGAACGAACGGGAAATGTCGGATATTACTCACGAGGATGAAGTTTGAGCTACGAGCCGTAGGCAAGTAGCGTAATCATCTGAGTGAGTAATAGCCATTCCCTGCGAGTGGAATACTAAGTATACTTTTTCTATGATTATCCAATAATTGGAGCGAACTTTGGAATATTCAATTTCATTTGGACGGCACTTTTCGAGAAACTTGTTTAATGAAAGTGAGGTTAGGTTGATAACACAATGTGACAATGACTGTAAAACAAGTATGGACGGTTGTTTCAAAATGTGGTGTTTGAAGGTTGACATTTTGTCGAATGTTTTGATTGGCTCTAAAACAGTGGAGTAATGACATTAGATCATTTCATTGGTTAAGAACAATTGAGTAATGAAAAAAAGTCACTGGTATGACTAAGGAGTTACATTAACCAATAGGAAAGTTAGTAAATGAAAATAAATTAGTTTTTTGAATTACAATTCATTGTTTCGTACTTTTTCAGTATGTATTTATTAACTAAAGAATCATCACCAAAATTTGAAAAATATCGCAATATTAATAACTGAAAAATGTACACTTACCGACAAAAGTAGAGAAACCGACAAAAATTTGAGGAAACTTTGAATTAATAAATAAGTGATTGTGCATTCAAAAACTTGAATACAGTTGTCGGCTCATGTGTCCTGGCGATTTAAAAAAAAAAAATGTTTGGTTTAAAAAATGGACACTTTCCAGAACTTTTTTCTGTGTAATTTTTGAAAAGAATGGCTAGTACAATTGAAAAGAGGGACACATCATGTACTTTCTGAAAATCTCACAATAATTGAACAAAGGAAAGTGTAGTTATAAAATCTTGAACCATTTTAGAAAAAATCATGAAAAATTGGTCATTTTTGCCAAGTTCAAGATTTTATAACCACACTATCCTTTGTTCAAATATTATGACATTTTCATGAAGTACATAATTTGTGCCCCCATTTCCAATGGTGCTAGCCATTTTTTTTCAAAAATAACACAGACGAAAGTTCTGAAAAAAGTCCATTTTTTCAACGTGATAAAAGGGCACTAAAATTATTTTTTTTAATCGTCAGGACACGTAAACTGACAACTGGATTCAAGTTTTCAAATGCACATCACTTTTTTGATAAATGATGCAGGATCAAAGTTTCCTCAAACCTTAGACGGTTGCTCTACTTTTATCGGTCCATTAATATTATTATTAATCAATATTAATAATTGGGGATGCTGATTCTGAATCTGATAGAGATTATCTCACTCATCTAAAATAAGCCCTAATATTTTTTTTTCTGAAAAATCAATTTTCTCAACACAAAATGTTCACTTTACCAAAAAAACAAAATTGAATCTTAGTTCTTTTTTTTCCATATAACTTATTCGCTCCCAAAGAAGATAAACTATACAGTGAGGACGTAAATAGTCCCCCCCCCCCTCTAACTTTTGAACGCATTAATATTTTTGGCTCAAATTTGGAGGTGTTGTTCAGGGTAGGCTTTACTGGTTTTTGACCTCCAAAAAAAAAATTTCAACTGTCAAACTGACAGCTGGGCACCATTTTGAAACAAATTATTAAATGGAAAAGGGGGTCATGTGATACCTCATTTGAAAGGTCCTTCCATTCTCTTTTCACTCCCAAAGTTTGAAGTCCTTAGCATTTTTCTTAAGGAAATGGCGCCATATCGAAAATAAATTATTTGGGTCAAAATACTATCTCTAATTCTTAAAAGAACTTTATTAACAATGAAAAAACTAACCTATAATATAAGTGATTGTTTCTACAACAGTATTTGATAAAAAATTTCAAAAAAACCTAATACTAAAGATAATATTAAGAACGAAATCATGCAAAATTATCTCAATAAATTTTCAAAATGCTGTCCCTGAACCTCTTGACAATAATACTTTGAGCCAAAAATATTAATGCGTTCAAAAGTTAGAGGGGGGGGGGGACTATCTACGTCCTCACTGTATACATACATATTACGTTTTATTCATTGCCGTTGAATAGGTTAAAATCCAGGTTAAAATTTTAAGTACTTCCTACTATATCTTTTTTAAATAAAGGAAATTGAAGTACAAATAAAATAATGTTTTAATGCAATATGAATACACAATAAAATAGGTTTAAAAACAAGAAACACTGAAACTTAAATACATGTAATTGAAAAAAGTAATTGATGACATTTTTTGTGATTGTAATTGAATACATTTTTTTCCCATGAAGTAAAGTAATTTGTAATGATTACTTTTAAAAGTAATTGTGCCCATCTCTGTTTAGGACACACATGTTTATTAGATCTTTTCTACTTGAATTTGATTCAGGAATGACGGCCTATCATTAATTAACACCCTGTTTTCAGTGTTTTTTCTATATTTTTAAATTTTAACTTTTATTCTGTCCGTTTTATTCTACCTAATACAATAGTTACACTTGGATATTAGATTATAAGTTATATATTATATTGTTGATTGTGAAGCTGTACGCTTAATAAAGATTATTATTATTATTATTATTATTGTATTATGAAACAATAGGGAACTTGCATGAAAATTTAACACGATTTTTTGTATTGCAAACCTCGTTAGACTAACAAGAAAAAGAAAACTGTGTTTCTTCATTTTTCATGGACCTTCGAATTCAGCAATAAAAAAATTGATGCAAGTTTTTAGTATGGAGTTACAATCAATTTTAATTCGAAGTGGAACTGTCAAACTGCTTGGCAAGCGGGAATTATTAGCTTATATTTACATTGAGTTTGTCACGCTTACGCCAAATTCTATGTGGATGGTAACATATGATTTCCGATTGACAGTTCCACTTCGAAATGAGTTTGCTGTTATGCATGGGTTTACAGATTCCATAAAAAGTTCGACACAGTCTTGATGAACCCTCCTTTTGGGACCAAGACCGAGGGCATTGACATGCGCTTTCTGGAGGCAGCCATAAACTTATCCCATGGTGTTGTCTATTCGTTACATAAAACGTCAACAAGGTAACTCCCTCCTAATGTTCATACAATGTAAAACTTACAGCCATTACAGAAATCACGTGCTCAAACACGCCCACTCTCTGGGCGTAACCGCAGACGTCTTGGCCGAGCTCAAGTACGACCTTCCAGCCTCCTACAAGTTTCACAAAAAGACTTCCGTAGACATAAACGTGGACTTTATTCGTTTCAACGTGTCAAAATGAGTGCCGAATACGCGCGTGATAACAACAAAATCGCCGTGGTAAAAATCCTACAAACGCTAGGATGGCATTCGATAAATTCAACCCCGCTCGAAGTGCTAACGGACATTTTAACGCGCTATTTAGGGCAATTGGGCAAAATCACCAGCGAGTATGCCAACGAGTTTGGTCAAACCGATCCCAATCTGGACCATCTGGGCCTGACCTTTCAGGAGATGAGCATCCACTTGACCGACTTGCAGGAGTATACGACGTACGTCAACTTTCTGCCGCCGGCCGCTGCAGTGCCCAAGTTCCCCCTGGTTAAAGACAGCAACTTGAATTTCCTCAAGCCCGGCAGCAAGGAGGTGGTCACGCGGCCTATACACATCAACGAGCATTTGCCCCCCATGTATCCGTTGCTAGAGGCGGAGCCCCAGACTGAAACAACTATAAAAACAGAAGTGGAAGAGTTTAAAAAACCATCAAGTCCGGAGTTTCGTCGGTTGAAAAAAGAGGAAGAGGGGGGGAGGCCTACGCGTGAAATTAGCAGCGTTATGATGACTACGTCTGGTTTTCTGTCGCCGGCCAGAGAGGGGAGGTTGCCTGAGGCCAAGGCTCCGCCCCCGCCGCCTGAGCCACCCAAGCCCCCCTCCCCTTTGCCGGTGCCAGAGTTGGTGCCTGTTGTGAAAAAGAAGCGGGAAAAGGTGGGCAAGGAGCTGTTCAAGCCAGAAGATAAGCCTAAAAAAGTCAACACGATGAAGGAGATTTTGAGCTTGAAACGGGCCAAGGCGGTGGCGGCCCATGCCCTGATGCCAATGTCTGTATTCAATCCCATGGCCGACATGAAGCTTCCTCCGTTGGTGGCCACCAAGCCCAAGCCTAGCTTCAACAAGGCCTTGGCCGCCGCCAAGGCCAAAACCGAGAAGCTCAACACAACTATAACTCCAGTGCCTGTCAAGCAAGAGTTCAGGCCTGTTGACAAGCTAATTACTGAGCCTGATAAGAAGAAAATCAACATTTTACGCAAAATATCTTCAGTAAAAGACAAGGAAAAGGCTAAATTAATACAACAAACACAGGATATAGTAAGCAAAATTAACCTGTCCAGTGACATAACAATAGAGCCAATCATGCATCATAGTCCAGTAAAAGTGGAGACGTACTTTGACGATGGAAGTCCGCCAGGCACGCCCCCTACACCCCGCACTCCCGAGTTCATAGCAGGGCAAAGCCCCCCTTTTGTGATGAAGGAGAAGCGCAAGCGCAAGGAGAAGCCGGACAAGCCTCGCGTCAAAAAACCGCGCAAACAAACGTTGCCGCAACCTCACTTTATGGACCCTGATGTGCTGGACTTTCCCATGGGCCGTCCCAAAACCCCCGATGCGTTGTTTATGAAAAAGTCCCATCAGTTCGCCCCCATGCCCTTCAACTTTCCCTTGGCCAGTTTCGGGCCTGGGCTTATTCCCAACTTGGCCAATCCGTTATTTCCTTTTGCCTCGCCCATACCGGACTTTGGGAAGAATCCGTATTTTCAGCCGGTCAAGCCGGAGCCGCCTAAAATATCGCCCAAGCCTAAGGAGGAGAAGATTGTCAAACAAGAGCCCGTGGAGATTGTTCCAGTGCCTGTTGCGCCTGCGGTGATTTTGGACACGCCCATCAAGGTGGAAGATGACTTGGTCAATAAGAAAAAAAAGGATAAAAAGGACAAGGGGAAGAAGAAGAATAAAAAGGAGAAAATTAAGGACAAGGGGGAGAAGAAGGTGAAGAAGGAGTCAAAGAAGGACAAGGTTAAAAAAGAGAAGAAAAAGAAGCCAGTGGATGAGGAAGCGCCCGTCGAGGCTGTGGCCGCCATTCCCAAAATCCTGCTCAAAGTAAACTCGCCCTCCCCCCGTCCAGACACGCCCGATTCCATGAAAAAACTCAACATAAAACCAGTAGTTAAACAAGAAGAACCCCCACCTACCAATACGGAGCTAACGAAAATATCAGCCCTATTTGTGGGCCCGCCCAAACCGAAGAATCCTCAACCGATTCCCGACAAACCTGCCATACCAGAAGCTTCTTCCGGTCCGTCGGGACTTCCGGCAAAACCTCCTGGACGTCCGAAGTTGCATCCATCAAAACCAAAACCGGCCAAGCCGAAAAAAGTCGAACAGCCATTCGTTAAAGTCGATGCCGATGGCAATGAAGTGTGGATTTGTCCTGCTTGTGGACAGCAGGACGATGGACGGCCCATGATTGGTTGCGATGGATGTGACGCTTGGTACCATTGGGTTTGTGTCGGAATCCAAGTCCCCCCTGATGAGAACGAGAACTGGTATTGTAAGCCGTGTTTGGCGAAGAAGAATGAGGATTTGCAGGATAAGAAGAAGAAGCGCAAGAAGAAGGATAAGGTGCATTGATTTGTGTAAATATTGTATATAATTGTGGTTTGTAAAAATATATATGTTGTGGCGTATAATTCTAAATGTGACTTAGCATACTTTTTTTGAGTGTTTTGATGGATAATTAAGTAATTTTTATCGTAGTTAAGGACTTTATATATTATTAAATGGGCAAAACGTAATTATATAAGATTTAAACAGTAAACGATCGTTTTTGTCCATCATATCACTATAACTGATAACAGTTTGAGAAAACATTTAATTTCAAAACAAATCACAGATAAGGCTTATCCCAGCGTTGATAATTTTGTTTTTGCTTTATACAGTTTCAAGTGTTCAAGCAAGTAGTATGTCTGTGATAAATCGAATTTTTTTGGCAAAACACTATAAAACCAGCATAAGAGCCATGTCCAGTCTAATTAACTCACCCAATTACTCATTTTTACGTGAGTTGGGGTTGGAGGAACGCAACAAAGGAGTTTTCGATGGCCAATGGAAGGGTTCGGGTAAAATTGTCCAATCAATTTGCCCATCAAACGGCAAAGTAATCGCAGAAGTGCAAGAAGGTACCGTGCAAGATTATGAATCTTGCATTAAAGCGTCCGAGGAGGCGTGGCAAGTTTGGTCCGAAGTCACCGCCCCCAAAAGGGGGGAGATTGTCAGACAAATAGGGGATGCTTTGAGGCACAAGTTACTGCCTTTGGCGAAGCTTGTTTCTTTGGAGATGGGTAAGTTGGTTACGCCCTCTATCAAAACGGGCTTAATTCGAATTTAATTTAAATTTATTAAAGTTCAAAGTCAAAGATTGTGAACCCAGCGCATTATTGCCCAATAATTATTTACGTTACTTGTCCGGGAAACTATTTATTAAAGTACGAGTCTAGCTGTTTAACGTACAATGTTTTATTTCATACTGTGATTCAAGAGAAAACGTGCTTTTTCACATTGAGAGAACGGTGGTGGCAGTACGTCTCACATTTTTCACTATGAGATGGCGCCAGCCCAACCTAACTACCCCTCCAAAGTTAATGAAAGTTGTATATATTCTTCTAATTCAATTTTACCGGCTCTGATAATATAAAGTGTGTCATTGACCGGGCTGGTAAATGAAACATTACAGTACAGTCTGAAATAAACGTTTGTTTATACCCACAAAATATGTAGGCCAGAGACTGTAGTCTGTAGTCTAATCAAATTTTAGAAAGCTGAACTTTAATATCTTTATTTTAAAAAACTAATTTTTGAAGTTTGACCAATAATCTTGTGCTTGTTCTACAGTGTGTGCACGATGGGGTTTACAAGCAAAACCCTTTATAAAGAATGACTTTTTTTCAAAAAATAAAAAAGTTTTCCCTACTGTCAACCCTGTATACAGGGTGTCCGGAAAATGAGGGAGATCTCTCGGATTCAGATAGGACATTGTTCCGTAAACTTTTTTCCTAGAGGCCTTCTCTACGGAGATACCGGCCCCGGAAGGACGCCACTGGAAATCAATTTTTCTTGAATAACTTTTTTACCACTTTATATAATTTGAAGAAAATTTAATATGATAAACATTAAACCTTACATCTTAAAATACTGCCCTTAAAACATAATTAGCTTGTTTAGTTTACCAGGGGCGGACTAGGTTGTACATTTTAATGCTCACATTTTTAACACCCTGTATGATAAGGAATAAGGAGTTGAAAATAATACATTTTGATACGTTGAGCATTAAGCTGATTAAACTCCTGTTTATTATCGATAAAATGAACCGTTTTCGAGAAAAAACATATTTTTATTGAAAAAACCCGAAATGTTTATAAAAATTAATCTAAAAAAACAATGCAAAATTCGATAAAACGGGTTCACATTTTTTAAAATAATTTCGCCAAGGGCACCACTCGTCATGGCTTTTTCCGAGGTTTTTTTCAATAAAAGTATGTTTTTTTCTCGAAAACGATTCATTTTATCGATAATGAACAAGACTTTTTTGTAGCCTAAGGTTCAGGCTATCAAAATTTTTTTTTTCAAGTCTTTATCATTACATTGAAAATGTAAACATTAAAATGTACAACCAAGTCCGCCCCTGGTAAACTAAACAAGCTAATTATGTTTTAAGGGCAGTATTTTAAGAGGTCATGTTTATTGTTTGTCATATTAAATTTTCATCAAATTATATGAAGTGGTTAAAAAGTTATTCAAGAAAAATTGATTTCCAGTGGCGTCCTTTCGGGGCCTCTAGGAAAAAAGTTTACAGAAACTTGTCATCTGTGAAATTATATTTTCAAGAAAACTCGGGCGCCACCCTCTGGATTAATGTGGTAAGGGACCTACAGTGGAGAAAATAATACAGGAGTCCGATGATATTTCTATTGAACTATTGAAACTTTGGCAATTAGAAGCCAATTTAAATACTGGAGAACAGAAAAATCACTTTTTCTCCTTAATTACATGAAATTTGTTGGTTTTCATGCAAGGGAATTTGAGAGAAATCAACCACATACATGAAAATTTTAAAATAGTACATTTGAATGGTTCAGTAACATTTTGTAAAGGGTGGTGGCGGTAGAAAAGTGACATTTATGCGGAATTTAATAAAAAATCAAAAATGTGAAATACGGCAGAGTGCACAGAAAAGATGGCATGAAAATAAAATGGAAAACGGATGGAAACGGCGCGGTGCTCCGAAGAAAAAACGGTGCAAGATTGTTTGAATTATGATCGTATTAGAATTTGCTCTTTATTTGTTGACCATTACTTCGAGGATAATAAGATGATGGCAAAAATTGTGAATTCCAGTCCTCTAGAAAATTCTTAGATTTATATAAATAGGCTTGGTCCACCAGGAAAACACAGAGGTACTCCTATATACCATGAAGTATTTTCCACCAGGGCTGAACAAATCTTAAAATGGATAATATTGTGGGAGGAGGTTCCGTCATCATTGTTTCTCAAAATTTTGGTTTTTCCCGGATATCTCCGGAAGTATTCGGAATTTCTTGGATTTCAAAAAATCGTATAACATCAAAATAAAGAGATTTAAACGGTTTCCAGTTTTCCAATAATTCTTTCGCCTCAACCTCTTATGTGCTTGGCAAAGTGTTTTAAATCCAAACAAAATTCCAGGCAAAATCCTGCCCGAAGGCAAGGGCGAAGTCCAAGAATACATAGACATCTGCGACTACGCCGTCGGCTTATCTCGCATGCTATCCGGCTCCATCTTCCCCTCAGAACGCCCCGGCCACGTGCTCCTAGAAAACTGGAACCCCCTTGGAACAGTCGGCGTGATTTCCGCCTTCAACTTCCCTGTAGCTGTCTATGGCTGGAACAGCGCCATAGCCATGGTGTGCGGCAACACTGTTTTGTGGAAAGGCTCGGAAACCACGCCTCTGGTATCGGTTGCTACAACCAAAATTGTCGCTGATGTACTACAAAAGAACAACCTCCCCGGTGCCATTGCCGCTCTTTGTTGTGGCGGCGCTAACGTAGGCAAAGCCATGGCTGCTGATGATAGAGTCAAACTATTGTCGTTCACTGGAAGCTGTCAAGTTGGACAGATGGTGGGGGTTGAGGTGCAAAAGCGCTTTGGCAAGAGCTTGTTGGAGTTGGGCGGCAACAACGCATTGATTGTAGCTGAGGATGCTGACTTGCAAATGGTCATCCCAGCCACGTTGTTTGCTTGTATTGGCACCTCTGGACAAAGGTGTACTACTACAAGACGACTTATAGTGCACGAGAAGGTTTACAACGAGGTTTTGACAAAACTGAAAGTTGCTTATGGACAAGTCATTAACAGAATAGGGGATGCCTTGGAGGATAGTGTTCTTATTGGGCCTCTGCACAGTCAACACAGTGTGGACAAGTACAAGAGCACCATTGATCAAATCAACAAACAAGGGGGGAAAATTGAGTTGGGAGGTGAAGTCCTAGACAAACCAGGTTTCTTCGTGGAACCAACAATAGTAACAGGCATCAGCCACAACAGTAAACTAGTGCATGAAGAGTGCTTTGCCCCTATTTTGTACGTCCTGAAAACGTCCAGCGTGGAGGAGGCTATTTCCTGGAATAACGAAGTACCTCAGGGATTGAGTTCCAGTATTTTCACCCAGAATATTGGGAATATTTTCAAGGTAAGCGCCAAAGTATTTGACGTTTAATGACAAAGTAATTTCAGTGGATTGGCCCCAAGGGATCAGACTGTGGCATAGTAAATGTAAACATCCCCACTTCTGGCGCGGAAATTGGAGGGGCTTTTGGAGGGGAGAAGCAAACGGGAGGTGGCAGGGAGTCTGGAAGTGATTCGTGGAAGCAGTACATGCGCAGATCTACTATTACTATTAACCATAGTAAAGAGTTGCCTTTGGCACAAGGAATCAAGTTTGAATAAAAATATTTGCAAAGAAAACTAATCTATTGACTGGAAAATTAACAAATCTTTGATCCTTTAAGGATTGATGTCAATAATTTACATAGTAAAGAACACAGTACGGATATGTCACTACAAGGGCCTGTTGGCCAAATAAGTGTTGGCGCTGCGCTTGCTCATCCCATGACAATCCATGAAAACCTTCAAACAAAACTCCGGCAACAAAACCTTAAAAAAATAGTCACTTTTCTTGTCATCGGGATCAAATTTATCCTTCATCAACGACATCATATAGTCAATCTGCTCAAAAGTGAACACAATGGTGCTGTAATTGTACGTCAAGTCCTTTTCTGTCGTATTATTAAAAGCCCCATCCTTTTCATTGTATCTTTTATGTCGGGACGAATACTTCTTACCCTGCATTATTTCAGACAAATATTTCGAGTTATCATCAAAAAACTTCAAAATTTGTTTTGAAGACAGATCTTTGCAGTCCAGAAGAACCTCCACGTCCGGCTGCGACTTTTGAGGAGTAGAAGGCATCTCTAGAAGAGGTTTTTCCAGGCTTTGTGCCTCTTCTACGTGGTTTTTGTACGTTTTCAGTTGTTTTTGTTCGGCGATTATTTCGTCCACTGACGGTACGTGGATGCCGTATTTTTTAAAAGCAGTGGTTTTTTTGGGTTTGGCAGTTTTTTGGAAGGACGGCAGACTATCGTCGCTGGTGGCGCTGCTGTTGCGTGTCAGTGTTTTGGATTTGGATGTAGATGCGGTGGTTTTGGACAGCCATTTTCCTATAGTTGGTTGGTGGGGGTCGGGTTTCTTTTTTTTACGGTGGGAGCCCACCATGGTTGTCTGTTGACAAATATATCCTGCTATAGATAAAACTAACTTTGCAGCAAGTTATAAGGATCAAATATCTCCGAAACTATTAGTAAAATGGGACTATTTTTAGACGAGGTACTATCAGGTAATAAGGACCTAAAAGACTAGGAATCTGGTTAGTTTGGGTTAGTTTGGGTTAGAGGAGGACAAGTTATACGATGCCAAAAAAAGGGAGTAGGAAGGAAATTGGCAGGAGGTGTGTACGAACTCCTCCAACGGCAAAGATATTTTTTCCATATGTCCGGAGGTGAGAAGGGAGTTTTCCTTCTGGTCGTGCAGTTTCCAGGCATTTTTCCACTTAGAGAGGAATCAAAGCATAAAAGACAACGTGAAGATAAAATGTGACGTTTATATGGTATCGTCTGTCATCATGACAAGCATGTGGCACCCTACGTACCGCCATCTTCTCGAGATTAAACGAACTCTTCGAACGAATTCCATGCACATCAGCGCCTCTCCGTGGATGCGAATCAAGGCTTCCACTTAGGCCCCGCCCTCCATTCACGTTTTTGTTCTCAACTTTGTACAGGGTGGCCCAACGAAAAGGTCCCACCCGTATTTATGCCTTTCCTGGTATATTTTGGGAAAAACGCTCGGACACGTCAATTTTCATTTTTAGGGGGACGTCTTTTCGTGTATGACTGTATAATACAGGGTGTTCCAAAAATAAGATATCGCATTACACTTGACATTTTTAAATGGAAACCCCCAATTTTTTTTCTATTTTTGGATTCTCCATGAAGTTTTTAGTAACTTTTATATAATACAGTTTATACCTATCTTCAACCGTTTTAAAGTTATTTGAATTTTTCATAATTTTGTTTTTATTTATTATTTTCTTTATTCCTGGAAACTTGACGGGGAAGACGTACTTGGACATGTTGGAAAATACAATAGAGCCACGAATAACCGAAATAATAGATAATGAGGTTAATTATAATGAAAATTTCCTACCAGTCAATTCTAACCAATCATAGGCTTACATTTAATTATGTTGCTATGGCAACAACCTAATTTTATCGGAAATCACCCTGCTCATAATCACGTGACTGAAAGATTAATAAGTGGAAATCTCCCTGGCTTTGCATCTGGATGTAGCCCCCATATGATTACAGTGTTGCCGTCCCCACTCTCCCCAACAATCCCAACCCAACCCAACTTTCACAGACAGAGGGCAAACGGCAACACTGTGGTTGGTGCATGGGAGCTACATCCAGCCGCGAGTGCTTGACAGCTGTTAAAAACACTGACAAATATTTTTGATAAATGATTATTTTCAACTTCCAATACAAAGTTGCAATGTTATCAATTATGGATAAGATTGGTTATAACTTCCAAATGTTTTATAAAATCCTGATTCCCTTCTTTCTTCCTCAATGGCGAGTAGAGTAAGGAGCCGTTGGTTTCTTCCACTAAATGCGAGGTGAGTCCTGGGTTATGTTTTTTCCAATGATCAGTTTTGGCATGAAATTTTCTTGCCGAATCTCCCTAGAGTTCGAATTAAAAATCCGGAAAATTTGTTCTCGTTGCGAATTTTTCAAGAAAAAAAAAATTCGCATCTCGACAAAATTTCCAGAAATAATTCGAGCTCTAGGGAGATTATGAGTGAAAATTTCCTACCAGTCAATTCTAACCAATCATAGGCTTGCATTTTATTATGTTGCTATGGCAACGACCTAATTTTATCGGAAATCACCCTACTCATAATCACGTGACTGGAAGATTAATAAGTGGAAATCTCCCTGGCTTTGCACCTGAATGTAGCTCCCATATGATTACTGTGTTGCCGTCCCCACTCTCCCTAACAATCCCACACTGTGGTTGGTGCATGGGAGCTACATCCAGCCGCTACTATTAAATCTTCTCAAATAGTTTTGGCATGAAATTTTCTTGCCGAATCTCCCGCGAGCTCGAATTAAAAATCCGGAAATTTGTTCTCGTTGCGAATTTTTCAAGAAAATTTTCAAAAAATTCGCAACTCGACAAAATTTCCGGAAATAATTCCAGCTCTAGGGAGATTATAAGTGGAAATTTTCTTCATTTCCAACAAGATGGTGCACCACCGCACTTTGTAGCTCCAGTACGACAGTTTTTGGACACCCATTTCCCAAATCAGTGGATCGGACGGCGCGGCCCCATTGAGTGGCCACCAAGGTCTCCGGACTTGAGTCCTTTAGATTACTTTCTTTGGGGACATTTAAAAAGTAAGGTTTTTAGTACGAAGCCAGACTCCATCCAAGATCTTCGAGCGGATCAGGCGGAATGCAGACAAATAACTCCAGAAATGTGTGAAAATGTCAGGAATAGATTTGAGCAAAATCTTTATTATTGCATGGAAGTAAACGGACACCACTTTCAACATTTATTACCACATTGACTTTTTGACACATTATAACTAAGTAATTAATTTTTGTTTAAATTTTTTAAATAAACGGTTGAAGATAGGTATGAACTGTATTCTACAAAAGTTACTAAAAACTTCATGGAGAATCCAAAAAAAGGAAAAATTGGGGGTTTCCATTTAGAAATGTCAAGTGTAATGCGATATCTTATTTTTGGAACACCCAGTATTATACAGTCATACACGAAAAGACGTCCCCCTAAAATTAAAATTGACGTGTTCGAGCGTTTTTCCCAAAATATACCAGAATGTCATAAATAGGGGTGGGACCCTTTCGTTGGGCCACCCTGTATCCATGTTAAGTCGATAATAAATAAATGTTTTGTGTTACCCCGACCTTATTACCAGACAGTACCATGGAATGGAAACTCGGGAGACCGTAATTCATTCGGAATTTTGTTGGTTACCATTGATGGTTCCATTAAACAGAGATATACAGTGTGCCCAGAATAAAATGATATACATGAGGATATTGGAAATGGTAAGAGATACGACGTCGCTTAAATGAAAGAAAAATTGCCTATTTGTATGCCCAAAAATATTATAGCTTTGTTTTAGTTTGAATCGATACGGTAATGTAGATACAGGGTGAAAAAGAGAAATGTCCATTTTTCAAAAACGACAATATTTCGATTTTGAAAACGGATTGAAAAAAATTGTAGGCCTACTATGTTGCGTCCGGTCGAGGTCGATTCCAATATCCCCATAAAGTGCCATGGAAATCATTTTATTCTGGACACCCAAGGAAAAAAATCTGTGATATAGTGCCCATGAGCATTTTCTCTGTAGTCTAGTCGCTGTAGTTTTGAAGAGAAAAATCCGCTTTTTCTGTTACGCTCCCTTGCGGTGATCCTAGAAGCTTGATATATACAGAATGTCCGGGAAAATGTGGGAGATCTCTCGGATTCTGATAGAATATTAAAAAATAAGATGACAAGTTCCCATCAATCTTTTTCCTAGCGTTAGGTTCACAATTTCGTCAAGAGCACCACTTCGTCATGGCTTTTTTCGAGGTTTTGTTTAATAAAAATTGTTTTTTCTCGAAAATGGTTCATTTTATCGACAATGAACAAGAGTACCTTTTCTTTAGCTTAATGTTCAAGGTATCCAAATTTATTTTTTTTAACTCCTTATCATACAGGGTGTTAAAAATTTGAGCGTTAAAATGTACAATCTAGTCCGTCCCTGGTAAACTAAACAAGCTAATTATGTTTTAAGGGAAGTATTTTGAGAGGTCCTTACTACTGTTTATCATATTAAATTTTCATTGAATTATATTGAGTCGTTTAAAAGTTATTCAAGAAAAACCGATTTCCAGTGGGGTCCTTTAGGGGGCCGTATCTCCGTAGGGAGGGCCGCTAGGAAAAAAATTTATGGGAACTTGTCATCTTATTTTTTAATGTTCTATCTGAATCCGAGAGATCTCCCACATTTTCCCGGACACCCTGTATATCCAGCATTTTCTCTTGGGCACATTACTCTACAGATTTTTTTCCTGGGTCTCTATGATGAATAGTTCACGAGACCTAGAGCTTTGTCTTTAAAAATGAATCACCCTGTACATACATTGATATTTGGAATTTTGTTAAGTATCATTGATGGTTCCACTTAAAAATGATATATTCAAGTGAGTTGTGTGAAAGTTTCACGTTGATATCTTCAAAACTAGTGGATATATGAATTTTTGAAAATGATGAAGGAGAAACATGTTATTTTGTGGAAAAACCCCATCTACACCAAAAACCCCTCTAACACTACACTTTAAACCACTTGACAAATGAATTTATAACAAATATAACATACTAACTACAAAATTGAACAAAAAGTGAAAGTTTATATACTTAAAGATAATTTGATTTTAAACCATTGATACTTACGATTAATTTCAATTTAAAACAACTTTCGCATTGATTGTTGAGCTCAATTCACTTAAATTAATAATTTAATGATTAATTCAGTAGTTTTATATGAGAAAAAGAAGAGGTTAAAAACAGATAAACAGAAAATGAGGTTATGATGCTGTCGTCAACCATCCTGACATTTGCCAAAAGGTGTATTCTTGTAAAGTAACAAACCGAGAGCACCCCAGAAGAACACACGTTTTAACAGGGGTGGCAGCAGGAAACGGAAACAACTGTCTACAACGTCACTTCATTCATTCTTCACAATAATAGTAAATTTTTGTATCCACTTATAAGTAACATTTTTCATGTTTACATTAATTTTCAGTTAACTTGTACATTTTTACATTATTTAATCAACTTCAATGTTGCCTTTTTGTCTGGTTTAAGTGGTTTAGTGCGGTTAAAGTGTCGTGATTGCGTTGTTTTTATACGTGGTTCACCATGGATGCCCTGACACAAGAACAAAAAATTGTTAGTATTTTTTAATCAAGTGTGTTGATAATTAAATTAAGTGTTTCCTGTCTGGGATGTGTGATTGGCAATTTTTACACCCACTTTGGGCTTTTGAATGGAAATTTTTGGGACAATAATGAGTGCTTTTACACACCTCAAACTCCAATTAAACTCATTAATTTGCAGGCCGCCGAACAGTTCATCGAACGCATAAACGGTAGATTCAAAAAACGCACCCCCACTGCGCCCATATCTTTATTAACAGCCGTGTGTTTTTTGTACGCGCGAAAATTCGACTTAAATCGAGCTGTAGCTCTTTTTGAACAATACGAAGCTACCCGGTACCGGGAAGGGTTAACTAAGCTCAACCCTTCAAAGGAACCTTTGCACAGTGAGTTGCTGACTGGAAAATTCACGATTTTGGTAAGTAACATCTTGAAAGTGTGGTTATGATATGATTGTGACAGATGGGTTGACAGTGAGGTATAAAATATGGACAGTACTTGTTTGGTTGCGTGAATGAGCTATTGTGTGGTCTCACCAAAGAGAATTGATAATAAAGAAGTGAAAAAGTGTTTTATTGATATTTTCCGTTTTAGCTGAAAGTGAGGTTATGGTGCTGGGTTAAAAAATCTCTTTCATTGACTTGTACTTTTCTCTCAAGAAAGGAGATAAAAATGAAAAAACTTCCTCCAAATAGCAAAATGCTCGAAAAACAATCAAAAGGGAGCGATCAAGAAACAAACTCAATTCAAATAATAAGCGGATTATTCATTTTTATTTTATTTAACCTTACAACTATGGACAGTACTTTATTGTCTTTATACATGGAAGTTGCTGCATGACTGCATGAGAATAAGAAAGTGAATGAACTGCATGAGAATTGAGAATAAGAAAGTGAATAAAAGTTTTGTTGGCGTTTTCCGCTCCACCTAATAGTGAGGTTATGGTGGGATTGTGACAGTTGGCTTGACAATGAGATATAAACTATGGACAGGCTCCGTGGTTCTAATATCTAGTCCGAATTTGCATTTGCAACCAATGAGCGGGTCGAAAACAGAGAAAAGAGAGGGAGTGTTAACTACCGCCAAATTCAAAAAAAAAGAATATCCCAGGGTTTTTAATAATATTATTTTATTATTATTTATAATTTTATTGAATCAACTATAGAATAAAAACTTTAAATAGAAGATACTGAAAATCCTGGGATATTATTCATTTTTAAATTTGGCGGTAGTTAACACGCCTGTTCTTTGGTTTCGACCCGCTCATTGGTTGCAAATAATGCAAATGCAAATTCGGACTAGAAATTATAGAATCACGCGGACAGGCTTTGGCTTATACAATATGGCGGGCTGTAGGCATGTTTTTTTTCCAGCCAAAACGTGACGTAAACGATGCTGCCATAGCTGTATTCACCGCACACAAGCACATTCCCACCGAAAGCACTCATCAAACAACTCTACAGGGTGTTGTCTATCAACTGGACGTGGCCTTACAAAATCCCCTTACCCAAAAGTCGGGGATTGTGTTCATTTATGACATGTCAAACTCGAAATATTCCAATTTCGACTATGAATTGTCGCAGAAAATTTTAACCATGCTCAAGGTAAGCTTTAATTCTCGCGCCAATTCCAACAGCTGCGCAAGCGTCGCGATGCGTCATGACGCTCGACGTCCTCGGAAAATCGATTCAGTGTTAAATCTGTTGCGTATCGCCGTCGATTGGCGTCCATTTTTCTCCGAATAAAATAATTGTTTAATCGGAATTTCCCGGCCTATTGTTTGGAAAATTTCCCGTCAATGTGTGCGTTTTATTAACAGGATTACGTAATCGACAGTGTTGTTTGTGAGTTGGGTGCAATTTTTCGGCTATTTTTGGCTTTTGGCACGTAAGTTTTGTTGATTGTTAATTGCGTATTATCAACGGATTATTTGACCCACTTTTTGGGTGTACTTAGTTTGTTTGTTAGTTTGGGGTAATGGAATGGGGACATGGAGTTTTATCGATTTTTATTATGTGGGGTAATTTTAGATTATAATTCATATGACACCACTGTCATAATATTCGTTATTTTAAAAATTAAACAGTTGACATTTCTACACAATAATCAACTTGAACTGTTAATTTCAATCCATCACCTAAGCTATACCTTCTAAATATCCATTATATGCTAATTTCCATTTCTCCGGCTGGCTTTCCTAATTCTCAATTGTTTATTTAATTTAATTCGGGTATTATATTCAAATTAGTTTTGATCAAAATCTTTTGAAATTTTTGGAGCATTACAAAGTTAATTAAATGAAAAGTGTTACCAAACATCTCTCTTGCAGACCATCAACAATACGAAAAATGTTATGAGAAGTTTTTTATAGAAAATTTATGATCTTCAATAATGGTTATTATAACGAATTTCATGGTAGGTGCTTCCATTTATGAGATATTTCACAAAAACAAAAAAAATCGTTGTATTTTCTTCAGTTGATGTATAGCGTTGATTTTAATTTGAAGCCAATATTTTAATCCGTTTGAAAATTAAATTAGTCAGATTTGGTCGTGGAATTTTGACTTTTGTTTGTTTGGCAATTTTGAAAAATTCGTTGTAATCTATCTAGTTGATTTCTGGGGTTGAACCGATGGTTGAACGGTACATTTTTCAGTAAAGGGAGGTTCAAACTACACTTGATTCGAATTTCAATCCGTTTTAAAATTACAGTTTGCCAAGTTTTATTGTAGAATTTTGACTTTTTTGTTTGGCACTTTTCAAAAATTTGTTGTATTTTTTTTTAGTTGATATGTGAGGTTAGGTCGAACATTTTTCAATAAAGGAAGGTTCGAACTCTACTTGATTCAAATTTCAATGCGAAATTTCAATCCGCTAAAAAATAGCTGCTCGCCAAAGTTAGCTGTGGAATTTTATTTTTTTTTGTTTGGCACTTTTCAAAAATTCGTTGTGATTTTTCGAATTGATGTGTGGGGTTTAACCGAACATTTTCTAATAAAAGAAGGTTCGAACTCCACTTTATTCAAATTTCAAGCCAAAATTTTGATCCGTTTGAAAATTACAGGTTGCCAAATTTGGTTGTGGAATTTTGACTTTTTTCCGTTTGGCTTAGGTTGAAGATTGTTTAAAAAAGGAAGGTTCTAACTTTACTTGATCCAAATTTCAATGCAAAATTGCAAAATTTCAATCCGCTAAAAAATAACAGCTCGTCAAAGTTAGTTGAAGGAATTTTATTTTTTTTTTACACTTCAAAAATTCGTTGTAATTTTTCTAGTTGAGGTGCGGGGTTTAACCGCACATTTTCTAATAAAAGAAGGTTCGAACTCAACTTTATTCAAATTTCAAGCCAAAATTTCGATCCGTTTGAAAAAATACAACTTGCCAAATTTGGTTGTGGAATTTTGACTTTTTTCCGTTTGGCTTTTTTCAAAAATTCGTTGTATTTTTTTTAGTTGATGTGTGAGGTTAGGTTGAAGATTTTTCAAAAAAGGAAGGTTCTAACTCTACTTAATTCAAATTTTAATGCAAAATTTCAATCCGCTTGAAAATAACAGCTCGCCAAAGTTAGCTGTGGAATTTTATTTTTTTTTGTTTGGCACTTTTCAAAAATTCGTTGTGATTTTTCTAGTCGATGTGCGGGGTTTAACCGAACATTTTTTAATAAAAGAAGGTTCAAACTCCACTT
Organism: Orchestes rusci; assembly: GCA_958502075.1. Taxonomy (NCBI): domain Eukaryota; kingdom Metazoa; phylum Arthropoda; class Insecta; order Coleoptera; family Curculionidae; genus Orchestes; species Orchestes rusci. The sequence continues at coordinate 467,122 of OY293305.1, forward strand.
TATTCAAATTTCAAGCCAAAACTTTGATCCGTTTGAAAATTACAGCTTGCCAAATTTGGTTGTGGAATTTTGACTTTTTTCCGTTTGGCTTTTTTAATAAATTCGTTGTAGTTTTTTTCAGTTGATGTGTGAGGTTTGGATGAACATTTTTCAATAAAGGAAGATTCGAACTCTACTTGATACAAATTTCAATGCAAAATTGCAAAATTTCAATCCGTTAAAAAAGAACTGCTCGTCAAAGTTAGTTGTGTGAATTTTATTTTTTTTTATACTTTTCAAAAATTCGTTGTGATTTTTTTAGTTGATGTGCGGGGTTTAACCGAACATTTTTCAATAAAAGAAGGTTCGAACTCAACTTTATTCAAATTTCAAGCCAAAATTTCGATCCGTTTGAAAAAATACAACTTGCCAAATTTGGTTGTGGAATTTTGACTTTTTTCCGTTTGGCTTTTTTCAAAAATTCGTTGTATTTTTTTTAGTTGATGTGTGAGGTTAGGTTGAAGATTTTTCAAAAAAGGAAGGTTCTAACTCTACTTAATTCAAATTTTAATGCAAAATTTCAATCCGCTTGAAAATAACAGCTCGCCAAAGTTAGCTGTGGAATTTTATTTTTTTTTGTTTGGCACTTTTCAAAAATTCGTTGTGATTTTTCTAGTCGATGTGCGGGGTTTAACCGAACATTTTTTAATAAAAGAAGGTTCAAACTCCACTTTATTCAAATTTCAAGCCAAAACTTTGATCCGTTTGAAAATTACAGCTTGCCAAATTTGGTTGTGGAATTTTGACTTTTTTCCGTTTGGCTTTTTTAATAAATTCGTTGTAGTTTTTTTCAGTTGATGTGTGAGGTTTGGATGAACATTTTTCAATAAAGGAAGATTCGAACTCTACTTGATACAAATTTCAATGCAAAATTGCAAAATTTCAATCCGTTAAAAAAGAACTGCTCGTCAAAGTTAGTTGTGTGAATTTTATTTTTTTTTATACTTTTCAAAAATTCGTTGTGATTTTTTTAGTTGATGTGCGGGGTTTAACCGAACATTTTTCAATAAAAGAAGGTTCGAACTCCACTTTATTCAAATTTCAAGCCAAAACTTTGATCCGTTTGAAAATTACAGCTTGCCAAATTTGGTTGTGGAGTATTGACTTTTTTTTCCGTTTGGCTTTTTTCAAAAATTCGTTGTATTTTTTTTAGTTGATGTGCGGGATTTATCCGAATATTTTCTAATAAAAGAAGGTTTGAACTCCACTTGATTCAAATTTCAATGCAAAACTTCAATCCGCTAAAAAATAACAGCTCGCCAAAGTTAGTTATAGGATTTTTTTTTTTTACACTTTTCAAAAATTCGTTGTATTTTTTTTAGTTGATGTGCGAGGTTTAACCGAACATTTTCTAATAAAAGAAGGTTCGAACTTCACTTTATCCAAATTTCAAGTAAAAATGTCGATCCGTTTGAAAATTACAGCTTGCCAAATTTGGTTGTGGAGTATTGACTTTTTTCCGTTTGGCTTTTTTCAAAAATTCGTTGTATTTTTTTTTAGTTGATGTGTGAGGTTAGGTCGAACATTTTTCAGGGAAGGTTCGAACTCTACTTGATTCAAATTCCAATGCAAAATTTCAATCCGCTCGAAAAAACAGCTCGCCAAAGTTAGTTGTAGAATTTTATTTATTTTTTTGACACTTTTCAAAAATTCGTTGTGATTTTTCTAGTTGATGTGCGGGGTTTAACCGAACATTTTCTAATAAAAGAAAGTTCGAACTCCACTTTATTCAAATTTCAAGCCAAAATTTCGATCCGTTTGAAAAAAAACAACTTGCCAAATTTGGTTGTGGAATTTTGACTTTTTTCCGTTTGGCTTTTTTCAAAAATTCGTTGTAGTTGATGTGTGAGGTTAGGTTGAAGAATTTTCAAAAAAGGAAGGTTCTAACTCTACTTGATTCAAATTTTAAAACTACTTGATTCAAATAATGAAAATAACAGCTCGCCAAAGTGAGTTCTGGAATTTTTTTTTTTTTTTTTTTGTTTGGCACTTTTCAAAAATTTGTTGTAATTTTTCCACTTAATGTGCGGAGTTTAACCGAATATTTTCCAATAAAAGAAGGTTCGAACTCCACTTGATCCAAATTTCAAGCCAAAATTTCAATCCGTTTGAAAATAACAGCTTGCCAAAACTAGTTGTGTGAATTTTATTTTTTTTTTACACTTTTCAAAAATTCGTTGTGATTTTTCTAGTTGATGTGCGGCGTTCAACCGAACATTTTCTAATAAAAGAAGGTTCAAACTCCACTTTATCCAAATTTCAAGCCAAAACTTTGATCCGTTTTAAAATTACAGCTTGCCAAATTTGGTTGTGGAATTTTGACTTTTTTCCGTTTGGCATTTTTCAAAAATTTGTTGTATTATTTTTTAGTTGATGTGTGAGGTTAGGTCGAACATTTTTCAATAAAGGAAGGTTCGAACTCTTCTTGATCCAAATTTCAATGCGAAATTTCAATCCGCTTAAAAAATAACAGCTTGCCAAAGTAAGTTGTAGGAATTTATTTATTTTTTTTACATTTTTCAAAAATTCGTTGTGATTTTTCTAGTTGATGTGCGAGGTTGAACCGAACATTTTCTAATAAAAGAAGGTTCGAACTCCACTTGATTCAAATTTCAATGCAAAATTCCAATCCGCTAAAAAATAACAGCTCGCCAAAGTTAGTTATAGGATTTTTTTTTTTTTACACTTTTCAAAAATTCGTTGTGATTTTTCTAGTTGATGTGCGAGGTTTAACCGAACATTTTCTAATAAAAGAAGGTTCGAACTTCACTTAATCCAAATTTCAAGTAAAAATTTCGATCCGTTTGAAAATTACAACTTGCCAAATTTTGTTGTGAAATTTTGACTTTTTTCCGTTTGGCATTTTTCAAACATTTGTTGTATTATTTTTTAGTTGATGTGTGAGGTTAGGTCGAACATTTTTCAATAAAGGAAGGTTCGAACTCTATTTGATTCAAATTCCAATGCAAAATTTCAATCCGCTTGAAAAAACAGCTCGCCAAAGTTAGTTGTAGAATTTTATTTCTTTTTTGTTTGGCACTTTTGAAAAATTTGTTGTAATTTTTCTACTCAATGTGCGGAGTTTAACCGAATAGTTTCCAATAAAAAAAGGCTCGAACTCCACTTTATCCAAATTTCAAGCCAAAATTTCAATCCGTTTGAAAATAACAGCTTGCCAAAACTAGTTGTAGAATTTTGACATGTTTTGCTTGACATTTCCCAAAAATTCGTTTTAATTAATTTTAAAATCGCTGTATTCCGCCCCGAAAACCATCAACTTTATGAGGAATGTTTTGGACGTTTTTTATAAGAAATTTGATGATCTTCATCAATGTTTATTACCATTTTTTATGATAAATGTCATGGTTCAGGACATAAACTGAATCATTGTCATCATCAAAAGCATGAGAACAGATGTACTAATTCCACTCTATAATTGAACAAAGCACCGTTAACAATATGAAGCGAAATTATTCTAATTAAAAACGGTGTCACCTTGCCTTGATTAAATTAATTGTATGCTAATCCCGACGCTAACAAGGTTTGGCTAATTGAAATTCATAACGTACCAATGATTATTTTTCAGGGTGGCTACCCAGCTCGTCTAAAAAAAGTCCTCATAGTAACCGCCCCGTTGTGGTTCAAAGCCCCCTTCAAAATCCTGCGTCTGTTTGTGCGCGAAAAGCTGCGCGAACGCGTCTACACCGTGTCTGCTGCGCAGCTCCAAGCACACATCACTCGCGAAAGCCTGCCCGTCCAATTGGGCGGCTCCCTCGTCCTGGACCACGATGGTTGGCTGGAGCACTGCCTTGCCTCCATGAGTGGTGCCGGGGAAAATCTGCTGCTTTATGGTAATCCTCCAACCACACTTACGCCATCTAACAACCAGTTTCAAGATGACAAGACTCCGTCACCGCAGCGTATGGTAACATCAGCAGGCAAGGACTCGCCTCCGGACACGTGGTCCACGGAGGAAGCCAATCTGAACCCGCCTTCAAGTGCGTCGAGTGGGTTTAGTGACGATGACTCGTTGCATGGCGACGGTGCTGCCCTCACCATGGTGCAGCTAGTTGATTATGTCAGACATAGAGGACGTCCGGGGTTGATACAAGAGTATGCGGAGATTAGGTCGCGGCCGCCGGACGGCACGTTCAATGTGGCCAAGGGCAGGAATAATTTGCCGAAGAATCGGTACACGGATGTGTTGTGCTATGATCATAGCAGGGTGATTTTGTCTGAAATTGATTGTGATAGAGATAGTGATTATATTCATGCGAACTTTGTTGATGGTTATAAACAGAAGAATGCTTTTATCAATACGCAAGGTAAGGTTTTGAAGTTTGATTCAGTATGAAATAGGTTTCTTAAGGACCTTTGGCCAAGACGACGCCGGATTTTTGGAGGATGATGTGGGAACAACATACATTGGTGATAGTGATGACAACGCGCGTTATGGAGCGGGGCAGACCAAAATGTCACCAATACTGGGAGGTGGACGAGGGGGCAGAGGCCACTTATGGCCAGTTCATCGTCAGGACCATTGCTGTCGAAACTGACCCCAACTATATTGTCACTACCATTAATTTGACCAATAAAAAGGTGAGTTTCTTTAATCAACACGCGTCTATACCTTTGATTCAAACACAAATGAACGGTGGGGCCGTTGCGTTGGTATGCCCAGATAACAGATTCTATAGAATTCCATTTTCTGATTCATGTTTTTTCTTTATATGAGTATTGTGATTTATAATGAATAATATTTTAATTTAAAAACTATGCTAACATAATCTCACTATATCGATTTTTGTTTAAATTATTTGATCAAATCTCAAATTAGAACCTTCATACCCAATTTGAATAAAATCCTATGGAAAATAACAAAACTATGCAAACATATCCTCACTATGTAATTTTTTTTAAATTTCTTGATCAAATTCGAAATTACAACCTGCACACCTAATTTTAAAATAATCCGTTGAAAAATAACAAAACTATGCAAACATAACCTCAACATATCATTTTTTGTTCAAATTATTTGATCAAATCTCAAATTAGAACCTTCATACCCAACTTGAATAAAATCCTATGGAAAATAACAAAATCATGCAAACATAACCTCACTATGTAATTTTTTTTTAATTTCTTGGTCAAATTCGAAATTTTAACCTACACACCTAATTTGAAGAAAATCCTTTGAAAAATAACAAAACTATGCAAACACAACCTCACTATGTCATTTTTTTTTAATTTCTTGGTCAAATTCGAAATTAGAACCTACACACCTAATTTGAAGAAAATCCGTTGAAAAATAACAGAACTATGCAAACATAACCTCAACATATCATTTTTTGTTCAAATTATTTGATCAAATCTCACATTAGAACCTTCACACCCAACTTGAATAAAATCCTATGGAAAATAACAAAACTATGCGAACATAACCTCACTATGTCATTTTTTAAAATTTCTTGGTCAAATTCGAAATTAAAACCTACACACCTAATTTGAAGAACATCCGTTGAAAAATAACAAAACTATGCAAACATAACCCCACTATGTCATTTTTTTTCATTTCTTGGTCGAATTCGAAATTAGAACCTACACACCTAATTTGAAGAAAATCCGTTGAAAAATAACAAAACTATGCAAACATAACCTCACTATATCATTTTTTGTTCAAATTATTTGATCAAATCTCAAATTAGAACGTTCATACCCAGCTTGAATAAAATCCTATGGAAAATAACAAAACTATGCAAACATAGCCTCACTATGTAATTTTTTTTAAATTTCTTGGTCAAATTCGAAATTGTAACCTACACACCTAATTTGAAGAACATCCGTTAAAAAATAACAAAACTATGCAAACATAACCTCACTATATCATTTTTTGTTTATATTATTTGATCAAATCTCAAATAAGAACGTTCCAGCTTTCATTTCTTGGTCGAATTCGAAATTAGAACCTACACACCTAATTTGAAGAAAATCCGTTGAAAAATAACAAAACTATGCAAACATAACCTCAACATATCATTTTTTGTTCAAATTATTTGATAAAATCTCAAATTAGAACCTTCATACCAAACTTGAATAAAATCCTATGGAAAATAACAAAACCAGGCAAACATAGCCTCACTATGTCATTTTTTTTTTAAAAATTTCTTGGTCAAATCCGAAATTAGGACCTACACACCCAATTTGAAGAAAATCCGTTGAAAAATAACAAAACTATGCAAACATAACCTCACTATGTCATTTTTTTTAATTTCTTGTTCGAATTCGAAATTAGAACCTACACACCTAATTTGAAGAAAATCCGTTGAAAAATAACAAAACTATGCGAACATAACCTCACTATGTCATTTTTTGTTTTAATTTCTTGGTCAAATCCAAAATTAGGACCTACACACCTAATGTGAAGAAAATCCTTTGAAAAATAACAAAACTATGCGAACATAACCTCACTATGTCATTTTTTGTTTTAATTTCTTGGTCAAATCCAAAATTAGGACCTACACACCTAATGTGAAGAAAATCCTTTGAAAAATAACAAAACTATGCAAACATAACCTCACTATGTCATTTTTTTTTAAATTTCTTGGTCAAATTCTAATTTAGGACCTACACACCTAATTTGAAGAAAATCCTTTGAAAAATAACAAAACTATAGAAACATAACCTCACTATCTCTTTTTTTTATTATTTCTTGATCAAATTCAATAACTCCCTATTCAGACTCTGTGTTCCCTTTTTCCCTTTCCAGTCTAAAAATGCATTAAAATTCCCTAAAAAAGGAAAATTCCCTGAGGTTGTAATATCTCTCTCGCTCTGCTCAGTGTTTCCGAACTCGAGCCGACTTTACCCGAACGAGTTTTCACTTCAAAAGATGAATTTGGATAGTTTGAACCTTGAACCATGTGTGTATGCATTCGGCGCTCCAGTGAAATGCATTTTCGTTGTGGAAATTTGTCGGAAGTATTCGGGAAATCGCCCGATCGTCACCGTGCGCTATTTGAATACACACTAGGGACGGGAAGCTGTGTGTCAAACTTAGTACAATGATTGTGCTGATTGTACTGATATCTTTGTTCAAAAGCATGGTTCAAAACAAACATATCCGGTACATTTGTCAATTTCCAGTACAATTATTGTCTTCGGTCTAGTCACAATTGTCATTGTCAGTCTGAAGCGGTCTGCAGTCTGTGTGAATTCATTCAATATAAACAGTGTTGCCAAAAGTAGGGATAATCATGGTGGTTGAGAATTTTTGAAAACAAAATCAGCCCATCGGCTGTAAGTGTTTCTTTTTTTAATTTCATAATTTTAATTTTGAGAAGCCGGAATAAAATTTGATTCAAACTCACATCAAAGCATATAAAATTATTTCTCAAACAGTATACAGTGTGTCCAAGATAAGGATGCACAACATGGGGATCTCGGAAACTATAAGAGATAAAGTGTCGGTTAAATTGGACAAAAATTGTGCATTTTGATACCCATCAAGATCCCGTTTTACAAATTTGAAAATTCCAAGCCGTTTTGGTTATATCCGATTAAAACCGAAATGTTGTGATTTCGTTTTTATTTTTTTTTTAAAGCTATTTTGAAAGATATGAAAAAACCGAAAACACTTTTTTATTGTCACTTTTTAAGCTCTACAAAATAGCCGTGAGAGATTTTCCGTACGACGTTTCGTTTCGGAGGAATCATCATCAACTTTGTTTTTTTAAATACGGTCCTGGATTTCTTATGACGGATTTCAAGAGCCTCTTATGTTCCTACACCAACGAGGTGTCGCACTAATCAAAAAAGAGGTGTTTGTTTTTAATCCTATTAAAAATGTATTTTTTGTCTCTCTCTTACACATGAGTTCTTATGGAAAAATCCATCAATATAATTTTTTTGAATAATTGCGATAGATTGTTGGTTTATGAACATAAGAGGCTCTTAAAATCCGTCATGAAAAATCCAGGACCGTATTTAACAAAAACAAAGTTGATGATGTTTTCTCCGAAACGAAACGTCGCGTCGTACGGAAAATCTCTCACGGCTATTTTGTAGAGCTTAAAAAGAGACAATAAAAAAGTGTTTTCGGTTTTTTCATATCTTTCAAAATAGCTTAAAAAAAAAAAAAACGTAATCGCAACATTTCGGTTTTTATCGGATATTTCCGGAACGGCTTGGAATTTTCAAATTTGTAAAACGGGATCTTGTTGGTTATCAAAATGCGCAATTTTTGTCCAATTAAACCGACACTGTATCTCTTATAGTTTCCGAGATCCCCATGCTGTGCATCCTTATCTTGGACACACTGTATATCTTCTCTTGATCTGACAAATGAATTGTGAAAAAGGCATAGTTGATGTCAAAAGTTTAAAGTGTGAGTGGGTCGATTTTTGTGCACTTGAGTGTATATTGAATATCGAGATTTTAGAAAATGTTCAATGTGTTTCAGAACTTGAATTGGTTTTGATTTATTTTAAAAGGACAGACATTGAGGAATAGAAAAAATGTTCTCGTGAGTCAATTTTTTGTTCAAAAACTAGTTTTTTGGATTATTTTAAAAAGAGATTTGCCTTTATCTGGTGGATATTTGGACTTATCTTCTTGTTAAAAAAAAAAACGATTTTTCAAAATTTGTAATAGCGAAATCTTCAAAAAAAACTCTGCATTTTTTCCATTAGTCTCATAGTTTCTGAAAAAAAATCTATAATATAAAAAAATATAATATTTAAATCTCAAAAATGGTAATTCTCATGGAATTGAGTCAAGAGTACCATTTTCACGTGGAATTCCTTTGATATTATTGAGTGAAAACTCCGAAAAATGTGGGTACAAAAAGGTTGGGTTAGTTTAGGTTAGTTGATTAACTTTTCCAACTTTGACTCGATATTTCTCAATTTTTTATCAGTACACCCTGTGTATTTTTTGGTGATTTTGATAGAAAATTTCATGTTGTGAATTTTTCCCTAAAACATTCATTTTTTAAACTTCAACTTTGACCCAATATTTCTTAAAATTTTATTTGTATATTTTTCTCGTGATTTTTCATGCTAAATCGATTGATTACAAACACAAGTCTGTATCGCTTATAGTTTTGAAGTTATTAACTTTTCCGTCAAACACATTTATGAATTATTCTGTGAAACATTAATTGTCAGTACACCCTGTATACATAATTTGCTTCCGATTCAACTTTCAAGGTTTCTCTTTCCCGAGTACATCGGGAAGTAGTTCGGCTCCACCGTACACAACCGAAAGCCCATTCATAGTGTGAAATTATGTTTCTACGTGGAGTTGCCATGTATCTTATTTAAGATTGTTGATCTAGAAATTTAGCAATATAAACCAATAAAATCACAGACGGACGAAACACGTAAAATATCCCACTGGCAATTCACATCATGGCCAGACTACGGCGTGCCATCATCCGCCAAAGCAATGTTGGAGTTTCTCGAAAGGGTGCGCCGTCAACAGGCCAGCATGGTCAGTGCTATGGAGGACACGTGGGCGGGTCATCCCCGAGGCCCGCCCATTGTGGTACATTGTAGCGCAGGCATTGGCAGAACAGGTACTGGAATGACTTAAACCTGCGCAGACTGTACTTTCCGGTTGCAGGGACATTTTGTACTTTAGACATTTGCATATCGAGGCTCGAGGACACGGGCACGGCGGACATTCGCGGCACAGTGGAAAAAATCCGATCACAACGAGCCTATTCCATCCAAATGCCCGATCAGTATATTTTTTGTCATTTAGCGCTGCTAGAATACGCTCTTATGAAAGGGTAAGTTGATGGGGAGTGGGGGATTGTTCTGATTGGTGTTTCAGGTACCTGCAGTCAGTCAACCTGGCAGGATTTGATCAGGGTGATGACGATGAATCAGAATAGTATATTTCTATATAGACAACGAACTTGATTCTATTTTGTCTAACATTTTGAATCTCATATTATTCAAATCTGTATATAAAAATGCCCGTAATCGTCCCTTGTAAGAGTGTTCTTCCCAATGTCCGTCTATACATGTAATTTGAAGAATCTATTCTTCATAATTGTATAATAAATTATATGTAACGATTGATGTGTGATAGATCCATATTCAACAATATTTTACTAAAATTAATTGAAAAATCTCCATAATTAAGGTATAATTAACATTAGATTAATGTTTCTCGTACTAATTGTCCATAATGCATCGATGACTCACTGACGGCTAATCCGGGAGATTTGTACAGAATGTATCTTGAAAATTCAATCAAAGACTGTCCCCTTTTAAAATCTTTTGTGTATTAATTAATTAATTAATTTCGTAACGGTAATGTGATTATATTTATTTATGAGACATTTGTTTAATGTGAATATTGTGTTTTATTATTTGATAATATATAATTGCTTTTTATCTGCCAGTTTCTGATTATAATTCGTCGCATCAAATTGGTGTTCACGAAATCACTTGAAAACTGGCAACCATGCGGTAACCGTGTTATGGTTTGAACACTCTAACCTCATTGGTTGGACAACTATGGACAAAAAGTTAAACTAAAACGTATATGCTTATGCAATATGTGGACTGCATAGTGAAGGTGCCCCCACCAAAAAGCAAGCTATTGGCCAGCGCACTACCACCGTGCAAGGGGGGTTGATGGTCGCCCTAAAACCTGTCCAGCTTTCCCTCAAAGCAATGTCTGATTTATAAATCATCTATTGGCTATGTGCAACATCCGAACAGTGACACCTTGTGTCAGCAACTGGCAAAACTGTAGGTTATTTCCATACATGATCAAATATAGAGAAAAATACCTGATACGACCTCCAGTGACTATCAGTACGGATAATTTTCATTCAGGTTCATTTGATAATAATTATTTCTATCAATAAAATAGAATATAATTGTAATTACAATACTTACGTGTATAATTTATCGTTTTTAGTGTTTTGACGTTGAAAACTGAGGTTATGAAGATGTAAACATCAACTACACTGTTGCCAACTTTGCAGAATTCTCAGTAGTTCCGGTGAATTTGAATGAAGGTCGCGAAGTGGATTTATAATTTACCTGAAATTAATATGGTAGGTTGGAGAAATATGCAATAAACATAAGAAAAGTCAATAGGCAAAAAACAATAAAGAAGTAGTAAAAAAGGAGTACAAGCAAAGAAACGAAGCCTCTTGAAACGGAAATCCATCACGGATCCTGGGGACCGCAAAATAAGGCGGGGCCCCACTTTGAGCCCCATGAGGCGGAGCCCTACCATAAGGCAGAAACCCCCAAAACGAGTTTTGGCTACATTATGAGAATCGGGGCCTCCTTGAGGCGGAGCCCTAGCACATTATGAGACTCAGTGGCCCCCTTGAGGCGTAGCCCTACCACAAAGCCGAAATCCCCAAAACGAGTTTTGGCTCCATTTTGAGACTTGCGGCGAAGCCCTATCATGGGGCTCGAGGACAAAAGTGAGGTGGAGCCCCACTATGAGGCCAAGTGGCCTCCAGAGTTGAGAAAAAGGTTCAAATTGCATCAGGAAGGAAGACAGTAAGTAAGATGAACCAGTTGCACATAGCGAATAAGTTTCCGTCTCTACCACATCGACGTGAGATACCGTTGAGAATTACTCGTCGCTATGCTAGAGGGCGGAAGTAGTTGCTCACATGGTAGATTGGCAAAACAAAATGGTGATTCATAAAGATGGCGATTCAATTATACAGTGAGGACGTAAATAGTCCCCCCCCCTCTAACTTTTGAACGCATTAATATTTTTAGCTCAAATTTGGAAGTGTGTTTCAGGGTAGGCTTAACTAAGTTTTTACCTCCAAAAAAAATTTTCATCTGTCAAACTGACAGCTGGGCACCATTTTAAAACAAAAAATTAAATGGAAAAGGGGGTCATGTGATACTTTATTTGAAAGTTCCTTCCATTCTCTTTTCACCCCCAAAGTTTGAAGTCCTTATTATTTTTCATAAGGAAATGGCGCCATGTCGAAAATAAATTATTTGTGTCTAAGTAGATACTATCTTTTATTTTGTATTAGGTTTTTTTGAAATTTTTTATTAAATACTGTTGTAGAAACAATCACTTATGTTATAGGTTAGTTTTTTCATTGTTAATAAAGTTCTTTTAAGAATTAGAGATAGTATTTTGACCCAAATAATTTATTTTCGATATGGCGCCATTTCCTTAAGAAAAATGCTAAGGACTTCAAACTTTGGGGGTGAAAAGAGAATGGAAGGACCTTTCAAATAAGGTATCACATGACCCCCTTTTACATTTAATAATTTGTTTCAAAATGGTGCCCAGCTGTCAGTTTGAAAGTTGAAATTTTTTTTTGGAGGTCAAAACTTAGTAAAGCCTACCCTGAACAACACCTCCAAATTGAGCCAAAAATATTAATGCGTTCAAAAGTTAGAGGGGAGGGGGACTATTTACGTCCTCACTGTATGTTCCAAATGGAAGTTTCATGGTTGAAAATGAAATTTAAAAAAAAAACCTGTTTTCACATATATACAGGGTGTTCCAAAAAGTCTGGGCGAGGTCTAACTTTCTTATTTCAAATTGATCTCTTTTTTTTTATTTGATGTTTGGGTTCTCCTTCAAATTTTAATCATTTTTATGTATCATATCCTATACCCAAGTTTGATGTATAAAAATATATTTGATATTTTATAAATTGAATAATACTAATTCATTGTTATAAAAAAGTGGAATATATCTATGGTTTCGAAGTATTGACGTAATTGTGTGTGTAGGATATACCAAAACTTCACTGATTTTAAATTGATACCCAAAAAATGAACAAAAAATAAAATAACGTCTTGTATAAAAAAAAAATCTTTTGAATCAAATGCAGAATTATTTATACTTTGATACTTTTACACTTTAAAAATACTTAATGACGTCACATTTTCGTCAATACGAGCGTCAATAATTCGAAATCATAGATATATTTGACATTTTAACAACAATAAATTATTATTATTCAAATAATAAATATCAAATATCTTTTTATACATTAAACTTGGGTATAGGATATGCTACATTGAAAATGTTTAGAATTGAAAGGAGAATCCAAATATCAAATAAAAAAATAGGGTATCAATTTCAAATAAGAAAGTTGGACCTCGCTCAGACTTTTTGGAGTACCCTGTATATGTGAAAACAGATTATTCAAAAAGTTCATTTTCAACCATGAAACTTATTTGGAACATCTTTTTCTAAACCGTCAAATTGAAAAGTTAGAGGGGGGGGCATTTATAATCAATAACCCTGTACAAGAGGCTTTCGAGGGAGGTTTTTTACCATCTGGAACAACACAGTCAACGGCTGTGACTCACTGACTCCGTTACACCAGTCTGGAATGACGTGACGTCTGGATTCTCCCCAGAGGCTCGTGCTTGATGATCAGCCAATGTCTCAGAAATTTCTTCAGATCTCAGAGGGACATCTCCCAGTGAAGGGATTTTGTTGAATTTGTTTCTGGGTCGTCGACTGAGCTTCCATAAAGAGTTGTCCTGAGTGGACAATCCAGAAAGTGTCCTGATCCAAGATTTACATTGGAATTTGAAGATCGCCCTCCGAACGCTATGTGCGCCATATTGTAATGGTTGATCAAAATTGTACGTTCGTTGTATACATTTATTGGAACGATCTATCGCAATTTCATCTTATTTACATTCTTTATCTGTATGGAAAGAATAACAATCTTTTGAAAATTTGCAAATGGTGTAATAATCATATTAGTTAACACCATTCTGGCTAAAATCGACTTGACTGCTTCTTTGAACGTTTCCATTAACTAAAAATGGGAAAATTCATTCTCAAGGCTGATCTAGAATTCGGAAATGTACCATTATAATTATTCCAAATTCATAAGTAGAAGTCAAATTCCCTTCTTTGGTAAATATGAATAGAAAGTGCATTATATAAACGCCATATAATTAGCTTCCCAATTTTGTTAGGTATTTGTTTTCGCACAAAGATTTGATTCTACCTGGAAAAGAACAGAAATTACGTCAGGCGGTGCAAATCAAGAAAACCTACCTTGAATCACATTCTTCGCCATACCATAAATACACGTAGCAACACCAAAACTGAAAAGAGGCCTGAAAATTGGAAAAACTAGCGCTGTAACTAGTTTGTTTTCGATCACCATAAATGGACCAACTACACCAATTATTGGGAATACTACTGAAATGAACATGTAGTATATTTCATATGGCTGTAAACTACTTTTTTTAGAATAATGGCGACGGCTTTGCTATGGCTCACTTCAGGCCCATCCTTGTCTTTGCTCAAATATTAAAAGTAACCAAAAAGCATGCCCACAATGCCTGAACCAACGTTGGGCCAAAACGACAAGTAACTATTCAACAAACCATCCGTCAAGAAATAAGTCAATTTGGCCAATTGCCTACAATTTTCTGCTAAAATCGATTGCAAAATAAGTCGATACTCACTTTAATCCGATATAGGCATTCACACTAACATCGTACTGATACGTATACACGACATTGATCGCGTATACGACAACAAACATGACGTAAATACTTTTAAGCACATCTAGTTTCTTGCTGTTAAGCACAACGAAGAAAAAAACTATTGCTACTAGTTGTAGTTGAAGATCGATTGATAAGGACCACATTCCTAGATGGCACTGAACAACAACAATATGACATTTTTGACAAATGGTGGTACTCACCATCTCATCAGTTTTGAGCCAGTTGGTGGCCATTAGCAGGGTCACCCACCAATATTTGCTACATGCTTGTTCTGTCAAAGATCCAAGAGCCAATGTCGTGGGACCCATAGGAAATATTATTGGGCGAAAAATATTGAAAATATCACTGCAGGCCATACCCTGAAAATATACGATTTTTTTTACCCAACTGTCTGGGTAAAGTTTAATCAAGTTGGGACAGAGATATCTGTCATGGTCTGACGATGCCTTATTTGAAGGTGCGTATCGAACCAGTTCATTATGTGGTAACTTGGCAACATTGAACTTAGTTGAAACAGCGACGTTGACTTATTGGTGGTGTGACGTGCCCCGAGATTTTCCGGGTTTGATTCCCGACGGGGATGAGGGAAATCGCTTGATGTTAAAAAAACTGCTCGAGCGCCACCCTCTGGATTTATGTGGTAGAGGGCCCACAGTGCCTATCGGGTAGCTTTTATACTGTGAAGAAAGTCCAGGCGTTCGTTATTTCCAAAAAAACTTCGCAAATTTCCGCTCTGAAATGGATAACTGAACTTTCTTAATAAAAACACTATGGTAATGAAAATAAATCAATCAGTCTATTTGTCCCAATCATTAACACAATTGGACTGGTTAGCAACCAGTCAATAAAAATAACAACCAAAATCGACAATAGTCTGATCTTCGATCAGCAAAAAGGAAAATCCAAAATTTCACTTAGGAAATAATCTACAGAGAAAAATCAGCCTAATCTCTCCCGGCGGAGAATCAAAAGTACAGCTAAATAATTCGCAAATTAATGGCAGCCTCATATCGGCAAAAATAGAACGTGAAGCGGCAATGTGTAACGAAATAATTTTAAAGCGGGTTTTCACGGCGAAATAGTTGAACAGAAAAAAAATAGTGGTTTAAAGAATACGATTTCTCCGACGACGCGACGTAGAGAAAAAAAAGGTATCGGGAAAAGTGACGCGACAAAAACATATCCAAAACACGAAAAATAAAAAAAAATGTTATACTCGCTCATGCGGTAACTCCAGGAGCCTCTGTATTTTTTCTTTTTTGTGTCTGTGATTTCCCATTCGACAAAGTTTTTTCCCCTGAACGCAATTATTTTAGTAATCTAAAAGAAACACAAAACCCCTGAGTTTCCAAGAAAACTCCCCTGATATCCCACCCGACAAAACGTTCTCCTGAATTCACATCACAGAAAGTCTCACCTCGTGGTAATAAAAGCAGATGAAATTGAAATAGAAAATTGTAAGTTGCGTCGTTCTCGCAACGGGCCGGGTCGGGCACTTGATGCGGGTTCCCACGTGGTACAGCTACTCTCGGTACTCTCGGTACCCGTACTGACTATATTTTGATCAACATACCTGAGAACTATTTTAAACACAGCCTGTCTCGCATATCATAAATCATAAAAAAGTTTGTAGGACCCCCAAACCTGCTGATATAACTTATTGCATTCCTGTGAATACCTGCAAAATATTTTTAGCTTCAAATGGTCGAATCCACTTATTTGACATACAAATTCAATATAGTCAGTGTTTTCGATATTTCGTTGCGTGAGAAACATCCCGATATGGCCAAAAATCACTACAGAAGATTGCATAGTCCTTATACCCTGCATACATTTTAAAGTCACAGTTTTTGCTTGAGGTTTTTTCTTCAAGTCAAATAAGGAGAAACAGCACAAAATTCGTTTGACTAAAACTTGTCTATTACTACTGGAACACAAAGTACCAAGTAATTACCTGGAGAGTCTGAGTCACTTCGTCCAACAACATTTTCATAACAAGTTGCTACAGCTAGTAGCAACAGGTACAACGTACCCACTGTGCTGGAACCAGACAATCAACCAAAACCAGTTTTAGTTTATGGACTTACAAAATATAAGATGGCGTATCAGAACCATTCCGCCAACTGGTCTTCATGCACCGAATGTCCATCAACTTTGTGGTAACATTGAAATGGTTCAATTCCTGGTTAAGTTTCTTCACAACAAAGTTCTCTAGGTTCGTGTTGTTTGAGCGCGGTATACATAACGAACGGTACACCACAGTTTTGTTGTATTGAGTACGGTATTTGCTTAATTTCTATAAAAATAATCTTAATCCTGTAAAGACAGTCCATGTTCAAAGACAGTACAAGTATTCTGTTAATAGTACAACTAAAACCCTGCCACATCAGCACACAATCTACAGCAGTGCACGGATGGGTTGATACAATGACTATGATTGTACAGCAACCAGTACAATTGTCTTACCTGTAACAATTTCCAACATTCTGAATTATTATCCTGCGGAATTAGTTTTAATGTAACGTCACACCATGAACTCGTCTACGGGCATTCATAATAGTTTTCCGTGTCAAACAATTTGGGATATTGCTCTGAAAATAACATTTACATGTCCCCCTTTTTTTTTTATTTTCACTTACGGGTATTATTACACAAGGTCTCATTGGCGAAGGTTTTAATTATGGTGAGCAACAAAATGGAAACGATAACATTTTCAATGCATCATTTAAAACGGAGAATCAAGTGCTTTTATAATGTTATGTTCAATTTAATTAGCACGTGTGTTGTTTTGCTAATTATCAACATCAATCACTCTGAACGGGGAACTTGCATGAGAAATTATATCGTTTTTTTTATTGAAAACTGAAGAAAATCGCAAAAAAATCAATACCTACGTATTTTTTTATTTCGTTCGAATATAATTTTTCCAAAAGTTATTGAAGATTAAAGTCCGGTATATACATATAGGTATACTGAGCATGACTATGACGTCATGTCTCCTCATTTTTCATGAACTTTCCAATCTAGCTATAAAAAAAATTGATGCCAGTTTTCTATTACCATCATTATTTGGGTAAACTATATTGAATTTGATGACGAATTTTTCGTTGTATTGGAATTATTTAACCTCCATATCTGTGGCACAGCTTAAATATTGTTTGAGCTATCAAGTCACAGGAAAATCATGTTATTTTCAAAAGTGACACAAGTCGAAAAAAAAATAGATAAAATAAAAATTTGCCTGAATCTATGCTACATGTACAGGGAGTCCGGGAAAATGTGGGAAATCTCCCGGATTCAGATAGAACATTAAAAAATAAGATGACAAGTTCCCATAAATTTTTTTCCTAGCGGCCCTCCCTACGGAGATACGGCCCCCTAAAGGACCCCACTGGAAATCGGTTTTTCTTGAATAACTTTTAAACGACTCAATATAATTCAATGAAAATTTAATATGATAAACAGTAGTAAGGACCTCTCAAAATACTTCCCTTAAAACATAATTAGCTTGTTTAGTTTACCAGGGACGGACTAGATTGTACATTTTAACGCTCAAATTTTTAACACCCTGTATGATAAGGAGTTAAAAAAAATGAATTTGGATACCTTGAACATTAAGCTAAAGAAAAGGTACTCTTGTTCATTGTCGATAAAATGAACCATTTTCGAGAAAAAACAACTTTTATTAAACAAAACCTCGAAAAAAGCCATGACGAAGTGGTGCTCTTGACGAAATTGTGAACCTAACGCTAGGAAAAAGATTTATGGGAACTTGTCATCTTATTTTTTAATATTCTATCAGAATCCGAGAGATCTCCCACATTTTACTTTCACACCCCTTTTTTTTTTTTAATGTGTGCACCAAAAATTTTGAAACTTGGCATACTTCAATTACTGTCGAAATACTACTTTTTGATGTTACTGACGTACTTTTAGTATTCAAGATGGCGGCTGGGCGCCATTTTGAAACATTTTTTTAAATGGAATGGGGGGTCGTGTGACACCTCATTTTGAAGATCCAGATGAGTACTTTATAACCCTTGAATATTGAGTCGATATCTTTAAGTAGTACAAAATGGCGGTACATTTAATTACTACATTGATACATACACTTAAAAAAAAAAATCGTCAAATTCTGCTGGAAATAATCTTGACATAAAGTTTGGGTTAGGAATAAATGACAAAAATGTCAAAAAAGCATCTTTTGAATTAAACTTGACGAATTTTTTCAAAAAGTGTATGTATCGATGTAGTAATTAAATGTACCGCCATTTTGTAGTACTTGAAGATATCGGCTCAATATTCTAGGGTTATAAAGTACTCATCTGGATCTTCAAAATGACACGACCCCCCATTCCATTTAAAAAAATGTTTCAAAATGGCGCCCAGCCGCCATCATGAATACTAAAAGTACGTCAGTAACATCAAAAAGTAGTATTTCGACAGCAATTAAAGTATGCCAAGTTTCA
The DNA here is from genome assembly GCA_958502075.1 of Orchestes rusci. NCBI lineage: Eukaryota > Metazoa > Arthropoda > Insecta > Coleoptera > Curculionidae > Orchestes > Orchestes rusci. Next base: position 486,125 of record OY293305.1, read on the forward strand.
AAATTTTTGGTGTACACATTAAAAAAAAAGGGGGGGGGGACCTTTTAGAGCCGCACTGTATATGTAAAATGTTACTAGAGTACCTGTGTCCGTATATCATAAAAATCACTCATCACACGATCACAAATGTACAGGATGTTCACGTATATTTTGGCCAGTGGCTATCTTCGTTAATATTAACCCTAGAGAATGCTTCAAATGGGCAAAGTTGAAGTATTTTTTCTGAATTAGTAGAATTTTTTATCAGAAAAATAATTGAGTAAAAGTCGATTTTTTTTTTTAAAATGAGAAACCCTTTATTTTAGTTCAATAGAGAATTATTTTCTGATTTCAAATATATAAGGGTTGTTGGTCTTATCTTCAAAGGTTATACTATATTAATGTTTTTCTATACATGAAATAGTTGACTGGTCGTTACTTATCAGCCCATTCTGTCCAATTTATTATCATTTTCCCTTGAAAAGAGAATCGTTAATATCTTTATAACCGTTAGAGATAACACCCCTAAGCCATATACAGTGTGTCCAAGATAAGGACTTATAGCCACTGAAAGATTTGACTTGATTAGTCTTAATTTTTGGAAACCCTGTATAAGATGACAAGTTTATTACGATTGCGATATGTAATATGTTAATATGATCTATTGTAACAGTTAACCGCAAATTTCACTTACATATACTCTTCAAGTATTTGAGACATGAAAATTAGATGTGTTTTTTCAAATGGCATTATTCAAGAAACCTTGAGGTTTAGGTATTTATAAACCTCAATCAGAGAATCTAGGGGATGCGATTTAAAAAAAAGACAACTTTGACACTTTCAAGGCTTTTGGGACATCCTGTATAATATAAAAATAATTTTAAAATGTAACCGTAACTGGTTCATTTGAAACTGAATATTTTGTTTTCCATTGTACTAGGTAGCATAGGGATCTCGAAAACTATAGCAGATACGAAAAAGTTTAAAATGGCAAAAATTTGCAGTTTTGCAAGTTCTACTCAAAATCATTTTGAGTTTAAAAAAATTGACAGTTGTTAAAACGTATTTGAAAAAAAAAATGATTTTCAGTGATTTTTCATAGTTATATCAAAAACGTCGCTCAGAGTTAAAATTGCCAAAAACTGGACTGTTTTTTTTTAAATTTGACAATGTTGCGTTCGGCGAGGTCGAAAACAACATCATAAACCACCGGATCTAACACAAGGTACCCCCTTTTCCAGACGACATGGTTTTACTGGATTATTATAAATAAATGTTCATTATTTATTGTTTTTTTTTCTGATTCATGTTTTAACTGGTGTTTAGTGTAATGGGTTGTATCACTCGTCAGCATACTGCCTCTATCCATACCAAGCATAGAGCAGATAAGAAAATCACTACTGTACCATCAGTCAGTAAAAATATTCAATCATCTATCCCGAAGTCGCTTAGAGGGATCAAACATAAAAAAAAATTAAACGAATAAGGCACCTTTTCCTCTTCCTATCCTACTTCAAAAATACAGATAATGAACTTCTCAACGAAAAATTGTGTACAAAATACAACTTGGCAACGTTGTCATCTGTCAATAACGTCAGGATTCAGGCTACATCCATCCATGCTTATTTCTATCAATTGACTTCACCATTTTTTTTTACACTACAGGCAAATCACCTGAATGGTAAGATTAAGAACAACAGTAGCCTAGTTTACACCGACAACTTAGTCCGCGGACCAAGTACTAAATTCGAACTATATCAGAGCCAAATATTTGGTTCGAATGATTTAAACAGTTGCGAACTAAGCTGGTCCACTCTTGGTTCGGTACTTGTCAGCAGGTGTACCGAACTAAATTTGGTTCGATCTGGATGAAAATTATTGGGTTATGTTGATTGTTATTATTGTGAATTGTGTTGGTTCTGAGTTTCTCAAGGCAATCTGAGCGTACCTACTTATGTTTTTTTTTGATTACGAATTGTGTTGATAAATAATTTTGACTTGTTTTTGACGTTTGACGAATTGCACGCGTATTCATTTAGTTCACGCGTTGCAAAACGGTGTAAACGGACGAGAAGCAAGCATTGGTCCTACCGTACTATCCCCACCCACTTGGTCCTATCGGAACGAACTAATCGAGTTATCGGTGTAAACTAGGCTAGTAAAAAGATAAGATTTCAAAGTCCACAACCACAAATCGCTAAAGTTCATCAGTTGTTAAATGTTGTATATGTTGTATAAAAGAACCGATAATGGACAACTTGACAACATTGTCACCAATCAATAACGTCAAAATTTCAGCTACATTAAGCCAAGCTTGTAATTTGTAACGGTCACAAAATGACTGTTGAATTCAAATACAATGTTGACGATTTCCATAAATAAATTCACAAATTGGATGTGCATTTTTAACTGAAAATGCTCAATATGGCAACGTTGTCATATGTCAATAATGTCAAAGTTCAGGCAACGTTGCTATTCGAGGAGTATTTTGTTTATTTTCTCTTTTAATGTCAGTAACTTTTCATTTTTTTCTGTATATGTATACAGTGTGACCCATTTATTTTCGGGTCACCCCGAAAGATGGCCCGTTTTGCGAGATGCCGAATCCAGTGGCGTGCACAGTTAATCAACTTTTTTTCAGGGTGACCCCAAAACAAATGGGTCACACTGTATGTATGAGTATGAGATCAATATTTTTTTCTATTGTTTATAAGTATTTGCTTGGTCTTCAAATAAGATTATTTGATCTGTAGACTGCCCCAAGTTTATTCTTCTGCGATTGTTTAATAAACAACAGATCGTTCTATCTATGTTGCCAAATGTATTCGTGTGTTTTCATAAGTGACTCAAAGGTTATGAGAAATATCTGTTTCATAAAAAAAATCTATATTATGCAACAGTAAATGAAGATAAGTATAATCGCAACAACAAACCCCAAACAGCAGGATAACAAATTAATAGAATATTATCAACAGGAAAAGACAGCTGTCAGCATTTGTCAACGTTCCAGCGTTGCCGGATTGTTATTTTATCCATTTCGTGACTATCGAACAAAAATAATTGAAAATTTGGAATTATGACTTTCAATTAATTTCCGACCCCTGTCACGTCACTGCTCTGTCAAAATGACATATCCAGTCATGCTGTTTTGAAAGAAATCCATTCAAATGAATTGTCTTCCAAATTCACATTCACACCATGTACTCCAGAACGCATTCGGGAAAAGTTGACTCATTCAATTCAAGTAAATGAACCATGCGCACTAAGTCCCATCTAAACTAGACATTGCAGAATACAAAATTTTGGAACAAATTGGCGAGGGATCATTTTCGGAAGTGCTCAAGTGCATCGATCGCACCACAGGGGTGCTGTTTGCCGCCAAGCGTTTGAAAAAATGTTACAAATCGTAAGTTTGTTATGTAAACAAATTCGGGGATTAGTTGAAGGGGTTTTAGAGAGAGTGCCGTGTCAACTTGTGCGGAAATTGTGGCGTCCCATAAAGTACCATTTCATGCAAACATTTTAAACTTGCTGGAACATCACTAGTAAGTATACGGTTTTGTGGGTCTAATCAACCAAATCAGCAGTGGGGCAGTGATTCGTTCTCAGGTCAGGCTACGTTTATTTTCGAGTTGATGGATTTGAGCTTGTATGACTATTTGAAGGAGAGGATTCGGCCTCATGTTAAAAGGTAAGCCCTTTTGTGTCCAACTTAATTCCAAATAAATTCGATAGAGGTCTATCCGAACAAAAATCCAAAGAATATTTATATCAAATCATGCGAGGCTTGGAACACCTTCATCGGAGTGGACTGTTCCATCGAGATGTCAAACCCGAAAACATTTTAATCAAGTTTCCTTCAATCGATTACATGCGGCTGCAGCGCATTAAAAAGGTAACCGTACCACTATGATAGACAACTAAATAATTAACTCCAGTTCGAGCTGGTGAAACTAGCAGACCTAGGCTCAGTACGGGGAATCTACAGCACCCCTCCATATACAGAGTACATTTCCACAAGGTGGTACCGCTCCCCCGAGTGTCTACTGTCCAGCGGACATTATGGACCTAAAATGGACATATGGGCCACTGGTTGTGTGTTTTTCGAAATGCTAACGTAACCATCAACGATTAATAAGCAATCAGTGATTAATTAGTTGCAGATTATTGCCGTTATTTCCCGGAGTTGACGAAATTGATCAGCTGCACAAAATCCATAACGTCATAGGCACCCCCTCGTCACACTTTCTTCATAAGCTAAAATCAACGTAATTGACTTTGATTGAGTCTAAAAAAAATAATCAACAAAAATAATTTACAGTTCAAAAAATTGCATTTCATTTCCAAGAACCCGCGGAACGGGGTTTGATTATTTGCTGGCGCAAGCCGATAGAAGTACAAAAGCCTTTTTGGAGCTGATGCTTGAATATGATCCGGATAAACGGATATCAGCGAGGAGGATTTTGAAGAATAGCTACTTTGATGATGTGCGGTACAAGTTTGAACCTCCCATGGAAGGGACCAGGAATATCAAGAATAATGAACATACTTCAAATTATAACAGACATGCTTATACTCAAGCGGTAAGGATTTATGTGATACAATGGGCATTGAATTAACTTTAAGCTCCGCCTCTAATAATTATTAGATAACTGAACTGCGTGAATCTATTAGACATAGTGGGAGGAGTTCAATCTTCCAATAAAGTCGGACGTTCAGTTATCCGTCCGAGAGTCACGTCATTTCTCCCCTCCATTAGTTTTTAAAGCGCAGCTATAGGTCCAACTGATCTGCTATGTAACCCTTCCAGGAAAAAAGCAAAGAAAAACAGGGTCTATAACAATTCACAGTTCATTCACTTGTCAGATAGACGTCCATCTTATTTGGAAATGTCTCCTCAGACTAACCTATAGCTGCGCTGATGACGCCTAATAGGCAGAGACGTTTGTAGATTGAGGAAATAATTTTTCTTCACCCATCAGCCATCTTGGGGTTTTCCACACGTATCTTCCTGAAATGTGCTTAACCACAAATTCCTTGACAAAAATAAGGCGATCTAGGCAAACTTACCTATATCCAAAATTGCTTCGTTAACTCTACAGAGGGCATCAGAGATTCAAAAAAAAATTAGTTTTACCTACATCTTTTGAAAAATATATATATATATATAAATTGAAAAAATATGCTGGGCTAAGTAGTTATGCTGGAAAAAAAGAAATCAATAATGAAATATCTGTGAAGCTAGTTGAAAAAAAATATATTTTTTGTACAACCTACACGTAAAGTTCACTTTTCAATGCATGCAAAGCAGGCGGAAAGTCGCTGATTTTGGCAGCCGGGCCTAAAAGTACATTCGCGCCCGCGGGCGCAAAAGTTGATCGCTTAGCAACGGTTCCTTGACTCTCAACGCCTCTGAATCTAATAACCACGTGACAGTCTAGCATACTAAAAGGAAATAATCACGTGACAATCTGGGTGACAATGAATCCGCACCACAAAAGAATACGGGAACACACCTATTGTAACCATGATTGACAGTTGTCAGTTGTCTGACTTGTCAGCAGTGTAGTGCAGTGTATCGATTATTTATTTTTATATATTCTTTTTGAAATGATTACAAACTGGTTGTACAAAAAGCACTGTTTGCACCACGGACGAAAGATGATTTTGACTCGGCTAATATCTGCCCTCGCTTCGCTCGTGCTGCTACTTATACCCTCGTCAAAATCGTCTACTTTCCGCCCTTGATACAAAATGCACTATTCTGGCACAACCACTTATCATGTTGGCAAAATTTTTCAAGAGAGAGAAAAACTCCCCAATACATTGAACTTTTAGATAAAAACATCTGAATTATCAAAAAGTCAATGCCAAAAAAAATCTAAAGAAATAACTACATATGACGTCGAAACAAAAAACGTAATTTCATGGCAAGATCAGTATACAAGAGGTTGCCACACTTCGCCTGAGGTAAGAGACGGAGGGGGGAAAAATATGACGTCATATGCAGTAGACTGAATCCTGTCATTCGATTGCATCGGTCCGTGTCATGTGTCATTTGCAAGGTTGCCAGAACTACTGTTTCAACAGGAGATCCACTGATTTCGCCCATTGGTTTCTGTTCTACTGATTGTGATAGTGATTATCAGGCAACACTGGACATAGATGACGTCATGACCGTAAAAGTGAGGCAACCTGTTATATACTGATCTTGATTTCATGATCCAAGACTATGTACCAAAAATTATCAAAATTTATTTGCACGTTTTTGAATAATGTAGAAAAAACCTTTTCAAACGTAGATCAGTTCGTTGTTCATTTTTCTATCCATAGTTTGATTATTATTATAAATGGATTGCTTTGTCGGTAGAATCAGAGTTGGATAAGGAAAGAGGGACAAGAGAAGTGCAGTCACTTACCTGGAATATGTTCTGCTGTTTTATCGACGTTTTATGCTTGCACAGATCTGGATTAGTATTTTTTCCGTCTTCTTTGGCCCCTTTTACGGGTTATTCACCGCGATTATGAGGTTTTTGAAAGAAAAAGTTCCGATTTACACTAGTACAAAGTAACGAACGGAAAACTGAACGGACTTCAAGCTCCGCCTCCGATTGAATAGGGAAAAAGGTCTTCTAAATAGTGGGAGGAGTTTGATATTTACTCTTCCAAGAAAGGGGCGCAGTAGGACGTTCAGTTATCCGACCGTTCATCACGTCATTCCCCTCCCCACAAACGGACTGAGTGATTTACGCACATTCACTGATCATAGTGGGTGGAGCTTCTTCCAGAGTCCGTTCAGTTTTCCATCAGCCAATCAATATTCCAGGACAAGGCAAACTATTTGAAAATGCGCGTGAAATGTTACGACAAGAGCAGCGCAGAAAGCACCAAAAGAAGTACCCCATCCATCGAAATTCCCTACTATAGTCCGGCAATGCATCCGAAAAAACAAACCTCTTTGCCGATAGTTGACTATAAAATATCGAGATATATCGATTCGTATACGCGTAGCAAGTCATCGGATTCGAACAAGAGCAACATTTCGATGCAGAGGAACGTGAAGAAAAGCGTCGAAGTGATTTTGAGAACGTCCAGGTAAGTTTATATTTTTCCCAACACAAACTGATGTTTCGTTCAAAGGAATGCCGATTCTGTCAAAAAGACCACATCGAAAATTCCCACAGCACAACGGAAAAAGTCGGGGTCAACCGAGTCACGTGTCTCGAAAGCGGGCAAAAGTAGTACAAAAGGTAGTAAATTGTTTTAGGGCAGCTTGAAATAAATTGTTGATTAATTCTGATGTTCATTAAGAAAATAAACGAAATAGTCCATTCGATTTATTATTATCTTAGTCACTCACTCTATCACATAATTTCAGAGTTCTATTGTATGAAATATAAAGGGTAACTGAATACTAATCATTGTCATTCCAACTATGTAAACACAAAATATAAAATTAATTATCATCATAAAATCACTTATAGTTTGTACCATAAAGTCATTGTCTTTTATTAAAAAAAAAAAAATACAGACTAATCTACAACTCGCTGGTAATCAGGGATGTTTTGTTGACGTTAACTTCCAACAAACCCGGATTAAGTTGTGTATATCTGTAATTATTCACCCCTTATAATATTATAAGGAGCTAAAAACAATTACTCACCTAATATTCCGCTCCCTTAGCCGCCCAATAACCACCGGCCGAATCTTGGCAACCCCGTTTTTGCTATTCTTCCCTCTTCCCGTGATAATCTGCAACTTCTCCGCATTCTTCACACTGCTCAGCCTCAATAAATTTATGTTCCGATCCAGAAAAATATCCAAACATGGCAACGCCTCTTTGATGTACAAAAAGTGCAAATCCAACGTGTTAAAGTCGGCCAGACGTTTCGAATGCTCATCGATAAAAGCAGTGGCAGCCAAACTGTTGGCTTGCTCGTAGAACTGTGTTTGTTTCGAGGCCAGTCCGCTGTAGAACTGTGCCACCTCGCGCATGCCATTTTGATGGTAGTTCTTGGCTTTGTCGTAGAGTTTTGTGCGCAGCTCGAGGTACTTGTTGGCTTCGGCGCGGTAGTTTGTAGCTGATTCTGGCTCGGTTTCCTGTTGCTTGAACACAAAGTTTAAGGAATTCGTATCCAGCATTGAGGCAGTCAATGGTAGTTGACTGACATTGACTGCCTCCCACTGAACAGCATTAATTCAGGGCATTTGATGTCATATGAAAATAAAACTCTCAGACAACAATTTTGTTTTTGAGAGGAAAACTTATAAGGCGTATAAGCCTTCATCTCATGAAGGTTAGAAAATAAGGGGTGGGGTCCGTTTGGGTTGGTTTCAGTTCGAGAACCTATTGACAGCCTTTACTCTTCCAACACTTGGCAACACCGCCCATCCTGCTCACAAACTAAATGACAGATGGCGCTCAAACTCCGCGTCAATATAAAGGACAGTTATGCCAACTTGGCAAACAAATGAATATTGACAATTCCTTCGGACGGGCATTTTAAATGATCAATTCCCGGTACTTTCTTGGCAGAATGTACTTTTATTATTTCAAAAGAAAATTTGAAGTCCCAACAAAAAACCTGCCTGGTCCGAAGTCTCGAAAGTAGAAAAAAAATTGTCCAACGGGTTGGAAAAAATGCATTTTTCGCGAATACCGAATAAATATTACTCAAAAACGAAAAAACATAAAAATCACATCAAATTTCATGATTCTAAAAACATTTTCTAAAAAATGCAACAAAAAAAACGAATAACTCAGTTTTTCCCATTTCATAAGATCAGTGATCAGCACCTACCACTCCTCGTCTGCATGCATTCCGGTGTTGATTTTTTTTTCAGCACTAGTTATGCCTTTTTCTCCCTCTCTCTCTCTCTCTCTCTCTCTCTCTCATTATATTCTCTTGGTCTGGAAGAGTTGATTCTTGAGTTTCACCCCCTGCTGTCAAGAATGTCATCGAATAGAAGATTTGTATGGTAAATAAGTACAAATGACAAATTTGGAGTTTAGGTAAAGTAGTACAGGTGGTTGGAAAAAAACAAAAGTCAGTGAACGCGCGGTGTTATCAAACTAGTCTGATAATACCGCGTCCCTTATTGGAGAATACCATTTTCCAAAAATGGGCCTGTCACAGCATTATTTAATTTTTATTAACAAAATTTGCAAATATAGTCATCATTAAATTATTTTGGTCAGTCCTCAGTAGGTGCATAGATTTTACAATGTCTTTGAATGGATGATTTGAAACTATATTTTTCCATCAGGAACGTTCAGATTCTAAAGCGGATTTCATCCAATTTGGGTCCCATAACGTTGTTAATTCTTTTTCGAGGAGATCTAGCAATCTGAACCCTAGTCTGATAATACCGCGCCCTCAGCACGCAATTACCACACGGCGTCATTTCGAGTTTATGCCAAGATTTTTCGGAAAATGAAAACTTGAAACAAACGATTGTAGCCACACAGTACTCCTAATAAGAGTGATAATGTATTGCGGCAAATTGTCTTACATTCGAAAGGTACATACCTCGATCCAAAAATGTATAAACTTTATAGGGTCTGTGAAAGTTGGGTTGGGTTGGGATTGTTAGGGAGAGTGGGGACGGCAACACTGTAATCATATGGGAGCTACATCCAGAGATGCAAACCCAGGGAGATTTCCACTTATTAATCTTTCAGTCACGTGATTATGAGCAGTGTGATTTCCGATAAAATCAGGTCGTTGCCATAGCAACATAATAAAATGCAAGCCTATGATTGGTTAGAATTGACTGGTAGGAAATTTTCACTTATAATCTCCCCGGAGCTCGAATTATTTCCGGAAATTTTGTCGAGTTGCGAAATTTTCTTGAAAAATTCGCAACGAGAACAAATTTCCGGATTATTAATTCGAGCTCTAGGGAGATTCGGCAAGAAAATTTCATGCCAGAACTATTTGAGAAGATTTAATAGTAGCGGCTGGACTCACCTCGCATTTAGTGGAAGAAATCAACGGCTCCTTACTCTACTCGCCATTAAGGAAGAAAGAAGGGAATCAGGATTTTATAAAACATTTGGAAGTTATAACCAATCTTGTCCATAATTATTGATAACATTGCAACTTTGTATTGGAAGTTGAAAATAAATCATTTATCAAAAATATTTGTCAGTGTTTTTAACAGCTGTCAAGCACTCGCGGCTGGATGTAGCTCCCATGCACCAACCACAGTGTTGCCGTTTGCCTTATCTCTGAGTGTGAAAGTTGGGTTGGGTTGGGATTGTTAGGGACAGTGGGGACTGCAACACTGTAATCATAAGGGAGCTACATCCAGATGCAAAGCCAGGGAGATTTCCACTTATTAATCTTTCAGTCACGTGATTATGAGCAGGGTGATTTCCGATAAAATTAGGTCGTTGCCATAGCAACATAATAAAATGCAAGCCTGGTAGGAAATTTTCAAGACAAAATTTATAGGGTTTCAGCAGATACACAATTTAAAAATATTACTGTGTATACAGAGTGTTCTAGGGAACCGTGGCGTGATTTTTTTTTAATGGCAACTGATTAAACCCTGTATAAATTATCGCAAATCTGTTTTCAAAAATCAACTAACATAAAAAAAAGCATATTTGCAAGATTTAATCCTTTGTTTTTGTAGCTTATTTACTAACATCATGTTTTTTTCGTAAAGAATCCATTTTCATTAAAAAATTGGGGTTGCCACTTGAAAAAAAATGTATTTTTTGACGCCATGCTTTCCTAGAACACACAGTATTTTTGAATGGTGCAAAAATCCCTATTAGTTTTGTCTTAAAAAAAAAATTCTATCTCTTTTGACAAGGGAGAAAATAGACTTCCACACACTAATAGGCCACCCTGTATAACATTTAATGCCTTAAATCAATGCCGGCACGTTTTCGATGGATAACCCTGTATAAATAATTGGGATCTTATAAAGATTAGGTATCCACACATCGATAATTTTTTAGGGGATTATAAAACAATTCAAACTCGAAAAAATGCTGAATAAACCACTTTCAACACAAAAAATTATTCCAAAACAAACTAAATTTTCATCAGAATTCAGTACAAAAACTTTATCACATTGCGACAAGCTTCATATTGAAACTCACATGCAATGTTGTCAAAATTACTAACAAAAACTTATCCAAACTAGCCTTACCAACCCATGTCCATCATACATTTAAATATACAGGGTGTTTCAGAATAACATGCTAATAATAAAGGGGGTGATTCTTGGGCTTATTTTAAGAAAAAAAATTCATATGAACGTATGTCCTAAACGCCTTAACTTTTGAGATACAGGGTGTCAAAGTTTTAAAAAATAGATACTTTTTTTACAATAACTTTGTCATTACTGTAGATATCTTTATGAAATTTGAGTCATGTATTTTAGGCATTAATACTCATTCTTTGATGCACCAACAATTTAATTATTCTGACCAGTGCCGTCCATGCGGGTTTTGGTTTGCATATTTTTTGGGAAAAAAGTTAAGGCGTTTAGGACATACGTTCATATGAATTTTTTTTCTTAAAATGAGCCCAAGAATCACCCCCTTTATTATTAGCATGTTATTCTGAAACACCCTGTATACCCCATTAAATAAGTTTTCTAAAATGGCGCCAAAATGAAAATACAATACAAATTCTACCCATTCTCAATAAAGAAAAGATATCCACTTGGCAACACTGCGCGAACTTCGATCGTTATTTGGTGAGTAATGACTTGACAATATTGACAATAACGAATTCGCGATCAGTTGTAAATCAATATTTTTTGAAAATATGTACAAAATACGTGAATACCTATTGTTCACAAGAACCAATATTTGAGCTTACCTCATCCTTTTTACAATAATTATTATGGGCCTCCCACATCTCATCCAAAACCCCCGTTTGGATGGGCGGGTTTTTAATGGCCTCCACATCCAGATTGTCCGATCCCACATTGACCAGCAAACTATCCACGGTGTCCTTGTAGACGTTGTCATGCGCATGCAGCAGTTCTACCAAAGTATCCTTGTCAACGTTGGGGAATGATCTAAATAGCTTCTTCCTGGTTAACTTTGCCGCTATTGTATCTGGAGTGGCATCCTTCCACTTGTCAATCTCCCGTTGCCACCTCCCCAACTCCTTTTGCTCCCGCATTATAGCACTCAAATCTTCCGGCTCGGCCTGAGATTTAACCTCTTCAGACTGTAGCTTCCTGGCAAATTCTTCGTCTTCTTTGACTAAGTCGTCCATTACGACCTTCTGCATCTCCATCTGTTGATAGACTGACTCAATGTAGAACATGTACAGTTGTCTGGCAACGTCTACAGGCATCTGCACTACCGGTAAGAACCCTTCGGGATAAATCAAGCCGGGTTCGCCAAAATGTTGCTCTAGTTGCTTGACAAAGTGGTCGCCCATGTTGATTTCAACCGTATCAACAACATCAGAGTCTTCACTTTTAACCTCATCATCATCAACGTCCATTTCCGAAACTGAAGATTCCGACTTTGTCAACCCGTAGCGCTTCTCGCGTATCTTCATCAGTTTATCTGAGTAATGATGGCTGTTGATGTTGAATTTGCCTTCCAGACATCTTTTCAGTTCGTCCACTTCTTCAGTGGTAGCAAGGCGTTTGGGGGTGGTTGGTTGATCATATTCACTAGTGCTACTGCTGCTGCTGCTGCTGGTCACTTCAATCACTTCATCAACCTCATTGACAATAACCTTCAAGTTTTCGTCATTTTCCGACAGCAGCAGCTCCATGGTGCAATCAAAATTGTAGTTGCACCTTGCAAACCACAATTTCACAACGTTTGAAGGTATGTTGGGGAACACCCGACATAGATCCTCTAGCTGTTGGTCAACGAAATCTTCAGTCATGCAGCTTTTGTCCAGCACAATCTTCTTGGGCACCCCCTGTGGCTTAACAGGCACGTTTCTGTTAATATCACGGTTGTATGTAACAAGAACGTCCCCGTCATCCCAGTTGCCATCAGTAAATGTGGCAATGTCGCGGGTTTCTGCTACAACAACCACTTCGTCTTCTTCTGATGGAGGTTGAGGAGAAACCGATTCAACCGGCATAACTATGTCCCACAACCGCAACGCACTCTCGTCAACCCCCCACGCGTTAACCCCATCAAACAAGCTGCTGCTTTGCTTCATCATGGGCTTCAGCACCGGCGTTGTTAGCTGACTAGAGTCACTGGTCATGAGAATATCATCAACCGAGGCACTTTTGGGCGGATCGTGAAACTCCATGAAATTGACATTGACAGGCGGATGTTGTCGGAACTGAGGCGGCTTCTGTAGGTGGTATTTGAAATCGTACGCGCTGAGCAGCTTCATCGCGGTGACGTTTTTCTGATACCGATCCAGCATGTTTCTGATGCTGTTCTTACTAACATTGTGCGAATTCCTCTTGACAAGTTCCTTATCAAAAAAACACCATGGAGTGTCTGGTTCTAGAATCTCCACGTAATATCCATAGTCGATGGCCATACCGGCGTACGGTTTCATCTCCCACATTTCCGTGTTGGTGTTGTCAATGATGACCGGGCTATAACCGGTGCGCATGGCATTGAAGGCTCGATTGTGGTTCCATCCATGCGCATGACCAAGCATGTTGGGGTCGAACATGTAAAAGCCGTCTTTTTGGAAAAAATCGTCTGTGGACAAAATGTGCTTGTCTGCATTTTTTGATCCGATCGTCTTGTCGAGGATTTGGCGCGCTAGATATGATTTTCCCGAACCAGGCAGGCCGCGCAGGATGACCAAAACTTTGTAGCCTTTGTTGATTTGATTTATTGTGCTTTCGATGTCCAAAGCCTTTTTTGACTTGTTTTTAGGTGGCATTTTTCTTGGGGACGGTTGGCTGGATATTTCGATTAAATGTTGGATTGAAAGGTTATCTGGAAGAAATCAAAGTTTGTCCCCAAAAATATTATGCTAATGGCATGTGTTTGTTTTCAGTTCGTATAACAAGCAGGGTTCTTTATTTGATAAATGACATGCGTGAAAGTGCCTTCTTTGTCCAGTAAAATAAAATAATAATAAAAACAAGCTTGTTAACGAAAAAGACAGGTTATGACGAGTGAAAATCACGTGACAATCTGAGGCCACATTCTCATGACAGCCTGTGTCGATTTACTGGCTGTAATTTGAATGTTTATTTTTTGTGGAAACAGTGCAATATTAATGACCATAATTTGTGTTTGATATTTGATAAGCGGTATCATTGATAACAGGTAAGAGACTGCCAAAGATTTTTCAAATAAAACGTTGAATCTATGATGTACTACATACAGGGTGTCCCGGAAGTATTGGAAGTTTGGGAGATATTCAAGTTCTTTAAGATATTTGCGTATGACCCTTGCTTTCGTAGTTATTCGTTTTTTTCCGTGATAGCTTCGAGACGGCGTAATCAATTTCAATGAAACTTGGACATTTTACGCCTTTGACTATACAGGGTGTCTCACGGTGACGGTCACCGTATTTGTAAACTCGCTTATTTTAAATGGAACACCCTATATATTATTACATTTTTGGATTCTACGTAAAATTCTAGGCAAATTTCATGTATCATGTCCTATACCTTAGTATGAGCGTTTTTGAAATATTTTAGTTTTTATGTCAAAAATGACGTTTGAAGGCTCCTATTTAAATGTGAATTTCACCTATAAGAAAGCCTTCATTATTTAATTTGTATTGGATTTCTTGTTGAAAAGGACCTACTTAAATAGATTTTTCACAGCAATATGAAAACTATTATTACAGGGTGGGCCAAAAATAAGATCAAAAATTAAATTCAGAAAACGGCCAAAAATCAATTTTTCAAATGGAAACCCCTAATTTTTATGATTTTATCTTATTGTGCATTTAAAATAAAGGTGAGTTTGTATAAGATTGTCCTCTCCAAAAATTTTTTTTTTTATTTTTTTTTTTTTGAATTTTTGGAATGAACAATATTAGGTAAACTCACCCTTAGTTTTAATGCTCAATAAGATAAGATTATAAAAATTAGGGGTTTCCATTTAAAAAATTTGATTTTTGGCCGTTTTCTGAATTTAATTTTTGATCTTATTTTTGGCCCACCCTGTAATAATAGTTTTCATATTGCTGTGAAAAATCTATTAAAGTAGGTCCTTTTGAACAAGAAATCCAATACAAATTAAATAATGAAGGCTTTCTTAAAGGTGAAATTCACATTCAATTAGGAGCCTTCAAACGTCATTTTTGACATAAAAGCTAAAATATTTCAAAAACGTTCATACTAAGGTATAGGACATGATACATGAAATCTGCCTAGAATTTTACGTAGAATCCAAAAATGTAATAATATATAGGGTGTTCCATTTGAAACAAGCGAGTTGGCACCTACTTCCGATATAACCGGAAGTCGCGCAACGTAGCTATTATTTTATTTGAAGAGAGCATCCTTTTAAACCTCACTATACAAATTTTCAGAATTCCAATCGTTTAATTTCCCGAAATATTCTGATGGACGGTCACTGTGAGACACCCTGTATACATACCCCTAGACCGGGCATCCTGTAATATACTTGACGCCAATAACAACATCAGCGAGTAGATGTACGTAGAGCTCAAGATCAGTATATAACTTTTACGGTCATGACGTCATCTATGAGTTGTCAGATGATCCCTATCAAAATCAGTAGAACAGAAATCCATGGGCAAAATCAGTGGATCTCCTGTTGAAACAGTAGTTCTGACAACCTTGCGAATGACATATGACAGGATACGATGCAGAACGATGCAATCCAATGACATGATTCAGTCTACTGCAGACGCTCGACACCGATGACGTCATATTTCCCCCCCCCTCCGTCTCTTACCTCAGGCGAAGTGAGGCAATTGTATACTGATCTTGCGTAGAGCTTAGCTTGATTCGTGTAATCATAGTACGAGAGCGTAAGCTGAGGAGGAAAAATTAATATTTGCACAACTTGTATTTTCTTCCTCATATGCTTTAAGAACAAATAATAAGAAATTCAATATAAAATTTTCTCAATTGATGCAATCAATTTATTATTTTAATATTTTAGAATGTAGCTATGATCTTTTTTTTTTGTTTGCCTATACAGAAAACCATGATTATGACAATCAGAGTTTTCAAATATCCTACGGCAACCTAGATTTTCGACAAAATTAATTCATAAACAAGTCCGAGGAAGGCGGGACTTCTCGTTTACATAGTTGCCAATAATATCAACGCAGATGTTTATGAAATACGCGTATTCAAGTGCAAATGCGATATTGCCAACAATAGCTCAAAAACCACTCTCTTTCTTTGTCGTTCTCATTGCACGAAAGGCGTCAAAACATTGAGTTTTATAAGGCTTTAGAGAAGGAAGCCTTCAAAAATAATGGCACCATCATCCAATTTTGGACGTATGTCTTGAGAAATTCACTGTATCGCTATCCTTGTCGAGTTATATCTATCTGCGTCGCCGAAAACTGACCTGCTTTGGACGCGGTTGCCGATTTGGGCAAATCTTCATCAATGAAAATTCCTCTGTGTACGAAATTGATTGATAAGACATGATACAATGAAAATTAAGGAGGATTGAGTAATGTTCATTTTTCAAGAAGGTGCATCAAGGTTCACTATTCTAGATTATCGCATAATCAGACACATTTACAACCATGATTTCGTGTGAATCAACTCAATGTTGAACAACGGTCATTGTGTCTAATGATGATATT
This sequence comes from Orchestes rusci, assembly GCA_958502075.1. Classification (NCBI taxonomy): domain Eukaryota; kingdom Metazoa; phylum Arthropoda; class Insecta; order Coleoptera; family Curculionidae; genus Orchestes; species Orchestes rusci. Next base: position 502,828 of record OY293305.1, read on the forward strand.
ATTTCATAATATCATAAATAAGGTGAAACATTTTTGTGCTACTCAAAGCTTAATTACTAACATTCATTAAATAATGATTTTTTGTGCATTGGATACAGGATACAGGCGATGCATAGTAAATATTAGTCCTAGTACACGGCAACGCTGCCTTCAAACAGCTGGTTTCGATTTTGAAGGTAGTGCGGTGATGCCATGGGGTTTCAACTTGAAAACTTCTACTTTCGTGCTTGTGAAGTGTTGTATTGTGACTTTATTTGTGAAAAATGGTAAGATTGTGCTTGCTGTGTCAAAAACTGGACCATTCGGATCCAGAAATCACCATTCACAGGTAAGTGTCAAATTTGCATTGAGCATTGACTGGAGAGGGATCCAGTGGTGTAGAGTGTAGGCATCATCATATTTCATTCATGAAAATGAGGATTTTTCAATCTTCAGGAAGTTTAAATGTTTGTTTTTATTCGTGAATAGGTAACAACGAAAAAATGAAACTGATTTGGAAAAAAAGCCTGAATGGTAGTGTTTTATGCAATAGGAACCGATTGTTCTCAAATAAGAAAGGATATTCATATTACTTGAATACCTATTCCATTATTTCCTCGATTATTTCATACACAGTCAAGATGAATTATTTATTGGATACTTCCTCAACTGTCTTATTTTCGTTTTTTTATTACAATAAGGTTGAAGTCTTCAGTAAGAATGCTTACTTTTACAATTATTATTATTATAATCACTTTTTAGAGCTCTTAAAACCTCGCGTTTATCTCGAAATTAACTTTTTGACATATCGCCCTCTTTGCCTGTACCTTTCCATTGGAATTAAAAATTTTGACGACGCCCAGTCTTTCTTCCAGTAAAAGCGAAATATAGTTTTTCCAACAATTTGCTCGAAACCAATCAATAGACTTTTATGAAGGGACATTTTTGTCAGAAACGTCAAATAAAAAAGATAAAGGGGGTCTAAATTAATATATAAAAAAACCTTCTACAGGGCACAGCTAAATGGACCCCGCAATTCACTTTTTAATTTGACGTTTGGAAAAAAGTTTTAAATAAAAGTTCAATGGTTGAAAATAGATATTTACCCTGTTCCCAAGCTTCCGAATAAACCTTTACATTTTAAAACGTGCCAGAAAAAATGTCAATTTTGTTTTTAAGGTAGGTATAGGATATATAAAAAATGTTTAATTTTCTGGAGAATGCGAAAAGTGAATAGAAACTGCAAATATTGGTACTTGCAAATTGAAGCAGGGTACCTACGCATTATGTATTGTTTATTTGCCCATACTTCTTTGAATGTATATCTAGACATAAATGTTTTTGGGCCAAATTTATGTCTAAACATACAAAATTAAATTTATGTCTAGACATTAATTTAAAGAAGAATAGACCAATAAACAATATTGCTTACCTGCTTCAATTTGCAGGTATACTATATTTCTTTGAATTTATCTCCACTCACTTTCCAGCACTGATAATCATTTTGGTATAGTTAAAAATAGTTTTTCGGCCATTTATTTATAATACTTTTCGCCTGTACATATACTTATGTATTAGAAACAAGAAAAGTAAAACGTTGCTGTTTCCTATTTTTTATATTTTTTTCTTGTTATCCAATTTTAGATTTCCAAAAAATAAAGAGCTGCGAAATATTTGGTGTTCTTTGGTGAGGATTGACGAGGACCGACTTCGAATCAAACCTCCCTTTTTGTGTTCGGCCCATTTTAACCCACAAGACTATTTACGTAACATTGATGGAATCAAATATTTAAAACCGGGAAGCTTGCCAATCATGACTCACCGGCAGACCATACAGTTTCCCGTCTCCAAAAACAAAAATCATATGGCAAATTGAGTAAAATGGCCTTAGAGATATGTAAGAAAGGCGAAATATATTTTGTATTTTGGTTGTCATTTTATTCGGAACCGTAATTCATTATTGTCGGAAGAACAGCAGGAGATTTAATTTTTAATGTTATGAAAATTTCAATTTTTATTGATTCAGAAAGTCAAAAATGTGATATACTGTCATATAACAATAACGACATAGGTATACCTACCTAAATTAATATTCATTTATATTTTTCATACAAAACGGTTGAAACTCGAAATGTGCCGCCGCTGTTCCAGATGAAAATCGAGTTCGGACGTACGTATTATAAGAATCACATGTTCTCATGCGGTGTTGCCCGATGGGTTCGGATTCCTCGTTTTATCTCTTTCCACTCATAGTGTTGTCTCTTTCGCACTTATTGTGATGTTGGCGTCAAGACTAATACCATTTTATGAATGGGATGCCCAGTCTATAGTATTTAAAGTCAATGCGTCAAAACAACGATTTATGAATGAGTTTCCTGATCTAGTAGTATATAGTCAAAGGTTTACGCAATACCTAAGGACTGATAATTTGAAGTTATAGCTGTATTTCAATAAAATGCCCCTCAAGTTTGATACGCCCCTTTTTCTTGAGTTGCAATTTTTGATTTAGGTTAGTCAAATTTTGAATAAAAAAGGTACTCATAATTCACATCGAAAAAATAAATCGTTGAAATTGTTGAAAATATTCATTCAAACACATCGTTATTATTCATTGAACATACACAATCAAAACTATTTTTAGTTTTGAGAGATACAGGGTAAATTATATGAGAATAGCCCAAATTGATATTTTGAAAACTATTCATTTACGAGACACGGTTTGAATTCACAAATCGTTATGTGTATACGACGTTTCGTTTTCGAGTTACCACCATTTCATTTTTTTAAATACGGACCTGAAATTTTCATCATCATTTTTGAAACCTCTCCTCATAACCTTTTCAATGATGTACAAATACCATTGACGACCTTGTAAAATGACATGATCAGGAATTAACACAAGTACGGCTCTGAATACATCATATTTCAAAATTTATATACCTTAAAAATGCTTTAACCAATTATGATTTGTTTAAAACATGAATGAAAATCAATCGAGGGACCCAAATTTTGTCTCGTCTCGTATTAGAACAAACAACATCAACTTGAATCCTTGAAATACAGACCTGGATATTGTCACTATGTATTATTTTTTAGAACAATATTTTGACAAAATTTAAAATTTGTACACCACATCATTCGGGAAATGTTTTACCAGCTGCACATTTTGCTGATTTTCCAGTAAATTAATATGATTCAGACGTGCTTTGTTGACATTAAAGCATGTTTGTACAATGGTACCAGTCATAATATTAGTATATCTTATCAGAGTATATTTGATATAATGATAATAATACCATTTTTTCAGAATTTATTTTAACGCTGAATAAAACTAATTGAAAAAGTCACTTGAAGTCTCATAATTTTTTAACGAATCGATGAAAAAATATGCGGTTTGCACCACGGTGCAGAGCATTTGCGGTTTATGCGGATGGTTCAAAAAATTAATTTCCTCAAAAACTTCTTTTATACAGGGTGGTGAAAATAGTACTGTAAATTTTATTTTTTTTTACTGTCCCCTAATTTTCACACAGATTTTTGGATATGTCCAAGTGCTTGTTACATCCATACCTCGGGACATTTTTGGATTTTTGTTGGCAACATCGTATTCGTACTTGAATACATACAAACCCACAAAAAAAAACCTCTTCAAAACTGTTTAACTCATTGGCAACTCTGCACTGAAAACAAGAAGACACGCCTCACACAGACCTGTTCATCAATGAGCAAAGCGTGTTCAGATAACGATTAATCCTCAAAAATCATAGGATATTTGAAAATGCTGATGTCATAACCGTGGTTGTCTTTATGGACAAAAAAATACCTGTATTATCAAAATAATAAAATGATAGTATCAATTATTAAATTAGTAGCTTGTATAAGAAGCGTATGAGGAAGGACACACAATCTGTGCAGATGAAATGAATGAAAACTATGTTAAAAGATTAATGTTATCTTAATTTGTAGACACTGAGACACATAGGTGAGCCAATCTGGACAATTTGGCAACGCTCTCGTACGTCTTATGGGCGTAGTTGCCGCGTTTTGACATTTTGAGCGTATTGACATACCAGTTCCTGAATGTTTGTATAATTTTGAATCATGTCACGAACCTGGTTTATCCTCTCGCTGATTTGTTTATCGTGTCAAGCACGAAGCTAGGTCTGATAAACATTAAAACATCAAAATTGAATGAATATATCAAGGTGATGATTGCAACATTGTAAGATTTTCATCAAATGGAATGTAGCACATACAATTTACATGCAAATAAACATACCTGCTGTTCAACTAATGCAAAAACACTGTTTTAATTGATAATAATTATCAATCAAACTAATCAGATAAGATAATAGACTGTTGCAACATTAATCAGATGATGTGTGTTCACTCACCATCAAATTGGCATTGCTCCGCCACTCTTCTTATAACCTCCCGATTAATATTAGGAGAATTGGCAAAAACTTCACTCAAATGCTGCAAAACCTGATCTTCTTTGTTACAACCGTAAGCTGCCATTCTACTTTATGCAATACTTGTTTTTCTTGCCATATACACTTGTGTGTAACTGTAAATAAACAAGGCATAAAAACAAATGGGCGTGATTGTTGTTTTATAAACAAATTAATTTTTTGATAACTATTTATCGAATGGAAAATAAGAGAAAATACTGATAATACACTTAACAATAAATTATGAATAATAGTGAATGTGCTGTTTCTTTTATTATAATTTTGTAAATGACCTCCAATGGGAATGAAGCTATATTTGGCGCTCATCGCAATGACAATGACATAAGTCAAGAAGTCAGTGCAGTGTTGCCCATTTTAGTTCAGAGGTTCATGTCACCAAAACTAATCTACAGGGTGGTCACGCGAAAACTATAACTTCTTATAACTTTGTTATTTTTCAAGTTACGAAAAATAATGTGAAAATAAATGTTGTAGGTATGATCTAATAGCTTTCCACTGCTCTATCAGAAAAAAAAAAAAAACAATTGAAGTTCGCGTTCCAATAGCCTAGTTTATACCGACAACTGGGTCCGCGGACCAAGTACCAAATTCGGACTATATCCGAACCAAATATTTAGTTCGAATGGTGTAAACAGTTGCGCACTAAGCTGGTCCGCTCTTGGTTCGGTACTCGCCAGCGAGTGTACCGAACTAAATTTGGTTCGATGTGGATCAAAATTATGAGGCTATGTTGATTGTTATTATTGTGAATTGTGTTGGTTCTGAGTTTCTAAGGCAATCTGAGCGTACTTACTCATGTTTTTTTTGGTTACGAATTGTGTTGATGAATAAAATCGACTTGTTTTTGACATTTGACGAATTGCGGGCGTACTCATTTAGTTCACGCGTTGCAAGACGGTGTAAACGGGCAGGAAGCAAGCATTGGTCCTACCATACTATCCTCACCAGCTTGGTCCTATCGGACCGAGCTAAACGAGTTATCGATGTAAACTAGGCTAATGATAAGAAACTACCATAAGTAAGCCCATTTTTCTGATTTCAAAAATATATACTCTAATAGAGATGAAAACATTAAACTCTTGATTGGAGAATGTATTAAACAGAAGAGACAAATCAAAACTACCTTGAACAGCAAAGTGTGTCGGAGATACGCCACAAGGGTATATTCCCTCATGTCTTCTGTGAAATCTTGTATCAGACAGTCTACTAACATGATAAGAAAACAATGAAATATGCGTAATAGGGTATGCAAATGATGTACTACTCCTCAACAGAAGCAGTAACGCTGTCCATCTATCCAGCAAAATGCAAAGGGCGCTAAATATTGTCAAAAAATGGTGTGGATACTGAGTATGGAGGGTTGGTTTGAATTGATTGGGACACACGTGGACTGGGGGTAAGGTTGCAAGTCTATGCGGACTACGCTCTTATTGGTAATTGAGGGGAAGGTTTGTCAAGGATATTGAGGGGAGATGGGAACGTGAGAACTGGGCCAAACATAAAACGACTAAAACAAGCAAGATAAAACCACCAGTCCTGAAAGCGGCAACAACAGAATTGTGTGCAGCGACTTCATAGACCACCTGAAACTAATAAGTCTGGACGCGTCATTTAACTACATCGAAGATATACAAAAAATGTGAGGGCTGATGCTGATTAGACGTGGTGGCAGAGAGAAGAAGTAGGTGAAGCTAATCTACTGATTACTGATTACTGAAGTACAGGCGCTACGAGTTCGGACTGTTTGCCCCGACACCGCAGCCTCTAGTTGGGCTTATTGTATCTTCTCTGTGCCTGTCTCTCAGTCGAAGAGCTCCATTGCCCGAATAAGGTTTATGACTCGTTCTACTGTTTCCCTGTCCGTCCTTTGAGCAGTGGTTGTGAATTCCCCATTATCTCTTCTCCAGTACGCCAGCGCTTCACATTCAAATACAATGTGGGAGGCTGTTTCCTCCTCCTCGTTGCACAGCCTACATATGGGTTCCTCGTTGAAAAGACCCATGATATGGATGTGTTTCCTGAGAGTGCAGTGTCCAGTTAATATACCTGTTACTTTCCTAAGCTGATTCCTGCTGAGTTTCAGTAGGCTTCCAGAAAATGATGATTCGATCTCGTCTGCCATCATTAATTTACTGTGTTTCAGACCTGGTGATTGGCACCATCTAGCTTTCTGTTGTTTTTTGGACCAACAGTTCAGCCAACCTATCACGGAGAATTTTGTAATACCAATAGCAAGTCCTGGACCCAGAAGTGGTGTGTTTGCAGCTTTGCGTGCTAGTAGATCCGCCCGCTCGTTCCCAGCTATCCCTGTGTGTCCTGGTATCCATCCAAGAGTGACATCGTTAGATACTCCCGATGTGACAAGGTTTTGCTGACAGTCCATGACTTGTTTGGATTTGGTTTCCCGACAGGAGATGGTTTTGATTGCAGCTTGGCTGTCACTAAGGATAAGGATTTTCCTTCCTCTGTAGCCTCTCTTAAGATTCTCTTGCACGCATACGTTTATTGCATGTACTTCTGCCTGGAAAACTGTAGCGTACATCCCGAGTGGTTCACATGTTTCCCACTTTGGATTTTCCCCTACGATTCCGGCACCAGTTCCCCGGCTTGTTTTGGAGCCGTCTGTGTACCATATTGCCCCATTAGCCATCCGGAGTTGTTTCACCGTTTCCTCTTCCCATATTAGCTTGGTCTTGGGAGACGTGCTAAAGTTGATATTTTTCAGCATGATATCACTCCTCATTGTTACTAAGTGGTTCGTGACTGTGCTGGTTATCTTAGTGTGTCCTTGGGAGTTTGAGTGGCTCCAGTTCCCGGTGTTGCTAAGTCTATATGCTCCCATTCTTGCATCCATTTTGATATAGATATCTAAAGGAGGTAGGTTGAGTATGGCCTCCATGGCAAGTGTTGGGGTAGTTTTCATGGCTTCCGTTACACAGAGACATGCTAGCCTCTTAACTTTTGCAAGTTCCGTGGCTGCTTGTCGCTGCTCGATTTTCGGCCACCAGACAACAGAGCTGATCTAAGCTAATCTATGAACGGGTTGTTACTCCAACATGTTGGAGTAAAACAAGAGGAAGGTCGAATCTGGTATCTAGACCACAAACAATCAAAATTTGGCGTATTTATGGGCATAAGGGAGATTTCTGAACAGAGGGAAGGCAAGAAATTCTGGATCTGAGCCAAGAGATCACAAACTTCCAAGCATCAGCATCATTGCCGTACAAATCGGATTTGTGAACATAAGCGGGAGCTCTCCTACAATGGTAGACACTCTCAATCATTATCAACAATACAGAGGCCAATAAAGGCTTTTGAAATCAATTTAAAGACAGTTTTGGAAAGTCTGAGAGGTATCACGAAAAAATAAATCTTTATCCTGGTAAAGATAAAAAAATGAGCGAAACTTAAAACCACAATTCATTACTGGAAAAGTCTATGTAGTACTAGTGGGACCAGAGCCCACGTTTGGGATCAGTGAAGGAGTCTCATCAACTGGACTGCATGGCATGGGGATGGCAGATGACCCATTATGCAGAGGATGTAGAAAAGAGGATGAAACACCTCTTCACATCATAAGTCTCTGTTAAGCGTACAAGGTCACAAGAAAAACTCATCTGGAAGAGTGCAAACTTCGACCAGAGCAAGTAAAATCACACTGATACAACTTCAATGCTTTTTAGAGGCGACGAAGCTGGAACTGTGGAGGTAGAACAAAATTAAAAGTACAAATGCAAACCGCAGGCAACTCTAAGATAGAGTTTTAGTGAGTGCAGCCAAAATTAGATTTATTACAGAAACAGGATTTGAGAGGACCTGATTTGATACTTTTATGCAAAGATTTAAATATCTTACACAGTACAGGGTGTCCCATTTTGGGTACTTTTGCCCTTTTTGCCTATCATATACCGGCATATCATATTTTTCATAATTTTCAAACGCTGCCATTATTAATAATAAGTCAAGCCAAAAACAATGGTAGCGTTCATAAGACGGAACAGTTACCCCTCTGCTCCGGGAGCGCTCTTTGGCAATCGACAGTTGACTGTTGTTGTGAGACTGCTACCAAAACCAAAGTAGCGCTTCATTCATACGAGTAGTAGCAGTTCCACAACTGTTTAGTCTTATGAATGCGAGCATTCCATTTTCCATTAGTTATCTGATAGAGTTTAGTGAAATGCAACATCCTCAATTTAGCTCTTAAAAACTAAAATGGCTATGAAAACTCTGTTGACAGCATCTTTGGTTTTACGAAAAAGTAGCGTACTGTCACTAAAACCGCAACTTTCTATCATAACGGAGATACCCCGCAAAAGTACGCAAAATGGGACACCCTGTGCACAAGCTATTTTTAACGAATGCCCCGTATTTTTGCTATTGGAATGAGTTTTGGCAACGGTGTTTTGACATATTGTCTGTCAAAAAGAGCTTCGCGTAGTTGAAGTTGACGTTTCATTTGTTTACCACCTAAGCTAAGCACGTAAATCATTATTAGTAATAATAACAAATAAAAACATGAGTTTGAGCGGAAAAAATCGTCTGAGTATTCTGGACAAGCCCCTGAGTAGGGGCAAAGGTGAAATTTCTCTGAGCTGTTTTGCTCTGTTGTTTTCTGAGGTGGTTCAATATTGCCAAAACAAGTCCCAGACACTTCCTGAGCTACAAAACAGGTAAATATGATCCCATTTTGTTGTTCTCCATTCCATATATGCACCTTATTAAATAAAATCTATTAGCACAAACAAAATGCAGTTTATTTATGTAAGTTTTGGATTCAATTTGTTTTCGGATTGGAACTGTCAACAGAATTTGTGATCAAACTCACGTCATTGTGGATGGTACCATATGATTCTTGTGAGCCAAACGAAAATTTGACAGCTCCACTTCGAAATGAAGTTCTAAGTGAAGCGCGAATGACCCAGCGTTGCCAGGTTGATTTGTATTTTTCCAGACTGCATGAACTAGGCCGGAGAGTGGGAAGTAAACTAATAGACCTGTATTTTGTACGTGAACGCAACGGCAAACGAGAAACGAAACTTTTAAGCATACTTTTGTACATTAAATCCACATTTTGGAAGGTATAACGCTCGTAACATATAATTTAATGATCAAAACCGATATTTCTACTCTAGTCTCTTTTCGGCAAGGAAGCCGACAAACTAGAACACTCCAACGACGATGAAAACACATACTATCTCATGGAAAAAGATCCGATAGTTAACAAATTCATTTCAATACCCAGAGACAAAAGCAGCTTGAACTGCGCTGTTTTTGTTGCTGGAATTATTGAAGCTGTCCTTACGGGAACTGGATTTGTATGTTTTTTTTTTGTAAGAAAAATTAGTTAATTGATGAGGACATTTCAGCCGGCCAAAGTATCAGCGCATTGGCACAAAGGAACCACGTATATGATCAAGTTTGAAGAATCAGTTGTGGGGAGAGACAGTCAGGTGGAGGAGAAGTAATTTATTTGTTGTTATTCAATTGAAATAAAATCGTTATTTGTACAATTATTTTATTGATGGGGTGCCAGTTCTCGTAAACTCGTTTAAATCGATCTAGCGAAACGGGAGAAATCTCCGTTTGTTTAATAAAACAATTGAACTCTCCCCACCACTTTATTATGATAGATAGAAAAAAAGTTTCGGACAAAAAGTGTAGGTAAATAGTCAGTAAATCCGAAAATGAGCTCATCGATATATTTTCATTGGACAAAATTCCATAAAAATCATATTTTTCTACTTGGTGTTGGTTGTTGCGCCCCCTAGCGACCATTTCAGAAACTTTTAGTTTAGTTTTAGTAATAACATTTTTTGCCGCAAGTCTACGATGAATAGTTTACGAGGGCACCCTGTCGCTGAAAATGAATCACCCTGTACAATGATAGGGTTGGTGCAGCGCATGTAATGCACGAAGGTTACATAATTACAATAGATAGGTACAACATTCGTCATCAAATTCGGTAATTAGCGGAACCACAAACATGCTAATTAAATTGAAGACATAACTATTGGTGTGTTCTACATTATTAACAATTAAAACACTTATCGAATCGTGGAATTGAAACAATTCAGTTTCAAATGATCCATGCAGTGAGAATGTTGCCGTCTCCAATTTGCTTGGTGATTTTCTTGCTTACAACCGTTACATACTCCGTTGAAGCTCTATGTAATGATAGCCGTCGTGAGTGTAAATAAATAAAAAATACGAGATACATAAATGTTGTTTTCAGAGCAATATCCCAGATTGTTTGACACTGAAAACTATTTTGAATGCCCGCAGACGAGTTCATGGTGTGACGTTACATTAAAATTAATTCCGCAGGATAATAATTCAGAATGTTGGAAATTTTTACAGGTAAGACAATTGTACTGGTTGCTGTACAATCATAGTCATTGTATGAACCCATCCGAACACTGATGTAGATTGTGTGCTGATGTGGCAGGGTTTTAGTTGTACTATTAACAGAATACTTGTACAAAGAAATCGAAATCAGAAAAATATTCTTACTCCAAACAAATATAAAACAATTTAATATGAATTGGAATAAATTGAAAAATGAAACCTCCCTACTTGACGCAAAAAAAAACAGGAGTGATATGGTGCGTTCCATATACACTGTGGGCTAAATTAAATTAGAACCTAGTTTGATCCTCAATAACTTTTCTGTTTGTTTATGGATTTAGATGAATTTTGGATATGATATTGGTCAATATGTTCTGGATGTTCCTCCAAAATTGATTTTTTGAATTTTGGACAGGACCGGACTTACGACGTTTTTATAAAATTGGTGCATTTAAGCTCGTTGCAAAAACGAACTGCGCTACGTACAGACCAACTGATATATTTTTTGAGAAGGACATTAGTGGGAAAAGGATAATATCAATATTTTAGAACCATAACCTAAGAAACTATGAATTTTTCTATATGATGGTGCTTGTCGGCATTAAAACTATTCACTTCGTTTTGATCAAAATTTCTTGAAATTCCATTGCAACGTGGATTGTTTGTTGAAAATTGTTAACATTTTTGAGATTCCAGAGTTTGCCTGTTTGATTTTGAATACGTAGACATGAAAGATAAAATCTCGATCAAACGATTAATGGAAAAGAACATTTATGCACGGCAATGTTGCGGCCCCTTTCAAATTATCGAGTGAAATTAAACAAAGTTTAAAAACGAAAAAAAAAAATGATTGGGTATTATTTTTTTTCCAAATTAAAAAATCTAAAATGTGAAAAAATCGACAAATCTCTAACAAACAATCCACGTTGCTATGAAATTTTAAGAAACTTTGATCAAAATGAAGTGAAATAGTTTTTATGCCAACAAGCACCATCATATAGAAAAAATCATAGTTTCTTAGGTTATGGTTCTAAAATATTGATATTATCAGGATACCTTTTCCCACTAATGTATTTCTCAAAAAATATATCAGTTGGTCTGTACGTAGCGCAGTTCGTTTTTGCAACGAGCTTAAATGCACCAATTTTATAAAAACGTCGTAAGTCCGGTCCTGTCCAAAATTCGAAAACTCAATTTTGGAGGAACATCCAGAACATATTGACCAATATCATATCCAAAATTCATCTAAATCCATAAACAAACAAAAAAGTTATTGGGGATCAAACTAGGTTCTAATTTAATTTGGCCCACAGTGTAGATAAAAAATATATATACGGTGCATCCCCATGGACGTAGTTGCTGCCTATTGGCATACCCGTTCTGATTGGCTGTATAATTATTCAAAGAGTCAGCTAGAAGAAGGGGCTAAGCAATGCACCTGCGATTGGTCAGCCTTATCTCAAGACAAAGGCAATTGGAGGTCGGTGCAGGACTCTAGTTTTTAGCGCGTGTAACCTAGTTTAGTAAGTAAGTCACCATTTACGGAAATATTTGGACAAGGTTACTGACACACAAGGAGCTTAACCTGAATTCTTTCGATCTGTCATCGATATGACTTATGGCATCCGGTGTTTATGGCTTGGATGTTAGAATTTGGGTTTGATTTGTTCTTAAAGGAAAGTTTGGGTTTTTTCGTTGATACTTGATGATTATATGTTTGAGATTATGAATTTTAACTTTGATGTTGACTTTTCTGGAAGGTAGTAGTACTATCTTTGACTAGGGAAAACGATTATGTTGCAGAAATTAAGCATTCACCGTACTCAATACAACAAAACTATGGTGTACCGTTCGTTATGTATACCGCGCTCAAACAACACGAACCTAGAGAACTTTGTTGTGAAGAAACTTAACCAGGAATTGAACCATTTCAATGTTACCACAAAGTTGATGGACATTCGGTGCATGAAGACCAGTTGGCGGAATGGTTCTGATACGCCATCTTATATTTTGTAAGTCCATAAACTAAAACTAGTGTTGGTTGATTGTTTGGTTCCAGCACAGTGGGTACGTTGTACCTGTTGCTACTAGCTGTAGCAACTTGTTATGAAAATGTTGTTGGACGAAGTGACTCAGACTCTCCAGGTAATTACTTGGTACTTTGAGTTCCAGTAGTAATAGACAAGTTTTAGTCAAACGAATTTTGTGCTGTTTCTCCTTATTTTACTTGAAGAAAAAACCCCAAGCAAAAACTGTGACTTTAAAATGTATGCAGGGTATAAGGACTATGCAATCTTCTGTAGTGATTTTTGGCCATATCGGGATGTTTCTCACGCAACGAAATATCGAAAACACTGACTATATTGAATTTGTATGTCAAATAAGTGGATTCGACCATTTGAAGCTAAAAATATTTTGCAGGTATTCACAGGAATGCAATATGTTGTATCAGCAGGCCTGGGGGTCTTACAAACTTTCTTTATGATATCAACTTGGCTGCTTACGAAACAAATTTTAGAAATATACGATCAAAGTGGCAAATTCTCTGCGTTGCAGGCTGTGGTTAAAATAGTGAACAGGTATCTCAGGTATGTTGATCATCTCAAAAGCCACCTTCAAGGATGTTACTGCTTCAACTAAGGTAAATAATATCCTAAATTGATGGATGATATTTTCAGGGTATGGCCTGCAGTGATATTTTCAATATTTTTCGCTCAACCCTTTTTATATACATATTTTACCGGTCCCACGACATTCGCTCTTGGATCTTTGACAGAACAAGCATGTAGCAAATATTGGTGGGTGACCCTGCTAATGGCCACCAACTGGCTCAAAACTGATGAGATGGTGAGTACCACCATTTGTCAAAAATGTCAATTGTTGTTGTTCAGTGCCATCTAGGAATGTGGTCCTTATCAATCGATCTTCAACTACAACTAGTAGCAATAGTTTTTTTCTTCGTTGTGCTTAACAGCAAGAAACTAGATGTGCTTAAAAGTATTTACGTTATGTTTATTGTCGTATACGCGATCAATGTCGTGTATACGTATCAGTACGATGTTAGTGTGAATGCCTATATCGGATTAAAGTGAGTATCGACATATTTTGCAATCGATTTAAGCAGAAAATTGTAGGCAATTGGCCAAATTGACTTATTTCTTGACGGACGGTTTGTTGAATAGTTACTTGTCGTTTTGGCCCAACGTTGGTTCAGGCATTGTGGGCATGCTTTTTGGTTACTTTTACTATTTGAGCAAAGACAAGGATGGGCCTGAAGTAAGCCATAGCAAAGCCGTCGCCATTATTCTAAAAAAAGTATTTTACAGCCATATGAAAAATACTACATGTTCATTTCAGTAGTATTCCCGATAGTTGGTGTAGTTGGTCCATTTATGGTGATCGAAAACAAACTAGTTACAGCGTTAGTTTTTCCAATTTTCAGGCCTCTTTTCAGTTTTGGTGTTGCTACGTGTATTTATGGTATGGCGAAGAATGTGATTCAAGGTAGGTTTTCATGATTTGCACCGCCTGACGTAATTTCTGTTCTTTTCCAGGTAGAATCAAATCTTTGTGCGAAAACAAATACCTAACAAAATTGGGAAGCTATTCATATGGCGTTTATATAATGCACTTTCTATTCATATTCTCCAAAGATGGGAATCTGACTAGTACCTACGAAATTGAAATAATTACTATTGTAAATTTCCAAATTTTACATCAGCCTTGAAAATTAATTTCCCCATTTTTAGATCATGGAAACGTTCAAGGAGTCGGTCAAGTCGTATTTAGCCGGAATAGTCTTGACTTATATGATTATTACACCGTTTGCAAATTTACAAAAGATTATTGTTCCTACCATTAAGGAACCACAGAAAAAGACTGAAGATCAGGATGTAAATAAAATTAAAGTGCAATAGATTGTTTTTTGCTGACCAAACTAATTTTACTTAGTTAACTCTACACACGCCATTCGTTCCTATTGGATCATTTTTGGAAGATGAGAACCATCACGCGTGAGTTTCGAGAAGTACATGTGTTATCCTCTATAGCTTCATGTTACAAAAAGTTGTCCAAATTTGAAAAATCAAATTTGATTATGTTCCTCGAATGACGAAACGTCGGATTGAAATTTCGATGACGGCATCTTGTAGAGGTCATAAAAATTCAAAATGACAAATTCCGATTTTTTTCGGATTTCTCCGTTAATACTCAGAATTTTAAAACTTTCCAACCGGCATTTTGTTAAGGTAAGCCAGTCATGCATCAGCTTGAAACTCCTGCAGGGTCTCGTTGGTCTTCTGAGAGCGGTTCTTCAATGGGGTCGTTGCACTATATCAAAATCAAAGCTGATTTTGTGTAGAATATATAACTGTGGGTTTCTTAATAAAATGGGTTACATGAATTGGCCAAAATAATGCACAACATTTAAACTAGGCCTCTTTGAAATAAATAAGTCCATCAACCTGGGCCCATCGTCGCATTGACGTCACAGATCAATATCCTTTATCCGCTTGACACTGAAATGCACGCGCGCTGCTTGATACAAATGCGGCGTTGCGAGATGTACTATTGATGGTATTTTTACAAGAATTACCAGCTCAATATGATGAACGAAAGATAATCGATACATTTAGGTTAACTTTAAAATGGATGGTAAATAATGTGATTTAATACAAAAATTAACCAGGAAATTATACGACACCACCCAGACTGGGTTTTTATGATACCTTTGACCGTATCATAAAACCCTCAAGATATTTATTTTTCTCAGACCCAAATTAATGCAGACGCATAGAATAGTTATTTATCAGACGTAGGGATAAACTCAAAGACACAATTCTTTGAATTTATCCCTACGTCTGATAAATAACTACCAGGAGCGTTGCATACTAAACAAAAACTGCAAATATTGGTACCTGCAAATTAAAGCTGGTAGGCAATATTATTTATTGGCCCATTCTTTTTTGACGATATTGAATCGTATATGAGCAAAGTTGATCCAAACCACGAACGTGAATTCGAAATTGAGAAATCCCTAGGATAAAACACGCTTTACACTCGACCCCAAGCAAAAAGCATCTCGGCAACGTTGCATTCTCTACAGTTATCGACCCACGGGAAGAGCTGCGCCGGATCCAAGAAGCGACGCCATATTTTGCCGTACACGCGTCATCATTTAAAAGGCTTAAAAGGACTGTTGACAAACTTCGACGCTAGTTTATGCCCTTAAAAATCGATAAAAAGAAAAAAAAAAAAAATACGGGTCTAATATTTTTGATTATATTTTCAGAATATGCAATAAAAAAAGTACGTGCAACGACCCCATTGAGGGTGGTAAACGTGTTCCAAGTGAGTCTGTCAATATCGCAGTCCTCCTGTTCCTGGGTGTTCAGCGTATGCAGGATTTACGTTGCCTTTCCAGGAAGTGCCAGAGTTAATGCCAGTGCTTTTTTGGTTCCTGGTTGCTGCCTCGAACATTACCATTGCATATACGGTTTTCTGCTATTTTTCGATTTTTTCCAAATTTTCTAGTGTCTTCAAGGATTGGACATTTACTGGTGGAGAGAAGTTTTTTTCAGGTTAGGTCAGATTTGGGTTGGTTTGGTTTTGCATATAGTTTGAGTTAGTTTTTTCTTGCATAAATGAGCAGCATCCTCAACCTCCTTTATAAGAAAATTTGAAAATCATCGAAAAATCAAAACGGAGTGCGTCGGGAGCTGGCAAAACTTGACCTTTCTAAGACGTGTTTTTGTGCTCGAGTTACCCCCTAATAGGTGAGTGGAGCATTATAATATAGCTAGTGTGATAGCTTATTGACAATTCCTTCCTAAACTTTCCCCCTTTCTTTGTTATAACCTTTCGTTTTCAAATTAGGTTGTTATTGTTGATTGATTGAGGGCTAAGAACGGAAAATGACTGATCCAGGGGGGGGCGGACCCCCCCAATGTATAGTTGATGGCAGTAATCCTGCCCTTTTACCAAACTCGAATAATGTTGGCACGCCAATCCGAAATAACCTAGAAAAACCAGCCAATTTTTACTCAGCGACAGATGAAGGTCCTTTCATTGTACAGGGTGTCCCAGCAAGGGTGGCCACCGGCCATATCTCGGAAACTACTGGACCTAAAAGTTCAGGAAAAAAAATATGATCACTAAAGTGGCCACGAGAAAATGCTGGGAAATATTTATAACTTCGAAATTTTTCCACTAGGGGGCGCAATCAAAGCTTAAATATTAAAATTCGAAATTTCTCCGGAAATTCTCAGATTGAGGTATATCTTTATCAACATGGTTAGAAAACCTAGACAATTTCACGTCTTTTTGGTACAGGGCTCATTGGCGTACCGATCATCGTTTGAGTAGGGGAAGGTAGTGAAAGTGTAATTGTTCAAGTGGCTGTAACTTATAAACGACTTGTCCGATTTTGTTGAGTATAGGCTTGTTTGGAAGATAAATGTGAGTACTTTCGTATATCGTATCAAGTGATGCGTGATTGTCTCAGAATTATACCGTACCATTTAAATTTTTGCGGTGAAACGAAAATAACAGTTTTTAATTCAAATTACGCCTTCTAGCAACTTTTCTGGAGACAATCACGCATCACTGGATAAGATATACGAAAATACTCACATTTATCTTCCAAACAAGCCTATACACAACAAAATCGGACAATTCGTTTATAAGTTACAGCTACTTGAACAATTACACTTTCACTACCTTCCCCTACTCACACGAAGATCGGTACGCCAATGAGCCCTGTACCAAAAAGACGTGAAATTGTCTAGGTTTTCTAACCATGTTGATAAAGATATACCTCAATCTGAGAATTTCCGGAGAAATTTCGAATTTTAATATTTAAGCTTTGATTGCGCCCCCTAGCGGAAAAATTTCGAAGTTATAAATATTTCCCAGCATTTTCTCGTGGCCACTTTAGTGATAATTTTTTTTTTCCTGAACTTTTAGGTCCAGTAGTTTCTGAGATATGGCCGGTGGCCACCCTTGCTGGGACACCCTGTATATTTGGAATCTACAGAAAAAGTGGGTTTTAGCATCGGCAGAGCAAATAAAATTAAAATCGCAAGGGATATCTTTAACTCAAAATTAGCGAATATAAAGAAGATAAGCAACAAAGGATTAAATAGAATATCAATTGAATTTGTTCCCTACGAATCAGCTAACCAATTTACGAATAATCAAAATCTTATTAAAAAAGGGTACAATATATTTATACCATTTAATCTTGTCTCATCGAAGGGGATAGCTAGACAGGTAGATCAAGACATCTCAGAAGAAGAACTTTTAAAATGCTGTGATGTGGATGGTAAAATCGAGATTTTAAGCGTCAAAAGGCTGAACAGAAGGACAATTAAAGATAACTCAGTAACATATGAACCCACAGGAACAGTATTATTTACATTCAAGGGAGTCATGCAACCTCCCAAGAGCGGTTCACTTTTTACAATCACAGTTTACGTCCCTCCGGTAACACAATGCTACAAGTGTTTGCGCTACGGACACACCAAATCGAACTGCAAAAGTAAGGAGCTATGCTTCAATTGCGGCGAAACCAAACATCTGGGGGATGGGGAAGAAGTAAGCTCAACAAAATGTTTTTTCTAATGGCTTTCAAGAACATAACCTTCTTTGAGGCCAGTGACCTCTGCAAAAAAACGTACCTTCCAAATAGAGACCTGGCAATTAATGAAGAAGACTTCCCGAAGCTCACCAAGAACAAAGCACACAACATCTCTTATTCCCAGCGATCCTAGGATCTGACTATTGACCCAACGGAAAGGAAAAGCTCATACTTCAGATCCAGCCCCACTAAAAGAACGTTCAACCAAGTCGCGTCAAGCAACCCAACAAAGATGAACATGACCAGAATTTGATCAGCCCCAATGGCAGAACCGAAAACATATATACCCAAAATCGCAATTCAAACTCGTCACCCACAAACATACTATTCCACAACTCCCAACTGCCTGGAAACAGTGCATATTCTCAATCTTACTATAACCAACCAACTCCAGACATCAACCTGGATATGGTCATCAATTTCTTAAAAAATACATCAGAACACCAAGCAGACATCCTGAGAAGGATACTTCTGTCTGAACTGAGCTTCAGAACCTACATGGATCTGGACCAGGAGTCAGACGAATGATAGCATCCCCAAAAAACCTAGCCGCCCTTGCTTACCTGGATTAAGAAAAATATTATATTTACGGAAATCAAAAAAGTACGCACAGAAAAAGTGCAGTGGATCGCCATCAAAGTAGGGGACACTCTTATCAAAAATATATACGTCAGCAGGGACTCGGCCATTGACCTCAAACTCCTAGAAGATCTACAAGACCAGGGTAACTTCTCCAACAGCGTCACAATGGGCGACTTCAACTCCCACCATCCACTCTGGGACAAATCTACACCCAACAAAGGAGGCAGACTTATTCGCGACTTCATTCTGGACAAAGACCTCATAATCATGAACAACGGGTCGGGGACATTGGTCCAGAACCCACTGGGAAGCATATCATGACAGGACACTAGTCGAAATCATGGGAACAACGGAAGAAATAGACTAGGATAAGCTCATATCAATCATGGACTCAGCAGCCGAAGAAACCATCCCCTACAAGTACCGGTGGTCCCACTGGATAAGTGGCTACCCATAGTGGGACGAAGAATGCACGGAATGGATTCGGACTAGAAAAGCCGCCCTCGAAGACTTTAACAACAACCCCTCGGTAGAGAACTACATAAATACAAGAAAAACGATTGCAATGACAAGAAGAAACTTTAAAATCAAAAAGAAAGCGAAATTTGTGAAATTCTAAAAAATGTCAAACTGTAACAATAACAACCACTTCACAATAAACGACGATATCAAGGAAAATATCCTCCACAACATGTCCTCGGTAAATATCGACCCAAACTTTAGCCCAGTTAACTTCGAAGTCCTCAACACCATCAAACCATTAACGTTACACGAACTCCTACACGCCCTAAAAAATAAGAAACAGACAGCCCCAGGACTGGACGGAGTCCCCTATTCCATGTACCAACATCTCCCAATTAAAGGCAAGCAATATCTACTGGATGCGTTCAACAAGTTCTTAAACGGAGACCAAATCCCCGACTCTTGGAAAGAGGCGAACGTGGTGAGCTTCCTGAAGCCTAATAGAGAACCGTCAGATGTGGAGAACTATAGGCCCATAGTGCTATCTCCCTGTGGA
This sequence comes from Orchestes rusci, assembly GCA_958502075.1. Lineage (NCBI taxonomy): Eukaryota > Metazoa > Arthropoda > Insecta > Coleoptera > Curculionidae > Orchestes > Orchestes rusci. The sequence goes on from OY293305.1 coordinate 522,860, forward strand.
GGGAAAATCCTTGAAACGATGATAAAAAACCGAATAGGAGAAGAAAAACACCTTCACCAATCACCAACTAGGATTCCGAAAAGGAAAGGAGTATACGATAATGTAGCGCTTCTAACGACATACATATACAACGCTTTCTTGTCATCTGAATCGGTCATGGCAGTATTCTTGGATATAAAAGCAGCCTATGATAATATCAACATTCACATCTTATACAATAAACTCGTAGAACCAAATGTCCCACTGGAACTAGTCAATCTAACACATCAATTCCTAAAGTCAAGACGCCTTTACAGTAAAGACATCCACGGTAACCTCATAGGACCTCTACCATAGCAACCAGAGGAATCCCCCAGGGCTCACCCCTTAGCACCACACTGTTCAACATTGTTGGATGTTGACTTGGTGACTACACCCCAAAAGTAGAACGTGGGCAGGGGATAGTTGTCAATAGACAGATAAGATTTTGATGTAAATTGAATATTGTCAGTTAAAAGCATTAGAAAATAAATAAAAGTTATAGTTTTTCCTAGACGGTGTTTTCCCTGGAGTAAACGAGACGTTGTCTGGACTGGTTAGGTGCAAAGACGCATTATTTGGTGACCCCGACGTGATCCTTTTGAGGCCAATACAGGGTGTCCGGAAATTACGCGTCAGGATTTTGGTGGGCGATTCTACATGAAAAATTAATGCAACAAACTTCTATACAATTTTTTCAAAAACTTCAAAAATTTTTTCAAAGTACGAATTTTTAATTATTTAAGGTACGGTTAATGTTTAAAGTCGTTTTTCTCGGAAACCGTTAATTCTACGATGATGCAACACGAGCACCTTTTTAAAAAATATTTTGATGCTCTTTACTAATTTGACATCCAAATTTATAAAAAGATTAAAACAAAAAAGTTCTAAGTAATTTTCCTAAGGTGAAGGACAGCTTCAGCCTTTTGTCATTGACGACTAGCGTCAAATTAATAGGGTGAATACAAAGAAACACTAGTGACATGCATGCAAAATTTGGCGAAAATCATTACACTAGAAAAAAAGTTATTAAAAAAAATAAGAAAAAAAATATATTTTTTAACACCCTGTATCTTCCTTAATTTTGAGTTTTTGAAAAAATTGTATAGAAGTTTGTTGCATTAATTTTTCATGTAGAATCGCCCACCAAAATCCTGACGCGTAATTTCCGGACACCCTGTATAAATTGACACAACTGTCAGACGAGGTTTTTTTTTCTGGAGAACACGAGTGAATCAAGATGGAGAGGCTGTTGAAGGAAAAAGATATGTATATCACTTCATTCATTAGAATATTTGATGAGATAGAGAAAGATTTTTTAGAGCCAGGCCAAAATATGATTGAAATACAGGGTAGTTTCAAAAGTTTAGGTGGCAAGTTTGAATCTTTGTCTGATATACATAAGAAATTGATTAATTTAATGCTCGATGATGATACTTTAACTGGCAATCTTGATGAAGAAATAGCTGAGATCGATAATATTACAAAAAAGTTTCATAAACTACAATATAAAGTGGAATATTATCATCAAAAAGAAGTGTTGGACAGAAATTCTTCAAATACCAATAAACGATGTATGAAACTACCAACCATCGAATTCAAGAAATTCAACGGCAATATAAAGGATTGGTTATCGTTTTGGAGCCAATTTCGAAGAATCCATGAAGATAATGAGTTGGGAAAGGAAGATAAGTTTCAATATCTGATTTGATCGTGCTCTGGATTTCAACTCAATCGAAATCCAGAGCACGTCAAATTGTTGACAGTTACCCTCCGATTGCCGAGAACTATGTGAAGGTCGTAGAAAGTTTGAAGTCAAGATTTGGAAGAGACGATTTATTGATAGAGATGTATGTCAGTATGTCAGAGAACTTCTGAATTTAGTTCTCAATAATCTCAACAACAGGACCAAATTGAACATCCTCTATGACAAAATGGAAACACAGTTACGAGCTTTGGAGTTACCACGAATAATTGTGCTGCAATTTTTTATCCACTGGTTGAATCCTGTCTTCCTGAGGACACCCTACGAGTTTGGCAACGGAATGAAGTCTTTTCTGTCGAAAATAGTTTACAAATGCAGCTAGAAAATTTGATGAAATTCTTGAAACGAGAAGTTGAAAATGAAGAAAGGATCTCTTTGGCAACCTCAGGCTTCGATTTTAATAAAGAAAGAAGCAAAGATAACAGATCTCGAGAGTTTCCAGTACCCACAGCTTCAATATTATATAGTCAGAATAAAATATGCTGCATTTTTTGCAAAGGTACACATTTTAATGACAAATGTGAAGCAGCGTTGATGATTCCATTCTCTGAGAGAAAAAAGATATTGTCATCAAAAGGTTGCTGCCATGTTTGTGCTAAGTTTGGCCACATCGCAAGAAAATGCAGAGCTACAGCGAAACTGGAATGTAGTTCTTGTAATGGTAAGCACGTGAATTTGATGTGTCGGAATGTGTCCATGTTCTGACAAACCTGGAGATAACATGAGGGAGCAACAATCAACAGTGGAAACTTTGTCCAGTCACTCATCCTATCCAGTATTACTGCAAACACTGGTAGTGGAGATTAAGGGAGTCCACAACACAATAAAAGCATCAAAATTTGATTTGTGGAGATGTTGCTCCGATTTGCGTGGGAAGTTGGACAAATGAACTCCACAATTATGGAATTTCTATCACTGATGTTTCTCCTGATCCCATAGAAATACTCTTGGGAGCTGATGTTGCAGGTAAGCTGATCACGGGTAAGAAACATTCATTGTCGTATGGCCTAACAGCTTCAGAAACCAAATTAGGATGAACAGTGATGGGAAAAAGTCCGATAAAAATAAATACTTTATCATCACTAGTAACATCATTACATTGTCAACTAAGTACTGTAGCAGATTTATGGAAACTAGATGTCTTAGGAATTTCTGATCCACTCATCGAAAAAAGCAAGAAAGAACATGAAGAAGCGGTGCGGCAACAATTTTTAAACACTGTGAAGAGATCAGCGGAAGGACGTTATGAAGTATGTCTTACATGGGTAACCGATCATCCACCACTTCCCAGTAATTTTTGTTTGGCTCGGAAACGTTTAGAATCCTTAAAAAAGAAGCTTTGTAAAGATGAAGTTTATGATGATTATGAGAAGGTTCTTCAGGAATGGTTGGATGAGGAAATTATCGAGAAAATTCCCGAGCAGCATTTAACCATAGAAGGTCACTACTTACCTCATCATCATGTGATTAAACTTGATAGCAACACTACCAAAATTAGATCCGTATTTGATGCTTCTGCCAAAGAATCAAGAATTGCACCTTCTCTCAATCAATGTTTGGATAAAGGTGTCAACTTCATAGAACTCATTCCCTCAATTTTGATTCGTTTCCGGTTAAGAAAATTTGGTGTTATCGCAGATATTCGCAAAGCTTTTCTCCAGATAAGTTTGAATGTGGCTGACAGGAATTTTCTACGTTTTTTGTGGTACAATAAGAATAATGAATTGGTAGTATATCGACATGCGAGAGTTATGTTTGGAGCGACAAGCAGCCCTTTCCTGTTGAGCATAGTGATACAGTACCATCTTCAGAGGTCCATGGAAAACTCTAGATTTCCCCAACAAGTTTTACTTCAACTTATGAACAGTTTTTATGTAGATAACTGTATTACAAGCTTGGACGATGAAACCAGTTTACAAAATTTTATGAATGTATCCAAGGAAGTAATGGCTGAAGCAAAATTCGATTTGAGATTATGGGAGTATACATTAGAAACATCAACAACACAGGTAATACAACCGTCAGCCGTACTGGGTTTGAAATGGGACAAAAGAGAAGATTCAATTCAATTGAATGTAGACAAAATAGGAATCAAAAGGAATGGTCCAGTCACCAAGAAAATTATTTTGTCTGAAGCTAGCAAAATATTTGACCCAATCGGATTTTCTTGTCCATTTATATTAATTCCAAAAGTTTTACTGCAGAAAACATGTTTGAAGAACCTTGGCTGGAATAGTATAGTACCTGTTGAAATTGAACAACAATTCAAAAAATGGCAGAATGAAGTTGAAATTCTAGCAGAGATGAAGATACCCAGATGGTTGTTTCAGGATGTAGCTCTAAATATTTGTGATACTAGTCTACATGTATTTTGTGATGCTAGCCAGCAAGCCTATGCAACTTCAATTTTCGTAAGAACAGAAAGTTTATCGGGTGTCAAAGTGCAACTTGTTCAAGCAAAATCTCGAGTGGCCCCCATTAAAAAGATGTCTGTTTGCCGATTGGAATTGTTAGCAGCTACCATAGGAGCTAGACTACTTGGTCTAGTAAGAAAAGAGTTTAAAGATTGTGAGAGAGAAGTTTCTGCTTATTGCTGGACTTATTCAACAACCGTTTTATCGTGGATAAAACGTGGAGAAAATTGGAAACCGTTTGTTAGAAACGGAGTTCAAGAGATAAGAACTCTCACAGATTCAGATGCTTGGAGGTATGTACCGGGAGCTCTGAATCCAGCCGACCAGGATGTTCTGCCAGAACATTAATACATACTCGATGGTGGTAGGGACCTGATTGGTTGAATGAGCCAATACATTTGTGGCCGGTACAACATTATGATGTGAATGAAGCTAATGTACAAGATGAAGTCAAAAGAAGCATGATGGTATTGTTATCGCAAGGAAAGGTGAATTATTCTTGGATCTATATATATTCTAAATTTCAGAAAATTTTGAATATGATAGCTTGGATAAAAAGATTTATTTTTAATTGCAAAAACCCAAAGAATAGAAGACGAGGCCCACTTGATGCAGACGAATTAGAGTGTTCTGAAATCTTGATTATGAAAATGGTGCAACAGGAAACGTTTAATGGTATTGAGGATAAACAATTCGGTTCTCTGGTACCTTTTCAAGATGACCTTGGTGTTTTGAGGTTAAAAACAAAAATATCAGACAGAGAAGACTCACAAGATTTCAGATATCCGATTATTTTACCTTCCAAGCATCCAGTGGTACAGAGAATAATACAAGATGAACACCTTAGACATTATCATACTGGAACTCAAAATCTACTCAGTATACTACGAGAGAGATTTTGGATAATAAGAGGCAGGAAGAGTATTAGAAATGTAATTTCAAAATGTGTTCGTTGCAGGAGATACCATAGCAAACATTTGGAAACTCCTCCAGTGGCCCTACCAAGAGATAGAGTAAAAGATGCAGCAGTTTTTGAAGTTGTTGGAATAGACATGGCCGGCCCCCTTTGGTGGGGACGTTGGTGGGAAAGACTAATCAGAATTTTGAAGAATCTTTTGAGAAAAGTGTTGGGCAGAGCTGCTGTAACCCATGAAGAGCTATTTACAATGATATGTGAATTTGAAGCCATAGTCAACTCTAGACCGATCACGTATATACCGGACAATGACTCAGATAGTGTAAGTTTAATGCCATCCATGTTTTTACAAGAAGTCAAAGAAATAGGAGTACCAGATATTGATGCATTGGAAGCTAAAGATATTCGGAGAAGATACAGATATAGGATGAACCTGAGGGAAAATAAAAGAAATCGATTTAGAATTGAATATCTTGGAAGTTTAGCAGTAACTGGGAAGAAAATGGATAAACACGAAATCAAGAAGAATGAAATTGTACTTATCGGAAGTGACAATCAGAAGAGGTTGGACTGGCCACTAGCTGAAGTTGAAGATCTACTACCAGGAGTGATGTTGGATGTTGACTTGGTGACTACACCCCAAAAGTATATAGAACGTGGGCAGGGGAAGTTGTCAATAGACAGATAAGATTTTGATGTAAATTGAATATTGTCAGTTAAAAGCATTAGAAAATAGATAAAAGTTATAGTTTTTCCTAAACGGTGTTTTCCCTGGAGTAAACGAGACGTTGTCTGGACTGGTTAGGTGCAGAGACGCAACAAACATATACCTAGCGGAACTCTTCAACCTGAACTTGGAAAACATATCAATACTAGGATATGCGGACGACTTAGTCCTAGTCATAAAAGGGAAAAACCCAACCACCATGAGGACACAAATTACTTCAGCCGTAGAAGCAGTGGACTACACGTTGAGAGAAATGAACCTCTCCCTGGCTCCGAAGAAGTGCGAAGCTATGTGGTTCACCAAGGGGAAAAGGGCAGACATACCCGCCCCAATCGTTCTTCACAACCATACCATCAAGTTCCAACAACTTCATCAAGCCAGTTAGCAAAAAGAGCATAAATAAGATAGATGTGGTGTTTTACGAAGGAATACGTATTTGTTTGGGACCCCGTCTCGCAATTTTATCGGAAGCGGCTATGCTGAGTCCAGAGCAAAGAAGAGAGATCCTAGCAACTAAATTTATATCCAAGATAGTGGCCACCCAGAGATATTACTAGCATGTCGGAGACAACTTATCACCGGGACCACCTTTCTGCCCTCCCAGAAAGTCACCTACTTGGTCGCGTCACTCCAGCACTACCTCCCACACCTGAAGAAAATATACAAAAGCCAAAATCTTCCATGCTTCGAGACAGAATTCGAACTGCTAATGTCTCCTCTAAGGATTATACGATTCAATATTAAGAAGGACGACCCTATGACCTTCATTGTTGGTCGAAACCTATATACAGAACTGATGAATCTAAATTATGATTCCCCAATCACAATAAACTCAATCCTGGCCTACCCCAAAGAAAAAGCAATTGACCTCATCACCCAGTTTTTAAGCTATAACAAGATTAGTTTGTAATGCTCAGCTCAGTTAAACCTTCCCTTTCTTCCAGCCTTTTGTATGTCGTTTTGTACAATATCTACCAATCGTCCTATGTTGTGTTCGTCTTGCTAACAGCCTAACTCGATATGTCTTCAATCAAATAAAAAATTGCTCACGATAAAATAACGCTCACAGAATAGACAAGTCGGAGATCACGGTATGAATCACTGAGGAATCGAGCTGGCAATTGCCTAGGAGCAAAGCCATCAAAGAAAGAAGAAGAAGAAGAATCATCGAAAAATAGCAGAAAACCGTATAAGCAATAATTGTTACCATGAGTTAGTACGCAAAATCTTTTTGTCACTTATATGATATCGTTGCTGATCCAAATTTCAAATTCCATATAACATAAAAAAAAAGATAAACACTTAATGCATGGTCTCAAAAAAAGCATATTCACTTTCCACTCATCTCTTCCCTTTTGACCCTTCATTACACTCTCTGACATTTTTCTCACGCTACGCCACTGTTTCTAAATAATGTTTCCAAAGTGTGTTCACTCACCTTCCAATTTCCTTTGTTTTTGAACCGCAAGATTCAAATTATTGATAACTCACCACAACTTGACAGATTATACTAGGTATATAAACAAAAACATAAGTTGCATGTTTATCACAGTAAATACAAAAATGTTTACTTACAAGAGCTTGTTTTTAGTTGCTTTGGCCCATTGGTCATGGGCAGCTACCATCACTAAAGGTACGTACATACAGCGTGTCCAGAATAAATTGATGTACATTACATAATGATGGTACTATATATGGAGATATTATAGTATTGTTATATTAATGGAAGACAAGTAGCGTATTTGTATGCCCAAAAATATTCTATCTTTGTTTTATTTTGAATCTATACCATAATGTAGATACAGGATGAAAAAAAAATGTCCATTTTTAAAAAACCACAATATTTATTGTTTATTATAAAAGCTAAGACTTTTGAATTTTCAGGATACAGGTAAGAGGATACGAAAATTCCTAAAATGGCTTCAAAATATTGCTAACAAGCATTTTAAATGCGGATTTTGAAACGCCCATAAGAAAACATAGTGGGTCTACAATTTTTTGATGCCGTTTTTAGAATCACCGTATCCTCTAACCCATATCCTGAAAATTTAAAAGCGTTAGCTTTAATAATAAACAAAATATTGTGGTTTTTCAAAAATTGACATTTTTCCTTTCCACCCTGTATCCACATAACGATATCGATTCAAAATAAAACAAAGGTAGAATAATTATGGGCATACAAATACGCAACTTCTTTTCCATTTGAGCGATGTCGTATCTCTTACCGTTTCCAATATCCCCGAAGACAAAAGTCCCAAAAAAAAAATGTTCTTCAGGACTTTGATCTGTGGACGGATTCCAAAAACCTCGAAATCGATATCTTATGAGAAAAGGAGGAGATTCAAAACCTACAAGTAGGAGTGGAACCTCGTTTTCGAGGATTTTGAGTATGAGGAAGGAATCCAAATGTATAGTCATTTTTCCACTGCGCTGGTCGTTTCAGTTATGAAGGTGTCTGACAAGAATAATGTTACCCACAGCCAAATTCCTTGACCCCAAAAACCTCGAAAACGATATGTCACTCCTGATCTTTCATTTCCTCCTCTTTTTACCTCTTCTGCATTGGAGAAGGAGCAAGAGGAGATTCGCTATTTTTTCACTGGTCGTTTCAGTAATGAAGTTGACTGACGTAGGTAACAGCTCTAAGACTCTGACAAAAATAACGTTACAGCTAAATTCCTCGACCACTCTTGATGTTTCATTTTCTCCTCATTTCACCTCTTCTCAAGGGGATCAAAACCTGCAAGTACGAGTCACAAGACTCAATAGAAAAAATGATGACGTCACTGTTTGTCCAGTTATGCTAAAATTTTGTGTGTGGATTTTAATTCGAATTCATCAGATATTTCATGCGACGATTCCGTCACCTACATCGTTGGCAACCAAAAGGTATCATGGACGGAAGCCTACCTGATGTGCAAAGAAAATGGCATGGAATTGGCCAGCATCACATCAAACGAAGAACAAGCCCGTCTTAGTGAATTTCTTTTGGCCACTCCTGATCATGCAAGTAATTAAAATCTTCATCACCAAATTCAAAAATACATTAATTTTTATCAAATCTAGTTGGTGAGCCGGATGGATATTGGTTGGCAGGGATGAAGCGCGGAGAAGGTGGTCCAGACAATGAAATCTATGATTTTTCGAAATTTTGCTCCAGGACAGCCTGATAATGATGGCGGTTCGGAGGATTGTTTGCAGGCTTTTTTCCAGACAGAGAGTTTGGTGACGTGGAATGATATTAAATGCCAGACTAAGTTGAAGATGGTTTGTCAAAGGAAACAGAGCAAGTGCAGTTTATTGTCGATATACGCTTGAGTATCATTAGTTATTACCATTGTTAGATAGTTTATTTTTCATGATAACCATTTGTTTGTTACCTCTTTTTGGTGTAGTAAAACTGCTGCCATTTCGCAGGAAATCAATCTTCTTTTGTTTTTTAACATTATTTTCAATATACTTGGTAACGCAAAAGTGGATCTGGAGGTGAAAAATTTAATTCAAATTTATTTAGTTATTGAAGATGTTCAAAAAAGTCCCCATCTGCTCTAACGCACAATCTGCACCTAATTCGTCGTAGGGCTTGTTTATTGCGCCAGATTTGCTTCCCAACAGCTTTTATTTGTTTTAAAGAGTGTCAGCTCATCAGGGGATTGTTAAAGAAGGGTATTTGATATATTTCTTCAAAATAACCCCATAAAAAATCCAGTGGGCTTACGTCGAACGAATAAGTTGGCCATTGCATTGGATAAAAATATATGTGGTTTATCTTATTGCAAATGGCATCCCCTATCACCCAGCGCCGTTTGATCCATGACTTATTAGACACCCTGTATAACGTAGTGAGAATGACAAAGACAGCTATATACTTAGAACACGATGCTATATACCTACATACAGGGTGTTTCCTTACCTCTGTGACAAAATGAAAGGGGTGATTCTTCGCTTAATTTTAAGACGAAAATGTGGTATAACTTTTTTTCGAATTTCGCTTTGTTTCCAAAATACAGGGTGTTTATTTTTTTTTATTATTATTATTTATTTTTATATATTTTTTTTTTATTTATTAAGTGTTTTTGAATTCTCCATTGAAATGATTATAATTGATTGCTGTATTTGTTAGAAAATTCAACATCAGCGATAAAATTACTTTTTGCGTCAAAACTCACTCAACTAGATTTAATTTTTCATCTCAAAAATTAGATACGATAAAAATTCAAGAGATCAAAATGTTGCGTTTTTAGTTGAATAACCTGAGAAAAAAATGAAAATGACACAAAAAGTCAGTGGCGTACATTTTTTTCTCAATTAAATTGGTTGAAGTGCCGCTCGGGACGCCACTGTATTCGATAATTTTTATTTGTTCATGGCAAAATGAGCCCGTTATCACTATAAATACCGTTATCAAACTTCAACAAAATCAAGTAAAAGATAAATTAATTAAAAATAAAAAACTAATCAAAAAAAATAAATTAAACACCCTGTATATTGGAAACAAAGCGAAATTCGAAAAAAAAGTTATACCACATTTTCGTCTTAAAATTAAGCGAAGAATCACCTCTTTCATTTTGTCACAGAGGTTAGGAAACACCCTGTATATTATTTATTTTGTTCAAATTAGATATTATTATGTAGGTTCTATTTGGAATTTGATCAAATTTAAAAAAAAATGAGATAGTGAGGTTATGTTTGCATAGTTTTGTTATTTTCCAAACGATTTTGTTCAAATTACATATTATTATAAGGTTCTAATTTGAGATTTGATCGATAAATTTAATAAAAATTGACCAAATGAGGTTATGTTGGCATAATTTTGTCATTTTCCGGAGGATCTTGTTCAAATTAAGTATTTGAGTTCGGTTTAGGATGTGATCAAAAATTAAAAAAAATAAATAATATGCTGGGGCTATGTTTGTTAGTTTTGTTGTTTTCTAATGGATTTTGTTCAAATCAATTATGTGGGTTCGGTTTGGGTTTTGATCAAAGAATTTAAAATAAAATGATTTAGTGAGGTTATGTTTGCATAGTTTTGTTATTTTCCAAAGGATTTTTTCCAAATCAAGTATGTAAGTTCCAATTTGAGGTTTGACCAAGTGAGGTTATATTTGCATAATGTTGTTTTTTCGAAGGATTTTGTTCAAATTACGTATGTGTAGGTTCTATTTGGAATAATTGATAGAGTGAGGTTATGTTTGCATAGTTTTATTATTTTCCAAAGGATTTTATCCAAATTCGGTATGCAGGTTCTAATTTGAGGTTTGATCAAAAAAATTGACAAAAATATACCAAGTGTGGTTATGTTTGCATATAATTTTGTCATTTTCCAAAGGATTTGGTTCAAATTAGAAATGTAGGTTTTATTTGAGATTTGATCAAGAAATTAAAAAAAAAATACAAAGTGAGGTTATGTTTGCATAGTTTTATTATTTTCCAAAGGATTTTACCCAAATTCGGTGAGTAGGTTCCAATTTGAAGTTTGATCAAAAAAATTAACAAAAATCTCTCAAGTATGGTTATGTTTGCATAATTTTGTCATTTTCCAAAGGATTTTGTTCAAATTAGAAATGTAGGTTTTATTTGAGATTTGATCAAGAATTTAAAAAAAAAATACAAAGTGAGGTTATGTTTGCATAGTTTTATTATTTTCCAAAGGATTTTATCCAAATTCGGTGAGTAGGTTCCAATTTGAAGTTTGATCAAAAAAATTAACAAAAATCTCTCAAGTATGGTTATGTTTGCATAATTTTGTCATAATAATAATAATAATAATAATAATGTCTTTATTTAGCTTATATAGCTACATACAAAAACAATATAAATAATAATAATGGCATAATGATTATAAAAAGATAAAAAGTGTATAATAACAATCAATAAATAAGTACAAACATATTTTAAACAATTAAAATTCATGCAACACATATTCCCTCAACAGTTTTTTAAAAGTTGTTAAGTTATCACAGTTCTTAATATGGCTCGGCATTTTATTGTAACCGGAGAGACCTCTGTTTAAGATTGAATTACTCATCATCTGACTAGAATTTCCTCTATTGACTAACATAAAATCATCACAGTTTCTAGTTTGGTAATTATGGATGTTCTTAAAACATTTTACTCTATCACAGATGTAGTTCGGTAACAATTTATTTCTAATTTTATAAATAAAGGTGTTAACATTAAACATTATTTTTTGTCTGATAGACAACATACCACTAACGTCTAACATAAGATTAATTGGAGTGTACCTATTACATTTTAAAACTGTTCTCATCGCTCTGTTTTGAATCACTTGAAATTCTCTAATTTTATAACTTGGTAGGCTGTACAATAAAGAGGAACAGAATTCGAGATGGGGAGCTGCTATACTATTATACAACAATAATTTTGAATACATTGACAGGTTTTTAGCTACTCTGGAGATAAATCCGATCTTTTGGGAAAATTTCCTCATTGTATAATCAGCATGAGGACGGAAACTCAATTCGGAGTCTAGTATAACTCCTAAATACTTAATTTGTTGTTCATACACTAAACATTCATTGTTAATTTCAACTCTCAAATTTGAAACGTCAATAGATCTTAGTTTATGCTTTTTGGCAAAAATACAATATTTTGATTTGGCCGTATTTATGCTTAATCTATTGGTACAAAGCCAATTATACAGTTTCTTCAAGTCATTGTTCATTTCAAGCTGTACCTGGTTCAAATCATCCCCCACCACATACAACATAGTATCGTCTGCGAATAGTTCGATTTTACTGTTCTCCGTGATAGTGACAATGTCATTAATGTATAATAAGAACAACAATGGACCCAGGACAGTTCCCTGTGGTACGCCGTGACGAGTAAACTTCAGGTTAGAAATACTGCCTCCAAATTTAACAGCTTGGGTTCTGTTTGACAAATATGACCTGAACCAATCGAGAACAGAGCCTACTATACCAAACCCCTCTAATTTCTGTAACAGTATACTCCTATCAATAGTTTCAAAGGCTCTCCTAAAGTCTAAGAATACAGCCAGTACATATTTATCACAATCCACATGTTTGAGGAAATCACTACATAAACCAACAATCACAGTTTCACATGAATGGCGCTCTCGGAAACCAGACTGATTTGACACCAGGATGCTGTTCCTATCACAGTGCTGCTGTATTTGTTCTTTAACCACAAGTTCCAAGAGTTTTTCATATGTAGGTACAGTATTTATCGGCCTAAACTCCTCATGTCGTTTCGTATTTGTAATCTTTGGCACAGGAATCACAGTTGAGGTTTTCCAATTCTCCGGGAATGTTCCTGTTGAGAGGGATGCATTTATGATGTCCAATAGACGATTTCCGACTACACCAAATATATCCTTTAAAACACGTGTTGATATGCCATCTTCTCCACCTCCAACATTTTTCATATTTTTAACATGTTCCTTAAGTTTTGACATTGTTACGGCTTCAAAAGAGAAAAATTCTGGATACACAGGGCTTTCTAAACCATTATTCTGTATGTATGTCGGTTGAGGTATACTGGACACAATTTTATCGACACTGTCAATAAAATAATCATTGAATTTGTTTGCTATGTTCCCTTTGTCAGTGATTAGGTCGTCGCCAAATAGGATTTCATTCACCGTAGATGGGTTTTTTTCCGGAAGTAAAGTTTTTAAATGCTTCCACATTTCCTTCGAGTTATTTTTATTTTCATCAATTACCCCTCTATAGTAATTCTCTTTTTCGATTCTAATTTTATCAACTATTAAATTTCGAATTTGTTTGTAATCATTCCAACTATGCTCACTTTTTTCATACACTGCTCTCTGATACATTATATCTCGTTCTTTCATCATCTGGACTATTTCATAAGTAATCCACTTTTTTTGGGAATATTTGATATCAACATGTATTGTTTGTACAGGACACATTTCATCTAGAAAAGTACGAACATTATTCACGAGTGCATTTGCCAAAATATTTACATCTACGATATTGTTATTCCAAGAGGTGTTCAATATTGAATTTTGTAATAGTTCTGTGTTATACCCACGCATGCATCTTCTCTTCACGGCAATTCCAATATTTTGGTTGTTGGCTCCTTCAATATTCAGTGACAAAATGGAATGATCACTAATTTTAGGGGTTAAGTGGACGGAAGCCTTCAGCAATTTATTATTGGTAACAATGTAATCAATTAATGTTTGACTTCTGTCTGTTATCCTAGTTGGAGATTTCACAATTTGTGTAAAACCATTTGAATAGATGTTTTTCAGTATTTTGTCCCCATAAAAAGAGCTTCTCGAAATATCGAAGTTAAAATCACCCATAATAATGTTGGTGCCATTAAAATCACTAACCTTATCCAAGTAGCCATCGAAGTATTCCAAAAATTTTGCATTCTCCTGTTGCGGCGGATGATACAGGACACTACACAACACCTTTAGTCCAGTCCAGATAGTCTGTATCGACAATAACCACACATAATTTTGAACACATTCCACCGTTATAAGTTTATATTTTAAGTCCTTCCTCACTAATGCCATCACTCCTCCAGTTCGCGGGTTTGAGGTCGTACATTGCTCGATGTTGTAGCCGTCAATTTTCAACTCGCACATGTCAATCTCCGCTGATACGTGAGTCTCCGACAGGAAAACAATTTTTGGCTTCCAATCATTTACAAAAACGATGATATTGTCTTTGTTATTTTTGAAACCCTGACAGTTTAAATACACAAGACCGGAATCCAAAACAGCGCCTTCCTCTAATTGCTATTTATTATATTTATTTTTTTGGATCTGCTCGAAACGTTTATAAACATCACAGTGTTGTACGTCCCAAACTACATGATCCACATTTAGTTTCAATCCGTACTTATTATTTGACACCAGACAATTAATACACTTAGTTACATTACTCGTACAGTTTTTCAATTCATGATCACCACTACATTTAGGACAAGCGAGATTTTCTTTGCAATCGTTCTTCAAATGTCCGTACTTGCAGCAATTAAAACATCTCAGTATCCCATAGTCGTTATAAATTGGACATCGGTTCCATCCTACATTCAGCTTTTCTTTGACTATAATCACACTGTAAGTTTTCGAATCGACTTCAAATACAATATTAAATCTTGTATTAAAGATTCTAGTTTTACGGAGAATTTTTAATTTAAAGTCTTTATCCTTATCATCGATATCATTTTGCTTGATAATTTTTTCCACAATGAGTTCGTCGCTAGTATAATCATTTTCATCAAGCCCCACTATTTTAATTCGATGTTCCTTGATTTTTGGCCGATCAACACAATAATCATTTCCAAGTTTATTCTGAATCTGGTGCTGAATGTCAACAATTTTTTTGTCGCTGCTGCAGTTCAAAACAAGGCCTCCGGTTTTTGTTTGACGACCCATTGATAAGCCAATTCCCATATCAGTTGGATTCACTTTTTTCTTTAAATCACTTTTCACCTGTGTAACGTCTTTATTTGTCGATTTTTGTGTCACAACTAGGATTTCATCGTGTTTTTTTACAGCAGAAGAGTATGTTTTAGGCGGTTGAACGGTTTCATTTTGTTTCTCTTCCCTTAGGCGTATAAGTTCATCTTTCAAATTTTGATTTTCGGACACTAAAAAATCTACCTTTTTATTTAATTCATTCGTATTTTGAACCAGAATCTCCAACGTTGAATTGATCATTTCAATTGTACTTAGATCAATTGGTATGTCGTCGGTTCGGCTCCGTTTTCTCGATCGATCCGGTTTATTGATCTCACTGCTTCTAACCTCATTTTTTACATCACAGCACGCCTTGCACTTCCATGTGGATTTTCGCAGATGGAACCCTCGGGGATCGATGTTTTCACACTTTCCGTGATAGCATAGACTACATTTCACGCATTGTATAACAGATTTAATATCTTCGAACTGTAATTTACACACAAAACAGCGAATATCAGGACCGCTCGCGTCGTCAACAACCTCGCTCGCTGACATCTCGACCCGATTTTCCAAAGGATTTTGTTCAAATTAGAAATGTAGGTTTTATTTGAGATTTGATCAAGAATTTAAAAAAAAAATACAAAGTGAGGTTATGTTTGCATAGTTTTATTATTTTCCAAAGGATTTTACCCAAATTCGGTGAGTAGGTTCCAATTTGAAGTTTGATCAAAAAAATTAACAAAAATCTCTCAAGTATGGTTATGTTTGCATAATTTTGTCATTTTCCAAAGGATTTTGTTCAAATTAGAAATGTAGGTTTTATTTGAGATTTGATCAAGAATTTAAAAAAAAAATACAAAGTGAGGTTATGTTTGCATAGTTTTATTATTTTCCAAAGGATTTTATCCAAATTCGGTGAGTAGGTTCCAATTTGAAGTTTGATCAAAAAAATTAACAAAAATCTACCAAGTGTGGTTATGTTTGCATAATTTTGTCATTTTCCAAAGGATTTTGTTCAAATTAGAAATGTAGGTTTTATTTGAGATTTGATCAAGAAATTAAAAAAAAAAATACAGTGAGGTTATGTTCGAATAGTTTTATTATTTTCCAAAGTATTTTATCCGAATTAGGTATATAGGTTCTGATTTGAGGTTTGATCAACAAAATTAACAAAAATCTCCCAAGTATATATGGTTATGTTTGCATAATTTTGTCATTTTCCAAAGGATTTTGTTCAAATTAGAAATGTAGGTTTTATTTGAGATTTGATCAAGAATTAAAAAAAAAAATACAAAGTGAGGTTATGTTTGCATAGTTTTATTATTTTCCAAAGGATTTTATCCAAATTCGGTGAGTAGGTTCCAATTTGAAGTTTGATCAAAAAAATTAACAAAAATCTACCAAGTGTGTGGTTATGTTTGCATAATTTTGTCATTTTCCAAAG
Source organism: Orchestes rusci (assembly GCA_958502075.1). Classification (NCBI taxonomy): domain Eukaryota; kingdom Metazoa; phylum Arthropoda; class Insecta; order Coleoptera; family Curculionidae; genus Orchestes; species Orchestes rusci. Next base: position 539,568 of record OY293305.1, read on the forward strand.
GATTTTGTTCAAATTAGAAATGTAGGTTTTATTTGAGATTTGATCAAGAAATTTAAAAAAAAAATACAGTGAGGTTATGTTCGAATAGTTTTATTATTTTCCAAAGTATTTTATCCGAATTAGGTATATAGGTTCTGATTTGAGGTTTGATCAACAAAATTAACAAAAATCTCCCAAGTATGGTTATGTTTGCATAATTTTGTCATTTTTCAAAGGATTTTGTTCAAATTAGAAATGTAAGTCTTATTTGAGATTTGATCAAGAAATTGAAAAAAAATACAAAGTGAGGTTATGTTTGCATAGTTTTATTATTTTCCAAAGGACTTTATTCGAATTCGGTATGTATACTATAGGTTCTAATCTGAGGTTTGATCAAAAAAGTTAACAAAAATCTATCAAGTGTGGTTATGTTTGCATAATTTTGTCATTTTCCAAAGGAATTTTTTCAAATTGGGTATGTAGAATCCAATTGCATGGGAATTTCATCAAGAAATGTAATAAAAATTGACAAAGTGAGGTTGTGTTTGCATAATTTTGTAATTATTCAAAGGATTTTGTTCAAATCAAGTATGTATACGATCTGTTTGGGAGTTGATTAAGAAATTTTGAAAAAAATGATATAGTGAGGTTATGTTTGCATAGCTTTGTTATGCAATGAGCACCAGATTTTAATTTTTTTTTTATTTTTTTTTGAAAAGTATACTAAAATAAAAAATCCTCATCGTAAGTCATCAGTTGTGACTTGAATTGGAGATATTTGATTTTATTCCAGTTCTGTTTTTGCGCATGAAAGTTTGTACTCGATTTGCTAGTAAAATATCATATTTCTAAATCTTTTGTGAAACGGCTAATAATACTCCTGGTGAATGCATTTAAATATCGAATCACACAAAATACCCCATATTTTTAGCTATAAAATATCAGGGTACATTTTATTGAAAATTCTAAAATAGCCCAAAAAAAGTTCATTTTGATTTTTGTGTTATGATAGAGTTTTGAGTGTGGCCTTGAGTTTGAACATTATAAGAAAGAGAAAGTGTTTTTTTTTCAGGAACACCCCATCTCAATAAAAATGGAGATCGATCTTCTGAAAACTTGGAATTCCTGCGAAAAATCTGGAGCGCATTGTCGAATTAAAATAGGTTACTTGATATCATAAAGCATTAAACAAATAATATATTCGCGGATGCGGTTAACAAGAGGACAAATACACCAAAAATAGAAAGATATGACAAAAAGTGATTATTGATAAAAAAATCTCTGCTTGCCAAATAAAATAGAAGCTACTATATAAAATTGATTTTTATTACACAAGAAACATAGATTTAAACAAGGACTACCAGTCATTTTTTGTTTTTTTTTTCTGGACTAGAAACGCTAAGGGACCCTTAATTTGACATATTTGCATGCAAAACTGTCAAGTTAAGGGTTCCTTAGCGTTAAGTATTCTCAAAATTGGTTGGTGCCATCGGCCATGAATGCAATAGAGATATATTTGTCCTCCAACGCGGGATCTTAGCCACTGTGATGATGCGCGAACGCAATGGTACAACAATAAGCAAAGTTGCCTAAAATGATAACCTCAGAGCGAAATGATTATCTGAGAAAACCTCTTTTTTTGGCAGTGGCACTGTTATGGCAAATATTTACACTCGATAAAGTAAAAAAAAAAACATTTGTTTCAAAGCACTCATTACATGAGGATAGGTGTGTAGTTAATTTTGTCGTTTTTTTCGAAGTCCAAGAGGTTTGAATGAGGAGGACTAGGAGGCAAATGCTGAAAACCAGAAAGTAAATATGGAAAATTATTTTTTTTTGGAAAATAATGCCTAAAGCAATAGATAGATGACAGAAGATCAATCTTTGTAGGCAATTTAGGAGGTTTGAATTTGGAAACTCAAATTTTGTACATTGGCTTCCCAGTGTATACCAATATTTATTTGTACTATAAATAGTCACTTTTTTCCAGATTTATTTTCAAAGTGTGTTTACTCGCCTTCGCATTTGATAGATAAGCTTACTCTGAGGAAATTTCCAATTTCATTTGCTTATATGAATCGCATGATTTAAAATATTGATGATTGTACCACAACTTGATAGATTATACGTTAGGTATATAAACAAAAACATAGCATGTTCATCACAGTAAATACAGAAATGTTTACTTACAAGAGCTTATTTTTAGTTGCTTTTGCCCATTGGTCATGGGCAGCTCCCATCACTAAAGGTAAGTACACACAACGTCAAAAGTCTTGGACTCTCTGATTTCACAGATTATTTTATTTTGTAGTGAAATAGGAAATTTTTGTTAGTTGCTCTATTTACAAAACTTTGTCAAAAATAACTTTACAGTCAAATTCTTTGATCCCAAAAACCTCGAAAACAATATGTCACTCCTCCTTTTACCTCTTCTGGAAGGAGGAGGAGGAGAATTTGTTTTTATTACAATGATAACAAATTAAACTGTGATTCGTTATTCGGGATATTTAAAATTGGTACCCGATGGTTTTTTTGGGATGCGAAACCTGAATATCTACCTTTTCATTTTGGTCGTTAGAGTCAATCGCAAAGATGATGACGTTACGGTTCACAGTTAGGCCACACCCCTTTCTGGGAATTAAGTGGTTGGTGAATTTATGTTTTCTATTAGATATTTCATGCGAGGACTCCGTCACTTACAACCTTGGCAACCAAAAGGTAACATGGACGGAAGCCTACCTAATGTGCAAAGAAAACGGCATGGAATTGGCCAGCATCACATCAAACGAAGAACAATCTCGTCTTAGTGAAGTACTTCTGGCCACTCCTGATCATTCAAGTAATTAATCCCCATAACCAGATGCGAAAATATATTTATTTTGATCAAATCTAGCTGATTTCCTGGAAGGATATTGGTTGGCTGGTATAAGGCGCGGAGGAGGTGGTCCAGACTTTGTTTGGCTCACCACAATGAAATCTATGATTTTTCGACATTTTGCTCCAGGACAGCCTGATAATCATGACGATGGGGAGAATTGTTTGCAGGCTTTTTTCCAGACAGACAGTTTGGTGATGTGGAATGATAATAGATGCCAGGCTAGGATGAAGTTTGTTTGTCAAAGCAGGAAACATACGAATTGTCGTTGATATACGCTAAAATATCATTCCTGTAATCATGATAAGATAGTTCAACACAATATATAAAAATCTTTTATTTGTTATGTAAAATTCCTGAATAAAAGTCAGATTTTAGTAGTTTATATATTTTTTGGTATAAAAGGCTATCATTGCCCTTTATAATCAAACATTCCCATTATAAGTAATCAGAAGTATGAAAAATAATACAATCACAACAGGAAGCAAGTCAAAAAATATGAATGCTATGAATATAATATCATTGGAGAAGCAATAACACTTTTGGTGGAACGATAATAATAATAATAACTTCTTTATTTAGCATTTACTAATATAAAACAGTTCAGACAAATACCTGCTCAGTAGTAGCCAGATCTTTAAAACCAAATGAACGCCTCCCTCCGTGCTGGGTGCCTGTCACAGGCTGGAAATCTCTCATCTGCTGGCGAACTTTGATAGAATCATTGCTGATGTCCAAATCAGCGCTCTTTGAGCTCAGGAATTCTCCTGGAAGTCGAAGAGGACCGTGGAGCATTTCTGGCAGCTGAATTGTTTTACCGCAAGATAGATTGCCAGGAGTTCTCGGTCGTAGGCACCATACTTGGATTCGGCTGGTCTGAGTTTTTTTGAGACAAATTCCAATGGCTGCCTGGTATCATCAACCCACTGTTGAAGCCAGGTCAGTAAATATTGCCAAAGGCACATTATGTTGTGGATGCGCCAGTAATCAGTAATGTCCTTCGTGGTTTCGATCGCCCTGATGGCCTCTGGTGTCCAGTTGACAGGTGTCTTGCTTGTGACATTCCCACAAAGGAGTTCGTTGCGTGGTGCCTGAACTTGTGCAGCGCTGAATAAAAATCTTCTATAGAAGTTAATCATACCCAGGAACTGTCGTAGCTTCTTCACTTCCCTCACCAGACACTAGGTAGCCGTGGAACCTAACTTTCCTTCGCAGCAGGGGCAAATTTCTTGGAAGGTACCCAATTAAGTGGTTGTCACTTTTAGTAACCTGAGTGATCCTGAGCTGGTATCAAGATAGAAAGAATGGTAACCACAAAATCGTAACCTGGTTAACGCCAAATCCGTCTAATGTCATTGGAGGTGATTTGGATAAGAGCGGAAAGAAGGCTGATCTACCAACAAAGGCTTAAGGCTAATTGGATGAAGGCACGGATCCCGGTACGTTTAATTTCTGCTCTCTTTTTAACGGCCTTTTCTCTGTTGTACCCTCTGTAGCTTCATGAGTCTCGTCTATTCTGAGAAAGATTCCATCTTCCCGCAGAATCAGCTCTTTTGCTTTTTTCTACCTCTGATTTCCTGCTTCCTCTTGGCTCTGAAGTATCGTTCCACCATGGAATATTATTGGGATTCAAGTCCTCCATTGGAAATTATGTAAGGTACTCAGTCCCTCTGACAGTTATTATTAAACTTGGTTTTTCCTTTCGCATCTAATAATGAGCTCACTGACTTCAAATGAGTAAACACATAGTTCTATCTTCGGAAGATGAAATCTCCAACATACGATTAATGAAAAAATATATATAGGTGCACGAGAATGTAGTGCGCCTTCAAATTATCGAGTAAAATGTTATTAAATTTATGCAATAATTAATTAATTTGATATGAAATAAGTGAAAAATAGTTTTAAATATATATATATATATACATACATGCTTCTTATATATACATATATTTGTTTCTTAGGTTATGGTTCTTGATAGAGATTTTCTTTGCTTACTTGATTCAAGTGAAGTAAATGGATTTCTCAATCAATGATGATACGGGCCCAGCTGTTGCTCGATCGCTATATTTTCATTTTCTTACAGAGTACAGGCCTTGGTTACCTAAGGTCTATGAGGTTTGAATTGGGAGGTCTAGGAGGAAAATGCAAAAAACCAGAGAGTAAATATGGAAAACTATTTTGTACTATAAATAGTCACTTTTTTCCAAATATGCTTTCCAAGTGTGTCTACTCACCTTCGCCATAGATAAGCTCAATTTAAGGAAATTTCCAATTTCCTTTGTTTGTGAATCGTAAGATTTAAAATATTGATGACTGCATCACAAATTATTAGATAATTGCTACAAGAGGTATATAAAGAAAAACACAAGTATGTTTATCACAGTAAATACAAAAATGTTTACTTACAAAAGCTTATTTTTAGTTGCTTTGGCCCATTGGTCATGGGCAGCTTCCATCGGTAAAGGTAAATACACACAACGTCAAAAAGTCTTGGACCCATGTCACAAATTATTTTATTTTGTAGTAAAAAAGAAAATATTTGTTATTTCTGAATATATTTTTTGTAATAACAATCAACCAAAGTTAAGATTGCCTTTTTTTGGAAAATTGATTCATTTTTCTTACTGCTAAACTGCTTTGAAGAAAATTCCACCCGAATTCCGTGTAGTGTATAGGAAAGCGACGTGTCCACAGTACACGAAATCCAGCCCCTGCTGAAGAAGATTCAAAACCTATAAGTAACGGTGAGAGTGACACCTGGTTTTTGAGGTTTTTGGGTATGAGGAACTCAAATTTATAGCTATTTTTCCACTGGTCGTTTCAGTTTTGAGGTTAGCTGTTGGAAACATTTTGAGGTTATCCTTCTGGCATTTTTCTGGATTATATCGATTTTTCCTCAGACAAAAAAAATGTCTTAATTCAAGCTATCCAGTATCAATGCTTCATTTGAGAATGACAATAAATGTTTAAATAAATTCTCTGAGGTTATGGAACAGACTGTTTTGTTTTTGTTGTGTAAATTCCAAAATCATAATATCTGAGATTTTGATAGTTTTACTGTCGTTTTCAAAGAAAGCATTTGTCCTAGAAACATTTTCACGCTTCACAGCCATTTTCTGCAATATCAGGGTGTCCCAGCTAGGGTGGCCACCGGCCATATCTCAGAAACTACTGGACCTAAAAGTTCAGGAAAAAAAAAATTATCACTAAAGTGGCCACGAGAAAATGCTGGGAAATATTTATAACTTCGAAATTTTTCCGCTAGGGGGCGCAATCAAAGCTTAAATATTAAAATTCGAAATTTCTCCGGAAATTCTCAGATTGAGGTATATCTTTATCAACATGGTAAGAAAACCTAGACAATTTCACGTCTTTTTGGTACAGGGCTCATTGGCGTACCGATCTTCGTGTGAGTAGGGGAAGGTAGTGAAAGTGTAATTGTTCAAGTGGCTGTAACTTATAAACGACTTGTCCGATTTTGTTGCGTATAAGCTTGTTTGGAAGATAAATGTGAGTACTTCCGAACATCGTATCCAGTAGTGCGTGATTGTCTCCAGCAAAATTGCTAGAAGGGGTAACTTGAATTAAAAACAGTGTTTTTCATTTTACCGCAAAAATTTAAATGGTATGGTATAATTCTGATAAGAGCATCGAAAGGTACATTAAATTTACAAGAAAAAACCTTTGAAACGCAGGTGGATATCTTTTTTCGTTTTCGAGTTATTGCCGAGAAAAGAGTTTTTGACACTCGAAAAGTTGTTTGTTGTGTAGTTCTATTGCAACCTGCTTTTTTTTTTGGCTTCAATAATAATAACTAGTCCAAATTATGTAGAATTTATGTTTTCATTTGTTATTTCAATAGAACAAAACTCATAATAAATGAAAAATATTTTGATGAGCATAAATCCCAATCTAATTATGTATTAAATATTGCAATGATGGGTTGAAAAAAAATCTAGGTAGCTGTGGAAAAACATCGGCGGGTTTCCATGGAGATAATTGAAACAGATATTGCAATCATAACAATCTCTCAATTATCATTTTAACATTCTCTGTTAAAATGTCTTACACCAATGCCGAGGCTTTTGATATGCTCGCCGTATATTTTCAATGTTTTGGAATTGCTCCGATTGCGGCACGTGAATACGCTGCAAGGTATCCTGAACGAAGGCACTACCGCAGAAAGGTATTTCGGCGAATGGCAATACGTTTAAGAACAACGGGAAGTGTACAGCTCAATCCAGTTCCAATCAGAAGACGTCCGGTGAGAAACCATGAAGACAATATTATAAACGTTCTCGCTTACGTGGAAGCTTCACCGCATTTGAGCACAAGAGAAATTTCCCACCATTTAGGATAAAGTCGTTCTTCAGTGCTCCGAATATTAAGAGACTTCAAACTTCGTCCATACCATCTTTCCTTACACCAAGCTCTATCAGAAGATGATTTCAACAGGCGACTAGACCATTGCTATTGGCTTCGAGAAATGTGCAAGGAACATCCTCAATTCCTCTCCCAAATTTTATGGACCGATGAAGCCCGTTTCTCTAGTTCTGGAAATGTTGATTTTCATAACATGCACTTTTGGTCGCGGGAAAACTCACACTGGATGCGGGAAGTGGATCATCAAAACAGGTGGAGTGTAAACGTCTGGTGCGGAGTGTTAGGAAACAAAATTATTGGTCCGTATATTATTGATGGCCATTTAAATGGTGAATCATATTTAAACTTTTTAGAAAATAACTTGCAAATAATACTTTTAGAAGATGTTCCCATTGGTCTTAGGATGTCCATGTGGTACCAACATGATGGTTGCCCAGCTCATTATGCACGGAGAGCTCGTGATTTTTTAAACAACCGTTATCCAGATCGCTGGATTGGAAGGGGCAGATTGTTCCCATGGCCACCGAGATCCCCCGATTTAACTGTGTTGGACTATTACTTGTGGGGACGAATCAAGGACATCGTTTACAAAACTCGTCCCACCACAAGAGAAAATATGATTGAGCGGATTGAGAATGCTATACATTCCATTGCACCAATTGAAATAGAAACAGCTATTTCTATTTGTAGGCACAGAATTGAGAAATGTATTTTACAAGATGGAGGACAATTCGAACATTTATAAAGTTAAATAAAACTACACAACAAACAACTTTTCGAGTGTCAAAAATTATTTTCTCGGCCATAACTCGAAAACGAGAAAAGATATCAACCTGCGGTTTGTAGGTTTTTTCTTGTAAATTTAATCTTCATTTCGATTCTGTTATCAGAATTATACCGTACCATTTAAATTTTTGAGGTGAAACGAAAATAACAGTTTTTAATTCAAATTACCCCTTCTAGCAACTTTTCTGGAGACAATCACGCATCACTGGATACGATATACGAAAGTACTCACATTTATCTTCCAAACAAGCTTATACGCAACAAAATCGGACAAGTCGTTTATAAGTTACAGCCACTTGAACAATTACACTTTCACTACCTTCCCCTACTCACACGAAGATCGGTACGCCAATGAGCCCTGTACCAAAAAGACGTGAAATTGTCTAGGTTTTCTAACCACGTTGATAAAGATATACCTCAATCTGAGAATTTCCGGAAAAATTTCGAATTTTAATATTTAAGCTTTGATTGCGCCCCCTAGCGGAAAAATTTCGAAGTTATAAATATTTCCCAGCATTTTCTCGTGGCCACTTAAGTGATAATTTTTTAGGTCGAGTAGTTTCTGAGATATGGCCGGTGGCCACCCTTGCTGGGACATCCTGTATACACGGTGTTTATTAATTGAATGCCGAGTGTTGTGCAAACCGAACGATCAGTTTTAACGGCAGTTATTCGCACCGTTGCTTCTACGAGTGTAGGACAATTTCGGACTTTTTGCAATAAGTGTTTGACTATAAATCTATCGGTTCTGTACTGTTCTCTTGTGATTCGTAAGTTTTTGAACAATTTATCAGATATTTCGTCTTTCATCCATCTTGGTCAAGCCATCACGTGATCGTATCGATTGACGGCATCCATCAGCGTATTGAAACCAGGAGCGTTACCAAGTAAGCAAATTAGGCTTTACACATTGGTTGAATATCACATCCCATAACTGAAATTTTGAAAATTGATCAACAAGATCCAAGAAGTCCGTACCTACTTCGGTCCAGAAGTGGGGCATCAACAAACATGTCTGTTACTTTGTCGGATGATCAATTTCAACAACTTTTGGCTCGTGTGTCAGTTTCGTCTCAACAAACTGCACATGTTCCTCAACAAAACATCTCAGGAAATTTTACGAAATGCCAATCTAGATTCAATGGTTCAAAAGATTCCGATGGCATTCATAGATGCAATCGAAATTTATAAGGATTGTTCCCAAATCACTGATGACAATGCACTCAAAGGTCTTCCCATGTTACTGGATGGGTTCGCTGCCACATGGTACCAGGGTGTCAAGTCAAGTTTGACGACCTGGAATGATGCCATAGACCTGCTAAAGTCTACTTTTGGTCCCAGTAAGCCACCATACCGAGTATATAAGGAACTCTTTTCGCAGGAACAGGATTCTAAGACCAAAACCGATGTGTTTGTATGCAAAACACGTGCAGTATTGGCTCAACTACCAAATGGAACCCTAACAGAAGCTACACAGATGGACATGGTGTACGGGTTGTTGCATAGACGTATTCGCGAAAAAGTGCCACGTGACAGGGTGAACTCTTTCCAAGAACTCCTAATTGAAGCTCGTTTAGCCGAAGAAACTTTTGTTGTTCCTGACGAGTGCAAAGTTCCTGATCCCAAAGACAAGAAACGTTGTTCCTTCTGCAAGAATATTGGACATTTCAAGGAGGATTGTCGTAAATTGAAATCTGCCGAATCAGCGAATCAAGCAGCACGTCAAGCCAATGTAAGTGACCCTACAACATCAGTGAAAAATAAAACCAGTATATCGTGCTACGGTTGTGGTGCACCAGGTTTTATTCGATCGAACTGCCCAAAATGTAAGAAGCCCGTGGTGAGTACCGAATTTTTCTGTAGCCAGTTCGACACTGCCTCGTCTTGCAGACCTTTAGTCCCTATCAGTATTTTCGGCCACAATGGCTACGCTTATCTTGATACTGGTGCAAAATCCAGTGTAGCCGGTTATAGGTTAACCCAATTGTTGTTAGAAGATAGGGTACCATTTGAAATTACGCATGATCTTGAAATGACACTAGCAGACGGTATTAAGAGGAAAGTCACTGTCTATATTTTCAAAGTTTTCATAATTTTAAATGATAGAGCAATTCCTACAGAATTATTGTCCGTTCCAGAACATGAAAATAGTCGCACCTTGCTTGGAGTTGACTTCATCCAGAGATCGAACCTAATTTTGGACGTACCAGATAATAATTATTACTTTCGAGAAAATCCACATGTAACCTATCATTTTGTAGCTGAAGCCAAGGTAGCGTGTCTTTCAGTCAACACAATGCAGTTTTCTGAAGTAATTTTACGTGAAAATGAGGGTTGTTCACTGCAGGAAGAGAAGAGGAAAGAGCTAAACGTGGTCCTGTCTGAAAGTTCTTCAGTTTTTGCACCAAGTGATGAGCCAACTCCATATGCGGAACACTCTATTACATTATTGGATGACACACCCGTAGCCGTGCCCCCATATCGTATGTCAGAACCTAAAAAGCAACAGCTGAAAGAAGAATTGGATAAGCTGCTCAAGAGCGGTACTATCGAGGAATGTGAGTCACCCTACGCGGCCCCTGTGGTGCTCGTACCTAAGAAGGATGGAGGTATTCGTTTGACAGTGGATTACAGGAAGCTGAACTCCGTGACCAGACCCGATAAATACCCTCTGCCCAGAATAGATGACTTACTTCATGAGGCCAAGAAAACCAATTACATGACCACACTTGATTTGAAGAGCGGTCAAATTAGAGTCATAAGAGTCATCAAATTAGTGTCAAACCCGGTGACAGAGACAAGACTGCATTTGTGACTCCCTTCGGTACCTTCAGGTACACCAGAATGCCGTTTGGTTTAAGTACGGCTCCCGCGACCTTCCAACGGTTAATTGATAGATTCAAATCCGGAATACCTGATGTCTTCATTTTGGCTTACCTTGATGACCTTATAGTGATTTCATCAACGTTTGAAGAACATCTTGTGGATCTACAGAAGGTATTTTCCAGACTGAATATGTTCAAACTAAAATTGAACCGTGATAAATGTACATTTTGTTGCAAGTCTATTCACTACCTAGGGCATATAATTTCCCCAGATGGAATACATCCAGACGACTCCAAGGTAGCAGCAATCATGGAAATGGCTCCTCCCAGAAACGTAAAGCAGCTTTTATGTTTCCTACAAACCTGTTCGTGGTTTCGACGCTTTATAGAAAACTTCGCCAGGATATCGAAGCCATTATCCTCTTTGACTAAGAAGAATGCCAAATGGGAATGGGGACCTGCCCAAGTGGAATCCTTCAACAAGTTGAAAGTCCTACTCAGCACCGCACCTATACTTCGACAAGCTGATTCTCGCCTACCCTATATTCTAAGGACGGATGCAAGCAGTTATGCATTGGGAGCATGTCTACTCCAGGGGGAGGGTGAAGATGAACGTCCCATTGAGTATGCTTCAAGACTTCTCACCATGGCGGAGCAAAACTACAGCACGACAGAGAGGGAAGCCCTTAGTGTCGTTTGGTCAGTTCAAAAGTTTCGAGGTTACATAGAGGGCGCAACAGTCATCGTCCAGAGTGACCACCAACCCTTGCGATGGTTAATGTCCCTCAAAACGCCAACAGGACGTCTCGCCAGATGGGCCCTAAGCCTGCAAGCCTTCGACCTACGCATTGACTATATCACTGGAAGGCAAAATGTAATTGCAGATACTTTATCTCGACCACCCCAGGAGCAATCTTCTGAGACTATCAATCTAGTTAGTGTAGATCTACCTACCAAATCAGCCAGTGAACTCAGAACCGAGCAGCTCAACGATCCCGAATTGAACAAAATCATCGTTGGATTAGAATCTTCCGCTACAGGAGTTGATTTTAAAAAATGGGCAGAACGTGGTTACCTCATGTCAAACGGAATATTGTACCATTACAACCCAGATGTAGAAGAGGAAGAGCCGCAACAAGTAGTTGCTAAAGAACAAATCCCCGAAATACTGAAGGAATATCACGACTCAGATACTGCTGGTCATTATGGGATTGACCGCACATATCAGCGTATAGCCCGGAGATATTATTGGATGGGAATGAGAAGAACAATAATGGAGCACGTTACCAAATGTATCGAATGCCAGAGATTCAAGGCAACCAATTTGAAGCCTGCCGGTCTCTTGCAGACCCCAGTCCAGTCCCAAAGGTTTGAGGTGATATCAATTGATCTCTTTGGCCCTCTACCAGAAACCCCAAATGGATATCGCTGGATATTCATCATCGAAGATACTGCCAGCCGATGGACTGAGATGTTTCCTCTACGTACTGCCTCAGCAGAGGCCTGTGCCCGTTGCCTTGTTGATGAAATTGTGCTACGGTATGGAGTTCCTCGTAGGGTCATAAGCGACAATGGCGTGCAGTTTGTTGGAGCAGTTATGCAACAGGTGGCCCACTGTCTGGACTTCAAGCAATGCCTTACCCCCGTCTATCATCCTGAGAGTAATCCAGTCGAAAGGAAGAACAGGGATATGAAAACCCAACTAGCTATACTCACCACAATGGATCATACAGCCTGGATGGAGAAAATACCCGCCATCAGGTTCTCCATCAACACCGCAAAATGTGCATCAACTGGTTACACTCCTGCCTATCTTACTTTTGGTCGCGAATTGAGAACCCCAGATGATGTCAATCGTGACATGCGAGCTGTTGTACAAGGCGATAATTTTGTGCCCCAGATCACGCCGTATTTATTGACTCTAAGTCAAGTTCTTCGTGATGCCCGTGAACGCTGTGAGGTGCAACAGGACAAACGAAATGTGTACAAGGACAAACAGAGACGATCAGTCAATTTTGACGTCGGAGATAAGGTTCTGGTGAACACTCATCTAATAAGCAAAGCAAGTGACCAGTTTACATCGAAGTTCGCCCCAAGACGAGATGGACCCTACCTTATAAAAGAAAAAGTGACTCCAACCACCTACATCATCTCACCTCTGGGAAATCCCGCTTTTGTCCTTGGGAAGTATCACGTGTCCGACTTAACACTTTATCGGGGTCTAGATGAGAATTACCCTGAACCAGTTCAACCCTTGAGAAAACGTGGAAGGCCTCCCACAAAAGATCGGACCAACCATCTGGAGATGGAATTGGAAGATGAAGATGCCTCCCCACGTAACGACGAGATGACCCAGGCCGACGCCCAGGATGATTGCGGTACCCCAGCGATTGTGGATGACGACCTGAGTACCATCCTGGATAGGGAGTATCAAGAAAGTGCCTTTCCCACTCGCCAGCGGAGAAAGGTGGTTTCCAAGAGATGCCCGTGTTGTAAATAGAACGGTTTCCTCTTCCTTGTTGCTTCCCACTCGAGGACGTAAGTGTGAAGCAAAGGGGGAGACTGTAACGGAACGAATGAACAGGCAATACAAAACCATCCCTTGGTGCCTCTCCTGACAATCCGGCCGGACGACGGAGCCACCTGGTGGAAGTTGCCTGATTCAGAGAGTCTAAGTTTAGTAATTCGATATTCATGTCAGCCATCACGAAATAAATCAGTTTTGTGAATTATCTGGATTTTGTGATTTTCTATTCGACGGGAACCCCTACAAACTTGGAGAGGGATACCTCCCATACATTTTTTTATAATTTCTTTGATACTATTCCAGATATCTTCATGAAATTTGGTACACGTCTTCTAGGCTTCAATATGCATTTTGTGGTGTACATTCTCATTATTTTTACCAGTGGCGTCCGTACGGGCTTTGCACTCAATATTTTTGGAGAAAAAACCTGTACGCCACTGCTTCTTTCCAAAATAAAAGTCATTTTTAAAATCTCTATTTATTTCTGAGCTCTTGATTTTTTTCCGTCCGGCGCATGGTTTTCGCTTAAAAAAATAAAATCTACTTAATTGCATTGACACCCTGCTGTGTCATCCAATATTTTTGAATCAGTGGCGCCCTCTCTAACATTCCCATGCATTTTGATGCATAGAAGACGTGTACCAAATTTCAAAAAGATATCTGGAATAGTATCAAAGTTATGATAAAAAAAAGATTTTTTTTTTAATTTCAACCACCTGTATCTATGCTCCTGCGGACCTATGTCCATATGAACTTTTTGTCTTAAAATCATCCAAGGATTATCGCCCTGAAGTATCGGGATTCAATTGATAAACACCCTGTATAGTCTGAGAAAAAAGTGATAAAAAGTAGACAAACCAAAGATAACATCAAAATGTTGTCAAGCATTGATTAAACACTAAAATCAACTTACCCTGTCGAAAACTTACATTCCTGTAAATATCAATTTTGCCTAACCAAATATCCCTGTTAAAAGTCCTATTTGCGTTTAACAAATTCTAAAACACTCAACAAAATTTTCCCACCATTGATATACGGTGTGTCCACTCTGAAGTCGCCCACCCTGTATTAGGTATCGATGATTTTTTGTTTAAAACACACATTCTGGGATTTTATCAATATCTTATTAATTAGAACGTACAGGAGGACTCAATGAGCAGTATAAGTATCAAATTAACAAATTAACAAAAAAAAAATAACCAAAACAGTAAAATTATTTTTTTTTTGAAAATGTGAACAGGGAGGTTTTTGGTTATTCTAATTGAGATTCCGTTGTAAGTTTTTTTCTAAAAAATCCCCCAATACGATTTTCTGAAATTTGACCCACTTTTGAACCACCATAATCACCCAAAAGCACGTCCCTGGAACTGATTTGGTATAATGTTCAAAAAGTGTTTGACGAGACCTAACAAACAAAAAAATGAGAATCGGTTGATAAACAAAAATGTTACAGGGGACAGGGGTGGGACACTTCAGAGTGGACACCCTGTATAAAAAAAGTGGAAAGATTCCAAGCTCCACCCACTTTAGGTGACGTCAGACTTAGGCAGTACTTCCGAAAGAAAAGTTGTGCGAAATGACCTAACGAAGTAAAATAATTAAGGAAAAAAAGTGTTAGCGTTGCCACATTTTGCAGTAGACGTCAAAACGATATTTTCTTAAATGGCAACATGGCATTTTTTGTACACAAAACTTCTCTATTTTCAAAATTGTCACCCAAAAAACCTCGAAAACGATATGTCACTCTTAATGTTTCATTTCCTCCTTTTTCACCTCTTCTGGGAGGAGGAGGGGACTCAAAACCTACAAGTACGTGTCACAAGACTCAATAGCAGAGATGATGACATGACGGTTTGTAGTTAGGCCACACCCCTTTTTGGGTATTTCAGTGAGAAAAGCAGTTGTGCCAAATTTTATTGGTGCCTTGATTTTAATGCTTATTCATGTTTTCTATCAGATACTTCATGCGCCGATCCCGTCACATACATCGTTGGCAACCAAAAGGTAACATGGACGGAAGCCTACATAATGTGCAAAGAAAACGACATGGAATTGGCCAGCATCACATCAAACGAAGAACAAGCCCGTCTTAGTGAATTTCTTTTGGCCACTCCTGATCATGCAAGTAATTAAAATCTTCATCACCAAATTCAAAAATACATTAATTTTTATCAAATCTAGTTGGTGAGCCAGATGGATATTGGTTGGCAGGAATGAAGCGTGGAGAAGGTGGTCCAGACTTTGTTTGGCTCACCACAATGAAATCTATGATTTTTCGAAATTTTGCTCCAGGACAGCCTGATAATTATGGCGATGTGGAGGATTGTTTGCAGGCTTTTTTCCAGACAGAGAGTTTGGTGTTGTGGAACGATATTAGATGCCAGACTAAGTTGAAGTTGGTTTGCCAAAGAAAACAGAATTTATTAGATAAGTAACACTGTTATTTTTCATAAACCTTTTGTTTGTCACTTAAAATTTCTGAATAAATTCAGATTTAAATAGTTGTCAGAAAAGTTACAATGATTCCAAGTTCAATAGTTTTCTTGGCTATATCATTGCCCTTTATAATCAACCATTATTTATTGATCCTTCTCCTTATAAGTTATCATGCAGCAATATGGAGGCGCCTTCGCAATTTTATCAAAATTCGTCCAAACTATTCATCAAATAATAATGTCGAATGAAAAATAATTTAGGCAGATATAAATCCGAATAAATAACCAAAACGTGAAAGCCACAAGATCATATCTCCTCTGGGGTCTGGGTTGATCGAAAGATGTGTGTATTTTTTTGTGTTCGTGTTCATGTGTTTAGTACGTGTGGTAATGAATAACTATAGATCAAGTCAAAAAACATCTATTTGTCTTAACACAATGAAATTAAAAAAAAACTACATAAGCATGTTTTACCAAGGTAACAAAGACCTGTTCGACGTTGCCCTCTGCACCTTCACCAGATGATTTCAAATCTTCTCAATTTCCAATAAACTTCTAAAATTGTTGTCTCAAAACAAACAAGTAAGACACGACCATTAATCATTCATGAAAATTTCACGACTGTTTTATTATTCAAAGTTTCGTCAGACGATGCTAATTGAGAAAACATTCATATTATTTTGTTTATTTGTCCTTTAATAAGTTAAGGCCACCCGAAAAATCAAAAAAAGAGTGAATTGCGTCAATAAAACGAGTTTTCAGTTAACGATGGTCAAGTTTGAAAGTAGTCGAAGAGGTTGTTTTTATCAATTCAAATTGCATATTGGTTCCAATTTTTGTGAGTGATAGTTGTGAGGTGTTTAAAGGACGAAAAAGGTAATTACCTTTTAACAATTAACCCAACCACAGCGTGGTTACGGTAGGGCAACCATGATAATTCTTGAATAAAATTGTCTGTGTGTTTCCACCGATTTTAACCATTTAGTTGTTGAAGAAACCCATTTATTAAAAAAGACAAATGGATTATGGTATGGTTTGGTACAAAAACCCTACAAATTTTTCAAGGTCGCATCAATTATCAAGTTGAAATTCAGTTTATTGATTAGTGACTTGTTGAAACTGCCATGAAGCCAAGTGGAAGTTTTTATTTGTGGGCTGCACTCCTGCCCATTCTATGGAACTACAAGACTGAAGCCCTTTGCAATAATACGCGTGAGTACCTTTAATTACCGCGGAATTTAATTGAAATTAAATTTCGTGCCTGCAGGACAACATCCCAAATTGTTCGATACAGAGGATTATTATGAATGTCCGTTGTCGCACTCTTGGTGTGATGTTTCTTTGAAACTGGTTCCGACGGATGCTAATTCGGAATGTTGGAAATTTTTGGAGGTGAGTTGATTTTTTTATTAATAAAATGCAAATTGCTCATTTGAATGCAAACAAACGAACGGAAAACTAAACGGACTTCAAGCACCGCCTCTAATCAAATAGGTGAACTGCGCACATCTATTGGACATAATGGGAGGAGCCTGATCTGCACTCTTCCAATAAACAGGCTTAGTCGGACGTTCAGTTGTCCGTCCGTTCGTCACGTTGTTCCACTCCTTCACACAATGGTTCCCTTCACTTTGCTAGTTACTTAATCAAACAAACGAACCTAAAATTGAATGTACTTCTGGCTTCGACTTTAATTCGATAATTAAACTTGCATACATCTAGAAGCTTAGACTTAGATGGACAAATAAATGAATTAAATTTAAACGTACTTCAAGATCAGGCTCCGCCCCTTATCAAATATAGGTGAACTGCGCACATTTATTGGACAAAGTGGGAGGGGCCGGATCTGCACTCTTCCAATAAACAGGCTTAGTCGGACGTTCAGTTGTCCGTCCGTTCGTCACGTTGTTCCCCTCCTTCACACAATGGTTCCCCTCTCTTTGCTAGTTACTTAATCAAACAAACGAACCTAAAATTGAATGTACTTCTGGCTTCGTCTTTAATTCGATAATTAAACTTGCATACATCTAGAAGCTTAGACTTAGATGGACAAAATGAATGAATTAAACGGACTTCAAGATCAAGCTCCGCCCCTTATCAAATATAGGTGAACTGCGCACATTTATTGGACATAATAGGAGGAGCCTGATCTGCGCTCTTCCAATAAACAGGCTTAGTCGGACGTTCAGTTGTCCGTCCGTTCGTAACGTTGTTCCCCTCCTTCACACGATGGTTCCCCTCTCTTTGCTAGTTACTTAATCAAATAAACGAACCTAAAATTGAATGTACGTTTGGCTTCGTCTTTAATTCGTTAATCAAACTTGCATACATCTAGAAGCTTAGACTTAGATAGACAAATGAATGAATTAAACGGACTTCAAGATCAAGCTCCGCCCCTTATCAAATATAGGTGAACTGCGCACATTTATTGGACATAATGGGAGGAGCCTGATCGGCACTCTTCCAATAAACAGGCTTAGTCGAACGTTCAGTTGTCCGTCCGTTCGTCACTTTGTTCCCCTCCTTCACACAATGGTTCCCTTCTCTTTGCTAGTTACTTAATCAAACAAACGAACCTAAATTTGAATGCACGCCTGGCTTCGTCTTTAATTCGATAATTGAACTTGCATACATCTAAAAGCTTAGACTTAGATGGACAAATGAATGAATTAAACGGACTTCAAGATCAAGCTCCGCCCCTTATCAAATATAGGTGAACTGCGCACATTTATTGGACATAATGGGAGGAGCCTGATCTGCACTCTTCCAATAAACAGGCTTAGTCGGACGTTCAGTTGTCCGTCCGTTCGTCACGTTGTTCCCCTCCTTCACACGATGGTTCCCCTCCCTTTGCTAGTTACTTAATCAAACAAACGAACCTAAAATTGAATGTACTTCTGGCTTCGTCTTTAATTCGATAATTAAACTTGCATACATCTAGAAGCTTAGACTTAGATGGACAAAATGAATGAATTAAACGGACTTCAAGATCAAGCTCCGCCCCTTATCAAATATAGGTGAACTGCGCACATTTATTGGACATAATGGGAGGAGCCTGATCTGCACTCTTCCAATAAACAGGCTTAGTCGGACGTTCAGTTGTTCGTCCGTTCGTCACGTTGTTCCCCTCCTTCACACGATGATTCCCCTCTCTTTGCTAGTTACTTAATCAAATAAACGAACCTAAAATTGAATGTACGTTTGGCTTCGTCTTTAATTCGATAATTAAACTTGCATACATCTAGAAGCTTAGACTTAGATGGACAAAATGAATGAATTAAACGGACTTCAAGATCAAGCTCCGCCCCTTATCAAATATAGGTGAACTGCGCACATTTATTGGACATAATAGGAGGAGCCTGATCTGCGCTCTTCCAATAAACAGGCTTAGTCGGACGTTCAGTTGTCCGTCCGTTCGTAACGTTGTTCCCCTCCTTCACACGATGGTTCCCCTCTCTTTGCTAGTTACTTAATCAAATAAACGAACCTAAAATTGAATGTACTTCTGGCTTCGTCTTTAATTCGATAATTAAACTTGCATACATCTAGAAGCTTAGACTTAGATGGACAAAATGAATGAATTAAACGGACTTCAAGATCAAGCTCCGCCCCTTATCAAATATAGGTGAACTGCGCACATTTATTGGACAAATTGGGAGGGGCTTGATATGCACTCTTCCAATAAACAAGCTTAGTCGAACGTTCAGTTGTCCGTCCGTTCGTCACGTTGTTCCCCTCCTTCACACGATGGGTCCCCTCTCTTTGCTAGTTACTTAATCAAATAAACGAACCTAAAATTGAATGTACGTTTGGCTTCGTCTTTAATTCGATAATTAAACTTGCATACATCTAGAAGCTTAGACTTAGATGGACAAAATGAATGAATTAAACGGACTTCAAGATCAAGCTCCGCCCCTTATCAAATATAGGTGAACTGCGCACATTTATTGGACATAATAGGAGGAGCCTGATCTGCGCTCTTCCAATAAACAGGCTTAGTCGGACGTTCAGTTGTCCGTCCGTTCGTAACGTTGTTCCCCTCCTTCACACGATGGTTCCCCTCTCTTTGCTAGTTACTTAATCAAATAAACGAACCTAAAATTGAATGTACTTCTGGCTTCGTCTTTAATTCGATAATTAAACTTGCATACATCTAGAAGCTTAGACTTAGATGGACAAAATGAATGAATTAAACGGACTTCAAGATCAAGCTCCGCCCCTTATCAAATATAGGTGAACTGCGCACATTTATTGGACAAATTGGGAGGGGCTTGATATGCACTCTTCCAATAAACAAGCTTAGTCGAACGTTCAGTTGTCCGTCCGTTCGTCACGTTGTTCCCCTCCTTCACACGATGGTTCCCCTCTCTTTGCTAGTTACTTAATCAAATAAACGAACCTAAAATTGAATGTACGTTTGGCTTCGTCTTTAATTCGATAATTAAACTTGCATACATCTAGAAGCTTAGACTTAGATGGACAAAATGAATGAATTAAACGGACTTCAAGATCAAGCTCCGCCCCTTATCAAATATAGGTGAACTGCGCACATTTATTGGACATAATAGGAGGAGCCTGATCTGCGCTCTTCCAATAAACAGGCTTAGTCGGACGTTCAGTTGTCCGTCCGTTCGTAACGTTGTTCCCCTCCTTCACACGATGGTTCCCCTCTCTTTGCTAGTTACTTAATCAAATAAACGAACCTAAAATTGAATGTACTTCTGGCTTCGTCTTTAATTCGATAATTAAACTTGCATACATCTAGAAGCTTAGACTTAGATGGACAAATGAATGAATTAAACGGACTTCAAGATCAAGCTCCGCCCCTTATCAAATATAGGTGAACTGTGCACATTTATTGGACAAATTGGGAGGGGCCTGATCTACACTTTTCCAATAAACAGGCTTAGTCGGACGTTTAGTTGTCCGTCCGTTCGTCACGTTGTTCCCCTCCTTCACACGATGATTCCCCTCTCTTTGCTAGTTACTTAATCAAATAAACGAACCTAAAATTGAATGTACGTTTGGCTTCGTCTTTAATTCGATAATTAAACTTGCATACATCTAGAAGCTTAGACTTAGATGGACAAAATGAATGAATTAAACGGACTTCAAGATCAAGCTCCGCCCCTTATCAAATATAGGTGAACTGCGCACATTTATTGGACAAATTGGGAGGGGCTTGATATGCACTCTTCCAATAAACAAGCTTAGTCGAACGTTCAGTTGTCCGTCCGTTCGTCACGTTGTTCCCCTCCTTCACACGATGGGTCCCCTCTCTTTGCTAGTTACTTAATCAAATAAACGAACCTAAAATTGAATGTACGTTTGGCTTCGTCTTTAATTCGATAATTAAACTTGCATACATCTAGAAGCTTAGACTTAGATGGACAAAATGAATGAATTAAACGGACTTCAAGATCAAGCTCCGCCCCTTATCAAATATAGGTGAACTGCGCACATTTATTGGACATAATAGGAGGAGCCTGATCTGCGCTCTTCCAATAAACAGGCTTAGTCGGACGTTCAGTTGTCCGTCCGTTCGTAACGTTGTTCCCCTCCTTCACACGATGGTTCCCCTCTCTTTGCTAGTTACTTAATCAAATAAACGAACCTAAAATTGAATGTACTTCTGGCTTCGTCTTTAATTCGATAATTAAACTTGCATACATCTAGAAGCTTAGACTTAGATGGACAAAATGAATGAATTAAACGGACTTCAAGATCAAGCTCCGCCCCTTATCAAATATAGGTGAACTGCGCACATTTATTGGACAAATTGGGAGGGGCTTGATATGCACTCTTCCAATAAACAAGCTTAGTCGAACGTTCAGTTGTCCGTCCGTTCGTCACGTTGTTCCCCTCCTTCACACGATGGTTCCCCTCTCTTTGCTAGTTACTTAATCAAATAAACGAACCTAAAATTGAATGTACGTTTGGCTTCGTCTTTAATTCGATAATTAAACTTGCATACATCTAGAAGCTTAGACTTAGATGGACAAAATGAATGAATTAAACGGACTTCAAGATCAAGCTCCGCCCCTTATCAAATATAGGTGAACTGCGCACATTTATTGGACATAATAGGAGGAGCCTGATCTGCGCTCTTCCAATAAACAGGCTTAGTCGGACGTTCAGTTGTCCGTCCGTTCGTAACGTTGTTCCCCTCCTTCACACGATGGTTCCCCTCTCTTTGCTAGTTACTTAATCAAATAAACGAACCTAAAATTGAATGTACTTCTGGCTTCGTCTTTAATTCGATAATTAAACTTGCATACATCTAGAAGCTTAGACTTAGATGGACAAATGAATGAATTAAACGGACTTCAAGATCAAGCTCCGCCCCTTATCAAATATAGGTGAACTGTGCACATTTATTGGACAAATTGGGAGGGGCCTGATCTACACTTTTCCAATAAACAGGCTTAGTCGGACGTTTAGTTGTCCGTCCGTTCGTCACGTTGTTCCCCTCCTTCACACGATGATTCCCCTCTCTTTGCTAGTTACTTAATCAAATAAACGAACCTAAAATTGAATGTACGTTTGGCTTCGTCTTTAATTCGATAATTAAACTTGCATACATCTAGAAGCTTGGACTTAGATGGACAAATAAATCAATTAAATTTAAACGGACTTCAAGATCAAGCTCCGCCCCTTATCAAATATAGGTGAACTGTGCACATTTATTGGATATAGTGGGAGGGGCCTGCACTCATCCAATGAACATGCAGAGTCGAACATATTTTTTTCATACAGGAATCAAGCAAACACCGCACACAATTCAACAAAACCATGGTATTTCGAACACTGTGTCTACCACCATTGGACAAGGTGGAGCTGAAAAACCACATCGAACGGAGACTAAATGAGGAGCTGAGGTTTTTCAACGTCAGTACAAGTTTGATCGGCAAATGGTGCATGGAACCGAGGGTTAAGTACGATTACAACAAAGACTTTTACTTGTAAGTACGTCAAATTTTCACTCTGAGCCAAGCCTGTACGTTTTTTTCCAGCACAGTAGCTGGGTTGTACCTGTTACTACTAGCTGTGGCAACTTGCTATGAAAATTTTGTTGGGCGAAGTGATACAGATTCATTGACAAAACAAATTTTTTGCTGTTTCTCCATTTATTCCCAGAACACACCACAAACCAGAAGTGTCCCTCGTCTATTGTGCATGCAAGGCATCAGAACAATGCAGACTTTTATAGTTATTGTCGGTCATATCGGCATGTTTCTCACGCAAAGAAACATCGAAAACACTGACTATCTCGAGCTTGTACGTCAATCTTGATCATAATTCTGTCGTATAATATTGTCCATTTGTAGATATACAGCATCGTAGTACAATGGTGTGTATCAGCAGGAATGGCGTCTTTGCAAACGTTCTTTGTGATGTCAACTTGGCTGCTCACATATCAAATTTTAAGGCTGCACAAGGAAAGTGGCGAGTTTTCTTTCAGACATGCTCTGTTGAAAATAGTCAACAGATACCTGAGGGTATGGCCTGCTGTGATATTCACGATATTCATTGCCCTGCCAGTTGTTTCTTTGTTTTATTATGGTCCAGGGACATTTCCTACTGCTTCGTTGACGAATCAATCTTGTAGCAAAACCTGGTGGATGACGCTGCTTATGGCAACCAACTGGCTCAAGACCCATGAAATGGTAAGTCCACTGAAATATTTTTGCATCCACCAATCTATTGAAAAACTTGCCCAGTTTAAACTTATTTATTTTCAGTCAACTATTTATGTACAGTCACCATGCACAGAACTGACACTTAAATCACCATTGTACGATTTTTCAGTGCCATCTAGGAATGTGGTCCTTATCAATCGACATTCAACTACAACTGCTAACAATAGCCTTTTTCTACATTGTCCTCAATAACAAACTAAGTATTAAAAAGGGCCTTCTGACGATGTTTATTGTCTCGCACATGGTGAACTGTGCCCTTACGTACAAGTACGATGTGAATGTGGATTCTTACATTGGAGTCAAGTAAGTTTAACTTAATTGTGGTTATTTTTTATTAATTTTGTCCACAGATACCTGGCAAGATTGACTTACTTCTTGTCGGATGGTTTGCTGAATAGTTACTTGTCATTCTGGCCCAATGTTGGTTCAGGCATTGTGGGCATGCTCTTTGGTTATTTGTATTTTTTGAGCAAAGCCAAGGAGGGTGATGGTAAGCCAGAGGTAAGCCTTTACAATGTTGCCGACTGTTACTAATAGAATTATTTCACAGCCATATGAACAATACTATCTGACCATTTTCGTCGTATTCCCATTAATGGGCATAGTGGGTCCCTTATTGTTGGGCGATGATAAATTAATAACCGCGTTGGTTTTTCCCATTTTCAAACCCATTTTTGGTTTTGGTATTGCCACGGGTATTTATGGTATGTCGCGGAATGTTATTCAAGGTACGTTTGTGTTGTTATATCATAATGTCCGCATTTACAAAGTAATTTTTCAGGAGTTGCCAAACGTTGTTGCGAAAACAAATTTCTAACAGCAATAGGAGATCACACATTTGGCATCTATATAATACATTTTCTATTTATTTTCAGTAAAGATAGTAATATGACAACTACGTATGTCGCCGGAATACTGACACTGGTGAGTTTATCCGGCATTTTTTTATAAATCAATTTTTTGGTTTTCAGGCAAACGAAATTTCACAGGAATTTGTCAAGTCAGTTTTGGGAGGAATATTGTTGACTGTTACTTTTATAAAACCATTTTATGATTTGCAGCGTCTTGTTGTACCATCTGCTAAACCTTTAGCAAAAACTGTTTATGTAAATGAAGTTGATAAGATGAAAGTTCAATAAAATTTATTGTGATATTTATAATGTTATGCAGTTATTTCACTTTTGCTGGAAATAGACTACATGGTGAGTACACAAACATCGGCATGGTTCCTGAGAAAGAGGGCGTCCAAAAAATAGTGTAACGAGTTTCGCTATAGAAAACACTGTTCAGCTTTAACTAATTTATTTTACAAGTCACTATGTACAGAACTCACTATTCACAAACAAAATCACAGCTTATTTATGTTTTACGATTTATATTTCACGACGTATTCAGAACTGAACTAACTCCTTGAAATGACGGATCTCATTATATACCCTCGCCAGGATTGAGAGAACATTCCAGATATTTTTAGAAAAGCGAAGAACGTTCGACGCCATCTAGCCTAGCTAGAATGTACCAGAAGCCAATCGATTCCAAACAATTCTACACAATGTGGTGGCTTGCGGCGGCGCATTCACCATGTTTTGTCACATTGCCCCCTTCTTAAGGCAATTCGTCCCGAATTGCCTTCATGTCGGTATCGGCAACTGTCCCCAAACCGGCAGCCTGATGTCCTATGGAAGTAGCAGTCCACTGTCCTCTGGTTCGTCCTCCGGGAAGGATAGCAGCACACCAGGATGTCAATGCCGCTTTCTTTGAAGATTACCTCCAACATGCTCCGTACTACTCTCCAGTCCAGTTGGTCGTTCGTCATTTTCGAAATTGCCAGATGGGTCAGGTCCTGTGACAGCATCAAGTCACGAAGATGACTGAGGGCTTTCCAGACATCACTGTAGGTGGTCAGATGATGTGGAAGCTTCTTCGTCACAAGGTAGAACAGATGTCGTGTACCTTCCATGATTTCCAGTACCCTACCCACCTCTGGTTTTTGTCGTCGTAGATGTTCCAGTTGTCCAAATTTCCGCTTGAAAGCAGCAGCAAGACCACTCCTCATACCAAGGTCTTCAGTGACCCAGTGAGCCAACGAATATTCGGCCGGTGCTTTGAACAAATTCAGCTGCCTTTCTTGGACAACGCCATTCTGGACTTTCTGGCCATTGGAGTGTAGAGACATGAAAGTTTCCAATGACATGTCTTTCTTGGGTAACCTGATCTGCCTCACTTCAGCGTCCTGATCGTCGTGGTTCCCAGCATACCGAGCTAAACGATTGAAGTGAACAACCCTCGGTTTTCCTCGTGGTGGCTTTCGAATCCTGTAGACGACGTCATTGATTCGCTCCAGAATCTCATACGGGCCCTCCCAAGAACTTTGCAGTTTTGGGGAGAATCCACGTCGCCTCTGTGGGTTGTGAAGCCAAACCAAATCCCCAACCTGGAACCCTTCTTCTTCGGCCTTCACGTCGTACGCTTCTTTCATCCTGTCGCTGGCACTTTGGATGTTTAGTCGGACTCGTTGATGGATATCGTCCATTTTTCTACGAAGATCACTTGCGTAGTCTTCCCCAGCGACATCCTCACCAGGTAGACAGCCAAACTTCAAATCGCAGGGCAGCCGGAGTTCACGACCCATGATGATCTTGGCAGGTGTTTCGCCCGTCGATTCATGAACTGCTGACCTGTACGCCATGAGGAATAGGGGGAGATGTTGATCCCAGTCTCTTTGATGGTCAGAGACAACTTTGGCCAAGTGTCGATTGATGGTTCGGTTCATTCGCTCCACCATGCCATCCGATTGTGGGTGTAACGCCGTTGTCCTTGTCTTCTTGATCTTCAAGACATCGCAGACGTTCTGGAATAGCGTCGATTCGAAGTTCCTGCCCTGGTCCGAATGCAGCTCCAACGGGACACCGAAACGGCAAAACCATTCCTTAATCAAGACATCGGCAACGGTAGCTGCCTCCTGGTTTGGCAAGGCATACGCTTCAGCCCACTTGCTGAAGTAATCCATGGCGACCAAGATGTATTTATTTCCTTTGTCCGTTTCAGGGAACGGTCCAGCCACGTCGATTGCGATCCTTTCAAAGGGGCTTCCCACGTTGTATTGGTGCATAGGAGCTTTTGGCCGTTTCTGGGGTCCGTTACTTGCCGCACATACGGCACATTTTCTGCACCATTCCTTCACATCGGCTTGACAGTTAACCCAGTAAAACCGTTCTCGCAGCTTTCCCAGCGTCTTGATTACACCCAAATGTCCACCCGTGACGCCATCATGGACCTCTCTCATCACCTCTGCCTGTCTGTTTCCAGGAACGACTAACTGCCTCCGATCTTCCGTGCCATCCAGATTCTTCACCAGCCTCTTCAGGATGCCGTCATCAAGAACCATCGAGTCCCATTGAGCCCAGTAGGACTTCACGGTGGTCGAGAACCGCGCGACTTCTTGCCAGGTTGGTCGTTGGCCTGCCTGTTTCCATCCGATGACAAGCTTCAGATCTGGATCTTTCTCCTGGTCCTCGCGAAGCGCTTTAGACTGCCAGGAATCATCCACCACAGTCGTCCTGCAAGTGCTCGCCTCCTTTTCCTCGGCTCTTTGACAGTGCTTACATTGTTCTGGACAAGGTCTCCTGCACAAGCCATCCAAGATCTTGAGGCTTGATCTCGCTCGATGATCATTCTTTTCCCATGCCAACGCAGGTGCCCGTATCTCTTTCCTACAGCGGCCACGCATATGCCCAGGCTCTCCATAATTCCAGCATCGCAACGCCTTTCGCTTAGATACCTCCATTTCCTTGAGGACTCCTCCTCACAGTTACTTCGACGGTGTCTTCTTCCAGAGGATCCTTCTCCTCCACCCTTCGCACGCGTGCAGGAACCTTCACAGACTGCTTCGCCGCTTCGAATTCCAAGGCTTTGGCCAGTGCTTCAACCAGTCTATCGGGACGATGGAGTATCAGTGACTGCCGAATCTCCTGGTCTCGAAGTCCATCCAAGAAGGCCTGGACTGCAAGCCTCTCCATAACGTTCTCTGGCGTGGTTGGATAAGCCAGTCGTGCAACATCCGCTTCAAACTCCTGCAAGGTCTCGTTGGTCTTCTGAATGCGATTTTTCAACTGAGAGTGGTAGACGTGCTCCAAGTGTGTTTGCCCATATCGCAGTTCCAGATGCTTGACTAGTACATCGTAGTCCTCCTGTTCCTGGGTGTTGAGCGTCTGCAGGATTTCTGTAGCTTCCCCACGAAGTGCCAGAGTCAATGCCAGGGCTTTTTCCGGTCCAGTCCATCAATTTTCCCTTGCTGCTGCCTCGAACTGGCGATGGTAATTGTTCCAGGACAGTTTGCCATCAAACTGTGGGGCTTTCATGTGGATTCTGATGGTATCAGCTTCCATCTTGGCACTCGCACCGTGATTCCCGAAAGTAACTTCCGGTTGTTGCATGATTACTGCCACTTGCCTTCTCACTTCGTCGATTTCGTCTTCCAGAGCCTTTGCAGTCTCTCCTAGTTGTTTCTCCAGATTTCCGATTTCCTCTGCTACATGAGCCTTCAAGCAGTTGTAGTTATCCGCCAATTGCTCCTTGATTTCTTCCATAGCTCTGGAAGATTCTTCGAGCTTCTCCTCCATTTTCCTCGAGTTCTCTTGAAGTTGATCCTTCAGCTCATCTTTCAAGTTTTTCGACAATTTCTCCACAGCGTTCGGATCAGGAATTTCAAATTGGAACTTATCTGGATCAATGCCTTCTTCCATTAAAGCCTCACGAAGCCGTTGTTGTAGATCAGCTTTCTTCCCGCTTGTATCCAAATCACGCTCCTCCAGCTCCCTCTTCAACTCGGCGACCTTCAATCCGGTTAAAAACACTAGTTTCGCAGCCATCACAGTGTATATTTATGTCCGTTTCTATAGCACACAATAAATCCCACTTTTGACACCAATGTAACAAGTTTCATTTCCGTCTTCGGACCTAATCCCTCGTCTTTTAGCCGTCCGAATAACTCTATTCTTCATTTAATCCTCCGAAGCCCTCTTAAAAGTGCCCCGTTCTTCAGGTTCTTCTTCTTGATTCCAATTTTCATGGTTCAATTCCGAAGCGGCACTACGTTTTCCAGCCATTAAACCACTTCTTATCTATTCAACCGATATTCCTGGTTGTTCTTCTTTTCCAGTTAAAACTAAATAGCACGTTAATGTGGATGTTCAAAGTTTGATTCAAATCTATAAGGAACTTATATAATTTTAAAATATTTTCTAAAAAACCATTCCGCCAAAATCTCGAATTTAACGTCTTATATAAAAAAAAATCTTTTGAATCATATGCAGAATTATTTATACTTTGATACTTTTACACTTTAAAAGTACTTAATGACGTCACATTTTCGTCAATACGAGCGTCAATAATTTGAAATCATAGATAGATTTGACAATTTCACAACAATAAATAATTATTATTCAATTAATAAATATCAAATATCTTTTTATACATTAAACTTAGGTATAGGATATGCTACATAGAGAATGTTTAGAGTTAAAAGGAGAATCCAAATATCAAATAAAAAAATAGGGTATCAATTTGAAATAAGAAAGTTGGACCTCGCCCAGACTTTTTGGAGCACCCTGTATATGTGAAAACAGATTATTTAAAAAGTTCATTTTCAACCATGAAACTTTCATTTGGAATACCTTTTTCTAAACCGTGAAATTAAAAAGTAAGAGGGGAGGGGGGCATTTATAATCAATAACCCTGTAAAGGGTGATTCATTTTCAGCGACACAGTGCCAGTTCTCGTGAACTATTCATCATAGAGACCCAGGAAAAATCTGTATTGTAATGTGCCCAAGAGAAAATGCTGGAAATATATTTCAAGCTCCTAGGATCGCCGCAAGGGGGCGTAACATTACTGTGAAAACAGAAAATCGATACATTTTCGAAATTTTTACCGGTGAACTACCAAATAAGAACTTGGAAACTGATTTTGGACGATATTCTCTACAAAATTGACCCTCGACACTTCACTCTGTTGTCAAATAAGACAGCCACAGGCCGTCAAACTTGATGTTACTAATTTGCCTGTAACTTCGAAATTCCTTTACCGATTTGACTGTTCTTAAACTCATTTTAAAGAGGAAAATCTGCTTTTTATGGTACATTTATCTGGGGTCGACTTTATCTGCTTTAGCCCACCACACAACATGAAATGTGAAAGTCAAACCTGTATTTGAAGATTTTTCAAAATTTTCAAATGCAAACCTACTAAAAAGATGTCTCCATCGTGTTATTTGAATAATTTCCTTCCACTTTCACGCAGACAAATTTCTATATTTTTTGAAATAGAAGAGTTACGGAGACTGCATCAGGAATCCGTCGAGGAATATTTTTGAAACAGCCCCTGTAAATTTGAATATGTCAAAAAGATAGGAGTGCGTTGCCAACGGTGGGGATTTTGAGCATTTGAACTAGTTTTTTTGTTTTTTCCAAGTTATTTTTTTTTCTAAATATTTTCGGAATAAGGTGTTTACTGGTCCACTGTATTATTTTTGGCGAGTGGTGCACTGTATTCTACTTGTCAGCTGCTCGTAGAAAAAAAAAGAAAAATAGTTGGCTTTTCTCTTCAACATCAATACTGAAAAAAATGTTAAACGCGAATCAAAACATGTGTATCTTTTTGACACATTCAAATTTATAGGGGCTGTTTGAAAAGTATTCCTCGCGGGATTCTTGATGAAGTTTTTGTGACTCTCCTATTTCAAAAGATATAGAAAAATGATCTGTATGAAAACGATAGGCAATTATCCAAATAACACGATGGAGGCATCTATTTAGTGAGTTTGCATTTGAAAATTTCAAAAAAACCGCAAATACAGGTTTGACTTTCAAATTTCATGTTGTGTGGTCGGCTAAAGCGAATAAAATCGACATGCACCAGACAGAGCAAATCTTCTTCTTTAAAATGAGCTAAAGAACAGTCAAATCGGTTGGGGAATTTTGAAGTTATGAGCAATTTAATGACATCAAGTTTGACGGCTTGTACATAGCTGTCTTATTTGACAACTTGGAGAGAAGTGTCGAGAGAGCAATTTTTTTGAAAATTTCCTACCAGTCAATTCTTGCCAATCATAGGCTTGCATTTTAACATGTTGCTATGGCAACGACCTAATTTTATCGGAAATCACCCTACTCATAATCACGTGACTGAAAGATTAATAATCTCCCTGGCTTTGCATCTGGATGTAGCTCCCATATGATTACAGTGTTGCCGTCCCCACTCCCCCTAACAATCCCAACCCAACTGGTGCATGTGAGCTACATCCAGCCGCTACTATTAAATCTTCTCAAATAGTTTTGGCATGAAATTTTCTTGCCGAATCTCCCGCGAGCTCGAATTAAAAGTCCGGAAATTTGTTCTCGTTGCGATTTTTCAAGAAAATTTCCTACCAGTCAATTCTAGCCAATCATAGGCTTGCATTTTAACATGTTGCTATGGCAACGACCTAATTTTATCGGAAATCACCCTACTCATAATCACGTGACTGAAAGATTAATAATCTCCCTGGCTTTGCATCTGGATGTAGCTCCCATATGATTACAGTGTTGCCGTCCCCACTCCCCCTAACAATCTCAACCCAACTGGTGCATGTGAGCTACATCCAGCCGCTACTATTAAATCTTCGCAAATAGTTTTGGCATGAAATTTTCTTGCCGAATCTCCCGCGAGCTCGAATTAAAAATCCGGAAATTTGTTCTCGTTATTTCCCGGAAATAATTCGAGCTCTAGGGAGATTATAAGTGAAAATATCGTCTTAAATCTGTTTCCATGTTCTTTTTTGGTAGTTCAATGGGGAGATTTTCGAAAATGTATTGATTTCTGTTTTCAAGGTATCGTTACGCCCCCTTGCGGCGATCCTAGAAACTTGAAATATACTTCCAGCATTTTCTCTTGGGCACATGCATTACTATACAGATTTTTCTCTATGATGAATAGTTTACGAGAACTGGCACCATGTCGCTGAAAATGAATCACCCTGTACAAAACAAAGGTCTCTCACAGCCTGTAAGAGAAGTCAAGCGAAATTGTGAACAGACTCAAAAATGAAAATAAACACCGATGACCTGGCTAAAGAAAATCTGGAAATCTCAAAAGAGTATAATGAGATAAAATTGAAACTTCTAAATTTCTTATGAACAGTTCCCACAAATTCTTGCTTCTCTGAAGAAATAGCTGGATTTATTAAGGTGCAAATTTTCCAAATTCAAAAAGCACCTCAGGGTCGAAGGTATTCTGTTTGAAAAATGTCCAAAACATCATTGACAAGGAATGTTTCGTTTGCAGTCTCCTTCAACCCTCTGATGAAAAATTCTAGTGTTTTTGAAGTGTAACAGTAAAAAAATTTGAAATCTAATACCTGCATCGCATAAGATTTCAATCAATTGGTGTGGGCCAGTCATATCCTATTACATCAATAAGTGTAAACAAATTAGTGTTAAGTGAGTGTACATAAATAGTGACTTGGAAATAAATTAGTTAAAACTCGAGAAGTGCAATAACAAAACTTCAAGTTGATATATTTCCACCACCAACCAATTAAACACGAGGTTATGACACAACCAAAGAACCAAAATAATCTGCTCAGTCATGTATATAAAAACAACAAGTCTGCAAGTCATTATTGGTTGTTGTATGACCTCGAACGGAAATTCTTACAAACAGATTCTTTACCGGTTTTTCTTATATTGATTGAATAACTATACTAAATAAACTTGATACACATATCATATCTAATACTGAGAAGATCAATAAAACACCATATCTGATAAAACCGTGTAACACATCAAAATAGACAATAATTTAATGCATTAATCATGCTTTCAAGTTATGATAAAAATAATCTATAGAATTCCCATTTCTAGCTGCCAAGGTCATCATTTCACCGTAGAATGTTCCATCCTTGGCCACCATTATTTTATTAGTTGGTGTCTGACTAGAAAAGAGATTGGACGTGAACAAAGGGAAAAATCAAAATGACCCGACCGAAATTGTACTATGCTCAGGCTAGTCCTGCTGCCAGATCTTCCTTGTTGACTGTGGCAGCTTTGGGTTTGGATGTGGACAAAATTCCTGTCAATTTAATGGCTGGGGAACATTTAACGCCTCAGTATCTCAAGGTAAGAAAAATAGTATCATTTGTATCAAGTACCTAACTGCCTTTTTTCTGACTTTTTTCCATTTTAGTTAATCTTATATTCAAGTTAGCTTGCATGGTTTTATTTTTTTTTTCAAGACATTTTCTCCTTTTCTTCTTTTCTTTTTTTTAATACCCACTTTAGAATGGATTAGTTTTACTCTTCTATCCCTCCTTTTCAATGTTTTCACCCACATATCTCTTTTACTTTACTTTTGGTGAGTTTGGGCTAGTATCTTCTTATTTTTGTATTAGCTTTCCTTTTTATTACGTTTTTCTCTTTTTATTTTCAGCCTCTTTTGAACTTTTTATTATTTCTTTTAGCACCTTAATGTGTTGTTTTTTTTTTAATAGAAAAACCCACTTCACACAGTACCAACCTTGGAAGATGGCGACTTCACCATTTTCGACAGCCACGCAATCAACGCCTATTTAGTGGGAAAATATGGAAAATCCGACTCTCTTTATCCCAAAGATTTGCAAAAAAGAGCTATTGTTGATCAACGAATGTACTTTGACTCTGGAGTTTTGTTTCCAAGAATGGGTGCCATTGTTGTAAGTTAGCACAATATGTTATATATTTTTTTATATCATACTGTGCTGTAATGTATCATTTACCAAATTCAATCCCAGTCCGGTAAATGACACATTACATCATAAGAGCCAGTGAAAATATACAACGTGTGCCCAAATTTAGTTAACAAATGGTGAAAACTTTTTATTATCGATTTTAGCGAAAAAAAAGTATTTTTATTTCAAAGTTTCGCTTTCAAAAAAAAACCTGATTCATCAAGATTTTTTTTTACCTATGGGAAGGTTGAAAATTCCTTGAGATGTTATAAAAACTGACATTTTAACACGGATTTTCGTATATCATTTGAGTTAGTATTTGATTTTTGACCACTTTTTGAAATAAAATTTTGCTTAAAAATTTAAATTAGAGGTAGTTTACTCCTAGGTGATAATAATGTTTTTGCAATTTTTTACCACCCCCTGTACACAAATTAGTTAATTTCTGGATGAATCATGTTTTTTTTTAAGCAAAACTTTTTATGTATTATATATACTTTTATTTCAAACTGAACCGTGAAGTATCATTTACCGGACCCAAAACCAGTCCGGTTAATGATACTTTACATCATTAGAGACTGAAAAAAAAAATTACTTGTACTCCAAAAATGACATTTTGCATCATCAAAGACTGTGAAATTGCATTGGTAGCATGGTTTGGCTGGCGCCATCTCATGATTTTGATTATTAACTTGTCATAGAATGTTGGTAAAATATAATTAACCTATCTATTACCCAAGTGGTGACATGGTTTGGCTGGCGCCATCTCATGGCAAGAATGTGAGGCTTACTGCCACTGGTTTGACAAGAAAGCACTTTGAACCGATTAAAAAAATCATCAATGTGAAACAAAACAATGTACAGGGTGGCCAACTAAGAATGCGAGGTACTGTATCTCGGAAACTATACATCGTAGAGGCTTGCGGCAAAAAAATTTATTACTAAAACGGCCAAGAGAAAAACCTGGAAAATATTTTCAAGTTTCTGAAATGGTCGCTAGGGGGCGTAACAACCAACACCAAGTAAAAAAATATGATTTTTATGGAATTTTGTCCAGTGAAAATATATCTATGAGCTCATTTTCGGATTTACTGACACTTTTTGTCTAAAACGTTTTTTTTCTATCATAATAAAGTGGTGGGGGAAGTTCAATTGTTTCATTAAACAAACGGAGATTTCTCCCGTTTCGCTTGACGGATTTCAACGAACTTGGGCTCATATGAAAGAGAATAGTCTGCGCTATAAAATGCGCATTTGCTTTTTAATTTGTAACATTCGCCGTCGCCGCTAGATGGCGTTAACTGAAATGGTAGCATACTTTTGAGTTTTTTCCGAAAAAATCAAACGTAATGGTATATCCATTTTCATATATTTTAAAAGGGGACACATTTTCCTATAAAAAAAATTAAAAAAAAACAAAAAAAAAAAAAAATAACAAAAAAAAACATTAATTTTTTTGTTTTTTTTTAAAGGAAAATATATCCCCTTTAAAAATATATAAAAATGAATATACCATTACATTTGATTTTTTTGGAAAAAACTCAAGAACATGCTACCATTTCAGTTAACACCATCTAGCCGCGACGGCGAAGGTCAAAAATTCAAAACCAAAAAAGTTTTTTGAAGTGCAGATCATGCTCTTTCATATGAGCTCAAGCTCGTTTAAATCGGTCAAGCGAAACGGGAGAAATCTCCGTTTGTTCAAAAAAACAATTGAATTTCCCCTACCACTTTATTATGATAGATAGAAAAAAATCGTTTTAGACAAAAAGTGTAGGTAAATAGTCAGTTAATCCGAAAATGAGCTCATCGATATATTTTCATTGGACAAAATTCCATAAAAATCATATTCTTCTACTTGGTGTTGGTTGTTACGCCCCCTAGCCACCATTTCAGAAACTTGAGAATATTTTCCAAGTTTTTCTCTTGGCCGTTTTAGTCATAAAATTTTCTGCCGCAAGCCTCTACGATGAATAGTTTCCGAGAAACGGTACCTCGCATTCTTAGTTGGCCACCCTGTACGATACACAGCCGTTAAATGTCATTAAAGTACTCGTCTAGAAATTCCAGACTCGGCTCCTTCGTCATTAAAGTACTCGTCTAGAAATTCCAGACTCGGCTCCTTCGTCGCCTCGTCCATAAACATCTCGACTCGTACTTTAAATAGTCATTTACCGGCATAGTAACGTAATTGTAAATTACTATTATTTAACCATGTCTTGTAGGGAGCACTTCTCAGAGGCGGTGCCAAATCAATCGAAAAAGACAAAGCCGACCTGGTCACTCAAGCCTACCAGTCTCTAGAGCAGCTACTCGAAGGCCAAAGCTACGTAGCTGGCGATGAGCTCACCATAGCTGACCTTAGCTTGGTGGCAACGCTGTCCAGCTGCAATGCCGCCATTGTGCCCATAGCTTCGAACACTTATCCTAGAATCAGTGCGTGGTTGTCGAGAATGCAAGCTTTGCCTTATTACAAGGAAAACCAAGTTGGTGTTGATCAGTTCAAAGGAATGATTCAGAGCAAGCTTGCGTGATTTATTGTTAGTTGTTAAGTTGATTAATGTTAAGACTTATGATGTTAAATAGATCATTGCTGATTTAATCTGAAGCTTGAAATTCATTTGTATATTGGTGACCATTCTTTCTTCCTCGACATAATAATTTTCAAGAAACCTGAGAAAATAACCAAAAAGTCCTTTACTTATTATTATTCTCTGGCACACCCTGTATACTCAAAATATTGCTGAGTATCCAATAAGTCAGCTAAACAATTGATCTATGTCATAACGTTGTCAGTTGTGAACTTAGAATTAGCAGAACAGCCATTCAAAGCCCTATGTGTCATAATTTTGAAAAAAAGTCGATATTCAAAAACGAAAGAAGATATCAACAAAAATCCATAAATGTCCCGAGGTATAGACGTAACAAGCACTTGAGTATATCGAAAAAAAGCTTCAAAAAATTTCTGTGGAAATGGAGTGACAATAAAGAAAAAGAAAATTTACAGTACTTTTTTACCAACCTGTATAAATGAAGCTTTCGAGGAAATTAATTTTTTGAATCATCCGCATCGTGGTGCAAAGCGCATATTTTTTGGATTCGTTAAAAAATTATGAATGTCCAAACACAGGCGAAAATTTCGGGTGTACCGTTTTTTTTTGTTGAGTAGTTTAGTTTCACTTCAATCGCACCGCGTATACAGATCGACAGTGTGATCCATATCAAAGTAACATTTTTTTTGGATGGAACCCCTTGTATATTTTTACATATTTGGGTTCCTCAGTCAATTTAGCTATTTTTTGAAAAAGTCGAGTTGGAGAATTTGGATTTTTTGGTGATGCTAACCATGAAATGTCCTAATGTAGGCCTTTACTTCTTATTATAAAATGGTTCTAGCCTCAATTCTTTTGGAGTTATGAGAAATCGTCATGCTATGTCAATTTAAAAAATTTCAATCAAGGCTATAACTTGATTTTTTTAAATGAAACTTACATTTTTTTTACGACCGAATGTAGAATTTTAACAGGTTTCTGGCGATATACGGTTGTTAGTATCTATCTCTGGTAGTATTTTTTTCAAATCCACATTTTCCAATTAATTTAATGATTCTATCAATTCTCAATACTTACTGAGTATTAAAATTTCAAATATTCTTCGTATCACTAAATCATAAACAGGGGAAAGAACATCAAAAGAAGAAAAAAGGGCGGTATAATAATTATTATAACAAAACATTTCCAAAATACCGACCACTTATTTTATGCACTAATTAATGAATTTTCTGATAAGATGAATTCTTAACCATATAACATTTCTGTACAAATACAGTGCTGGTAAAAAGTGGTGCTCTATAGCTACAGGGTGTCCCAACGATAGAGTAAAGTAGGTTTTATCATAAAGGATATGAAAAATATCAATATCAATATGCGTCACAGGTTAGGGGTGTAAATAGCGCACATTCTGAAAATATTTGGAAACATACAGGGTGCGTCACAAAAGTATGGCACGAAAAAGTATGATTTTTTTAAATGGAACCCCCTGTATATTAATTGATATTTCAATTCTTTCTCAATTTGGAACAAAAATTGTGCTACAACTAATGTTCCTAAATTCAACCGTTATCGAGATATCGCGATTTAAAAATGGCATTTTTGCAACTTTGGCATGCTATAAAACTCAAACTATTCAAGTTAGAGAAAAATGGATTGCACATTCCTATCTTAACTTTTCAAGAGCTCTTCTGTCATTTGGATAGAAGGTAACATCAACTGTCAACTTTTTTCGGCACATTTTGACATTTTTTCACAATAATGGATTTAATCTCCTTGAATAGCTCTTGAAAAGTTAAGATAGGAATGTGCAATCCATTTTTCTCTAACTTGAATAGTTTGAGTTTTATAGCATGTCAAAGTTGCAAAAATGCCATTTTTAAAACGCGATATCTCGATAACGGTTGAATTTAGGAACATTAGTTGTATCACAATTTTTGTTCCAAATTGAAGAAAGAATTGAAATATCAATTAATATACAGGGGGTTCCATTTAAAAAAATCATACTTTTTCGTGCCATACTTTTGTGACGCACCCTGTATGTTTCCAAATATTTTCAGAATGTGCGCTATTTACACCCCTAACCTGTGACGCATATTGATATTGATATTTTTCATATCCTATATGATAAAACCTACTTTACTCTATCGTTGGGACACCCTGTATAATAACAATAATTTGGAATTAGAAGACTTGTTGGGTAAAGGGTCGAGAATTCTAAGAAAAACAACTTCTTTTCATTGCCGACGTTTCGCTTTATCGCAACCATCCTTAGGGCTCTGTATATAACTTGTATCTGTAGGTATCCATATATTAAGAAAATGAGGACAGTCAGACAGAACATTTTATTTGGGAATAACGGTACACTTTAATAGTGAAAAGAGATATAAATGTATATACATTATATTTTATTTTTCATTATGATTTTGCTAGAAAAAACGACTTATGTTTTTATAATATCATTACTCCCAATTAATTTTCAACTTCGGATTTGGTTTAATTAAGTGCAGTTGTTTTAGTTTTCACAATTCATTTTATTAATCCTGCGTTGAGAAATAATTGCAAAATGAAGCGGCCATACAGGGTGTCCCATAACTTATCGACCATGGTCCATGGTGAATCGAGTGATAATATAAATGAAAATAAGAAGATTTGTCCAATAAATGTGGTGGCAAATGATAGTAGTAGTTAAAAAAATACAAGGTGTTGAAATAAATGAAAAAATAAATATGGAAACTTCTTTAGGCGGGAATTCCGGAAAAGCCTTGCACAGTAATTTTCAGACTGATATGCCGCGACATGAGAATGAAATTGAAAAAATAAGGAAGTTTATTGAGACTAGTCTCGAAACTGGGACATCTGGATCGATTTACATCAGCCTGGAACTGGACAGACTGCTTATTTGAATTTGTTGTTGGATAAGAAAGATGTAAGTATGAAATTTAATAATCAACATTGCTTAAAAAGATTGAAAATTCCATGGTTAACTTTGCGGGGAACTTTGTCACTTTTTAAATTTGAAATATTGACCATGCCACGCCATGCCATTCCATGAAACGACATGCCACGCCATGCCACCACAATTATTAGACAAATCTTATTTTCATTTATATAATCTCTCCTGCTCTATGGTGGATAAGTTATGAGACACCCTATACAGGGTGTCCGGGAAAATGTGGGAGATCTCTCGGATTCAGATAGAACATTAAAAAATAAGATGACAAGTTCCCATAAATTTTTTTCCTAGCGGCCCTCCCTACGGAGATACGGCCCCCTAAAGGACCCCACTGGAAATCGGTTTTTCTTGAATAACTTTTAAACGACTCAATATAATTCAATGAAAATTTAATATGATAAACAGTAGTAAGGACCTCTCAAAATACTTCCCTTAAAACATAATTAGCTTGATTAGTTTACCAGGGACGGACTAGATTGTACATTTTAACGCTCAAATCTTTAACACCCTGTATGATAAGGAGTTAAAAAAAATAAATTTGGATACCTTGAACATTAAGCTAAAGAAAAGGTACTCTTGTTCATTGTCGATAAAATGAACCATTTTCGAGAAAAAACAATTTTTACTAAACAAAACCTCGAAAAAAGCCATGACGAAGTGGTGATCTTGATGAAATTGTGAAACTAACGCTAGGAAAAAAATTTATGGGAACTTGTCATCTTATTTTTTAATATTCTATCAGAATCCGAGAGATCTCCCACATTTTCCCGGACACCCTGTATACAGGGTGTTTCATTAATATTGCGAAAAAATTCAGGGTGAGTTTCCCCACTTAAAAATAATAAGAAAACTTCATATAAAGGTGTGTCCGGAAATGCTTCGTTACAAAGCTACAGGGTGTTGAAGTTTTATTTTTATTTTTGTTTTTTCTAAATAATATTTGAACCAATGTCTATATTTCCATAAAAATCGGTATTTGAGGGTTTCTTTTTATGCGGAATTCGAATTTTATCTCTTGTAGAGGGCGCCACCTACACTCATTTGTCCTGACATGTACGGCCATAACTTTTTTGGACGTAACCGTATGACATATTTGAGTTGAAAAACATATTTCTCCTTTATTTTTATGCAAAAAAGGCATACTTGTTAGAAGTCGCTACGTGGAACCATTTTCGAGATATTTGGATTTGAAATAATTAATAAATGGTATTCTGAAATTATGGCGAAGGTAACCTGCTAGAAGTTATAACATATTACGCATTAATGCTTCATATTTTCAGTGAAAAAGATAAAAGTCGACTTCTGTGTAAAATTATCGACAAAGCTTATTCAAATATTATTTAAACAAAAACAAATAAAAAAACTGAAAAAAAATAAATGAATAATAACTTTAACGCCCTGTAGCTCTGTAACGAAGCATTTCCGGACACATCTTTATATAAAATTTTCTGTTTATTTTTAAGTGAGGAAACTTATTCTGTATTTTTGCCACTATCAATGAAACACAATGTTCGGCCATAATTTCATTATCATATGTATTAATTATTTCAAATCCAAATATCTCGAAAATGGTGGCACGTAGCGACTTCTATCAGGTATGCCTTTTTTGCATAAAAATAAAGGAGAAATATGTTTTTTCACTCAAATATGTCATGCGGTTACGTCCAAAAAAGTTATGGCTGTACATGTCAGGACAAATGAGTGTAGGTGGCGCCCTCTACAAGTTAGAGTCAAACTGAGATAAAATTCGAATTCCGCATAAAAAGAAACCCTCAAATACCGATTTTTATGGAAATATAGACATTGGTTCAAATATTATTTAGAAAAAACAAAAATAAAAATAAAACTTCAACACCCTGTAGCCTAGCATTTCCGGACACACCTTTATATGAAGTTTTCTTATTATTTTCAAGTGGGGAAACTCACTCTGAATTTGTTCGCAATATTAATGAAACACCCTGTATGTATATCGAGAATGATCAGACCTAGAGGATTGGGATAAAATCTTTATCAGTGAAGTGGACAAGAATAATGACTGGAAAATACTTTGAATTCCGTAGTTCGATTCCCAGGCGAGGGGCGTGAATGATATGAGAAAAACATACAATTAACGCTGGTCTAAGAAAAGTTCATGATATACATACAGGGTGCTTCCTAACCTGTGTTACAAAATGAAAGGGGTGATTCTTCGCTTAATTTTAAGACGAAAATGTGGTATAACTTTTTTTCGAATTTTGCTTTGTTTCCAAAATACAGGGTGTTTAATTTTTTTTTTTTGATTAGTTTTTTATTTTTAATTAATTTATCTTTTACTCGATTTTGTTGAAGTTTTTTTTTTATCTATTTATTGTTTTGAATTCTACATTAAAATGATTATAATTGATTGCTGTATTTATTAGAAAATTCAACATCAGCGATAAAATTACTTTTTGCGTCAAAACTCACTCAACTAGATTTAATTTTTCATCTTAAAAACTAGGCAAGATACGATAAAAATTCAAGAGATCAAAAAGTTGCCTTTTTAGTTTAATAACCTGTGAAAAAAATGAAAATGACACAAAAAGTCAGTGGCGTACATTTTTTTTCCCAATAATATTGGTTGAAGTGCCGCTCGGGACGCCACTGTATTCGATAATTTTTATTTGTTCATGGCAAAATGAGCCCGTTATCACTATAAATACCGTTACCAAACTTCAACAAAATCGAGTAAAAGATAAATTAATTAAAAATAAAAAACGTATAAAAAAAAATTAAACACCCTGTATTTTGGAAACAAAGCGAAATTCGAAAAAAAGTTATACCACATTTTCGTCTTAAAATTAAGCGAAGAATCACCCCTTTCATTTTGTCACAGAGGTTAGGAAACACCCTGTAAAACTTCGAAAACGTTCTTGAGCAAAGACTTATTGTTTCAATCAACCTTGTAGTTTTTCCATAATATCGTTCGAAACCGGACGATGAATATACAGGGTGGCTCATCGAAAACTGATTACAACTGCCGAGTCTTCTCTGCTGTGCATTCCTGTTGATACCCAAAAAAAGTAGGTTGAACTAAATTCTCCTCAAAAGTATTGATTTATTTTGAAGATCTTTTGTCCCTCATCATATCCTTTTAGTTTGGAGAAGATAGCTCTAGCGGGTAATTATTTATGACAATGACAGCAGAGGTTTGTTGTAATCAGGGTCAAAAAGGCCCTTTGACCCTGACCTACCTTCAATTTATAATTTTAGGGGTGACTTCCACCCTGCCCTAAGTATTGCACATGAGGGTTTGCTTTATGAATTTGGAGTTTTTCACCCTGTATAAGCTGTAACCCATACGTACAGACAAACAGGGGGTTTTTGATTTATCACCGCAAAACCCACAAAGCAGATATCACACAAAAAATTAAATAAAGCAATAAAAAAGTTATGAAATCCACCCTCATAAAATGCAAGTACGTTCCTTTTAAGTAGACGCTCGTAAATATATTATCTCGTGCAGTAGTGCACGCTGCACGCCTCCACACACAGATGCAACCAACAGATTGACATTTCACATTTCTCAAGGGGACATTTTTCTATTTGAATTGCTTTGGTTGATTGCACAAAAAAATTCGAACGTCTTTTGATCTAAATTCATGTAGATGTGAATCACACTCAAATACGGTATAAAAGCGATGAGCATCCGAAGAAGATTCATTCAACATTCGTTGACATCAACTCTAGATTCGTTTTGGCTTTGGCTTTGGTTCATTCATCATGTTAAGGGTGAGTTACGATTAAAAAAAAACACACAAACCATTATCAACCCTCAATACATTTTTTTTCCATATTTATTTTTTTTTTATTTTTTTCATTTTTCGTTTTTTTATTTAAATTATTTTTTTTTTCAATAATCACAGGGGATGTCGGTTTTGATGATTTTCTCCACATTGAATACTTCAATTCATCATAAGCCCTTAAAGGAATTGATGTTTTCTTTCTCAGTTTATATCCTGCCTCCTCCTGGTATGGAGTGTGACAGCCAAACCAGAGGCTCCTCTCTATTTACCCCCAAACGGCAATGGCAATGGCAACGGTTATAGTAATGGAAATGGTAACGGCAACGGTAATGGATACAGTAACGGAAATGGCAACGGTAACGGAAATGGTAATGGTCTATCTACATCTTATGGTACTCCAATCAATGGAGGTCCTGGCGCTGCCTATCTTCCTCCAAGTAATGGCAACGGTAACGGCAATGGTAACGGCAATGGACACAGCAATGGAAATGGCAACGGAAACGGACACAGCAATGGAAATGGCAACGGAAACGGACAGAGCAACGGAAATGGCAACGGAAACGGCTACAGCAATGGAAATGGCAACGGAAACGGCTACAGCAACGGAAATGGCAACGGAAACGGCTACAGCAACGGAAATGGCAACGGAAACGGCTACAGCAATGGAAATGGCAACGGAAATGGTCCCAGCACAAGTTACGGAGTGCCAAATGGTAACGGCAATGGCAACGGTAACGGAAAACCTAGCTCATCTTATGGCGTACCTAATGGTAATGGCAATGGCAATGGCAATGGAAAACCCAGTTCATCGTACGGAGTACCCAATGGTAACGGCAACGGCAATGGCAGACCCAGCTCCTCGTACGGAGTCCCCAACGGTAACGGTAATGGAAATGGAAACGGAAAACCCAGCTCATCATACGGAGTTCCTAACGGCAATGGAAAACCTAGTTCATCATACGGCGTACCAAATGGCAACGGTAAGGGTACCCTCAATGAAAAACTCTCAATAATAAAATAAAGGTATGACTTCAGGTAATGGAGTTGCTCCAGTCTACGGCCCTCCATCCAATGGCAACGGATACGCCTCCAACGGAGGATATGCCGGTGGCGAGGAAACAACTGAACCTGCGCAGTACCAATTTGAATACGATGTAAACGATCCGGAATCAGGCAACGAGTTTGGTCACAAAGAGGAAAGAGATGGAGATTTGACCAATGGAGAATACTTTGTGGTACTGCCTGATGGAAGGAGACAAACTGTTACATACGAGGTTGATGGGGACAGCGGGTACAAGCCTGTTATCAGTTATGAAGATGTAGGAAATGGAGGTTATCCATCGGGTGGGCCACAAAATGGTAAGTTATTACAATTATTAGTGACAAATTGACGAATGTTGTTAGGGTACAACTATAATGGTAATGGTAATGGAAATGGCAATGCTGCTCCCAGTACATCTTACGGAGTACCAAATGGTAATGGTAATGGCAATGGAAATGGTTACCACTAGCGCGCTAGCCCCATAGTTAATGAATTCAGGTATATGTGATCTTTTTTTTTTTGTACAAGTCTATATTTTAAGCTTGCCCTATGTATTTATTATTGTAGCTTTAGTAGTGTGTTTAATTGAAGACGACCGTGCTATGTATAAAGGAACTGATTTATGTATTTGTGGCAGTTGTGTTTTATACAGCTGTTTTTAATTATTTTATAATAAATAAGATGAAGAAAATTATGTGTTATTATTGTGAACTATCTCCTAT
This sequence comes from Orchestes rusci, assembly GCA_958502075.1. Lineage (NCBI taxonomy): Eukaryota > Metazoa > Arthropoda > Insecta > Coleoptera > Curculionidae > Orchestes > Orchestes rusci. The sequence continues at coordinate 583,856 of OY293305.1, forward strand.
CATTTCTCGACAAATTTGGATCTAATCAGACAATTTTTTGTCTAATCCAAAAATATGACGAATCTCTTATCAGTATAGTTCATGGGGCGGTGCCGAAGCAACACACACGAGATTCAAAAAATAATGTCATCCTATTAAAGTGAAACTGTTTTGTTCAATGGACAATTTGCATACATTTTCAAATGACTTGAAATTTCACATACGTATTCTAGACAATATCAGAAAGTCATCAGAGAATTTTTTTTTCCAAAATACCCAAAAATATACTGAATAAATAAAAAAGAAAACGCAAATTTCACTGTATGATCGAAAACGGGGAAGGGCCATATAACCCTCCCGAGAGAGAAAGAGTCATCTCAGTCAATACGCTAGACAGAGATAGAAAATGTATTCTGTGACGTAGTGGATGTTGATTGGCGCTCTTTAATCGATAATTACTACATAAATAGAGGTCGTAGGTTGATTTTTCAAACATCAATGGCATCAGTACTCACTAATCCTTATATTTTTCCTATTTCCAAAAAATGTGCAAATTGTCCATTGAAGCATTCACACTAGTTGGAGCTTTCATTATGTTACAAGTTACAATATCATTTTGTCTTGTACAAATATGGCTTTGTGAATATTTTTTTTTGAGTTGGAGGGATGACGTAGTCGTGGGGGTGCTCCCCCTTTTTCCCCAAAAAAAACTAACAGACCAGGTATTATATGTATTAACAGTCGAATCAAGTACATACAAAAAAAGTTCACTCCATTCTTCTCTGAGCTGTCCTTATTGGCTTCGTCAATCCTTCCTTAGAGAAGCAAGGAGTGACTACTGAACCCCTCCACCGCGACAAGGTCTCACAGGAGGGAAAAATATAGGCAAATTTTGTACAAAAAAATTTTTTTTGTCACACTCCATCTGATAATTTGGCCGAATGTGCAATGATACAAGAAAATATCCACGGAAACTCCATCTTTTCACAGAACCAGTTACCCCTACTCCTCACGTCACCACTGAGTATTGTCATTGAAGATGATTTTCTTCTTCTCAGCTCTGGGTTCCTATTCTGGAATCTAATAATTCTTCAATAAATCACAAACAAACAAAAATTACTAGTTGTCTAAACCATCGTGTGCCCCTCCCCAGCCGTTCAACCATCCCTCCATCCCTCGTCAACCCTCGAAGCGTAGCGGTCACGTTCAGATACTCCAGGAGCCTGATTCTTGAGCGGGTAACGAGTGACAGTTTGAGTGAACGATCACGGACCGATCAAAAAACGCATTTCGATACCGCGCACTTTACTTAACCACTCCATGTGTCACCTCATTAAATATTTGTTAAATATCAATATTATGAACACTCACAAACAGCAAAAAATCACATTTCTTACTATACAAATCCATCCAGTACTTCACATCACGATTAGCAACAATACTAATTATTGGACATGAACATGTTCATCCAACAAAGCACCATGAAAGACTGATTGGGGTTGGGTTTGCTTCTATTGGTTTCCGCACTAAAAAAGGTTCTGATCCACATGTTTGCGCTTGGGTTCTCTTATGAACGTTGGATTTATGTAACCGGAACGTCGCATCGCATTTGAGGTATTGAAAAAGGAGAAGGTCATGGAGGTGGATGGAGAGGGAGCGATAAGGGAGGTGTTCGTTCTTTATCGGTTCAATTCACGCATGTCTCCAAGAAGCACATGTTCATCCCACGAAGTACAATGAAAAACTGAATAAATTTCTACAGGGTGTTTCCTAACCTCTGTGACAAAATGTAAGGGGTGATTCTTCGCTTAATTTTAAGACGAAAATGTGGTATAACTTTTTTTCGAATTTCACTTTGTTTCCAAAATACAGGGTGTTTAATTATTTTTTTATTTTTAATCAATTTATCTTTTACTTGATTTTGTTGAAGTTTGGTAACGGTATTTATAGTGATAACGGGCTCATTTTGCCATGAACAAATCGAAATTATCGAATACAGTGGCGTCCCGAGCGGTACTTCGACCAATATTATTGGGGAAAAAATGTACGCCACTGACTTTTTGTGTCATTTTCATTTTTTTCTCAGGTTACTCAACATAAAACGCAACTTTTTGATCTCTTGAATTTTTATTGTATCTTGCCTAATTTTTGAGATAAAAAATTAAATCTAGTTGAGTGAGTTTTGACGCAAAAAGTAATTTTATCGCTGATGTTGAATTTTCTAACAAATACAGCAATCAATTATAATTATTTTAATGGAGAATTCAAAAACACTAAATAATTAAAAAAAAATATATATAAAAATAAATAATAATAATAAAAAAAATTAAACACCCTGTATTTTGGAAACAAAGCGAAATTCGAAAAAAAGTTATACCACATTTTCGTCTTAAAATTAAGCGAAGAATCACCCCTTTCATTTTGCCACCGAGGTTAGGAAACACCCTGTATATTGTGTGGTGAGAGTGGGATTTAGCGTGGGATAAAAATGATTATTCTCATACTCATCTTGATCCAACGAAGCACAATGATAGACTGATTCACTTTCAATTTTGTTGTGGGTCTTATGCTTCTTCTGGTTTTCGCATTGATAAGAATTTTGAACCACGTGTTTGCGCTTTAACAATAATTGTTATTATTCACATACACATATTCATCCAACGAAGCACAATGATAGACTGATTTTGGAAGTTGCCAAGATAGACTACCGAAGTAAACATCATTGATTTATTTAATACACCATACTATTTGAAACAGTTCTATTCATCAAGTATACATTGTGAACATTCATTATATTATAACGCATTTATACACAAATAAATAAATACAATCCTAATACATGGCAATAGTCGTCATTAGTTTATGTACATTTAACATTAATAACTACATCCTAGTCAGGTCCTGCGTTGGTTTTATTAATTTTTAACTGAATCAGTATGAGTAGCCTCCGTTGGCAGGCTTGCCAGATGGATATCCATTTCCAGCTTCTAAAAAAAAATTGCGCAAGGGTTTTATTATTTTTATTTGAATAAACTCACCTTCATAAGTTATAACAGGCTTAAATCCACTGTCACCATCAACTTCATAGGTGACAATCTGCTTTCTGCCATCAGGAAGCAACACAAAATATTCTCCTTTAGTCAAATCGCCATCCCTCTCCTCTTTGTGTCCAAAATCGTTTCCAGATTCAGGATCGTTTACGGTGTATTCAAATTGATATTTGGCTGGTTCCTATATCAATAACAAAACAATTGGTGAATTTTGAGTGTATTGAAGTACCGTTGCTTCTTCTGCTGGTCCTCCTGCATAACCTCCATTGCTTGGAGGGCCGTATACGGGAGGTACACCGTTTCCATTACCATTTCCATTGGGAGGCAAGTAAGAGGAGCCTGGTCTTCCATTTCCATTACCTGGAAATTTTGCGATTTTGCGTCAGTTACGGAGTCAAAAATTATTAATAATGATATCACCTCCATTTCCATTAGGTGGTAGATATAAAGGGGCTTCCAGCCTCACTTGAACTACACACAATACAAGAACACAAACAGCTAACTGAAAAATTCAAAAACGTGTACACTTATCGATTTTCCCGAAAATTTCCTCACCTTAAACATGACTAGTATTTTTTATTGAACAAATTCAATTGTTAACTATTGAATGAATAGTTTGAAGATGCTCTAGCCTTTTATAAGAAGACGCATGATTCACATGTAATTGTATCAATGTCGTTGCATCTCGAGAAAAATGTCCCCTTGAGAAATTTGAAAGGTTATGTACTTATGTGGCTTTGTTGGAAAATGATGATCTCGATCACGTTTGTGTGATAATTTGAAGTTGAATGGCGACACTATCAAATGTTAGGGATGAGTCAATACTATTCAATAAACGGCGGCGTCAGTTCGTTTCAAATTACCAGGAGGGATCTATCTACAGTGACATTATTGACAGATAACAACGTTGCCAAGCTGATCCTTTTTTATAGTTGATTCCTTGATTGCGAAAAAAAGAAAATATAATCTTATGTTGTGTTGAACATTTTTAAGAAAAAACTAACTTTTGAACTGTCCAATATATTATAATGAAATTTGGACAAACCATATGCATGTGACGACATTCTGATTTGTCAAAAAAAATAAGGGAGGTCGAGTGATACCTCATTTTTAAGGTCTTTTCATCCTTATTCCTGAAAGTTTAATGTCGCTGTCTCTTTCTAATCTTTCAATATCAAGGCTGTATTTTTTTTCAAGATGGCTCCCAATTCCCGTTTTGACATTCTCAACTGTCACCAGTGAGCTGAGAAATGCAGAACGTGCTTTTATTTATAGTCTAAGGTTTTTATGTACTGAGGCTTGTAAGTGTCACCCTTTTGGACAAGCATGCAGTAGCGGTAGATGAAGATACTACATATACAGGGTGTTTCATTATTATTGTGAAAAAATTCAGGGTGAGTTTTCCCACTTGAAAATAATAAGAAAAATTCATATAAAGGTGTGTCCGGGAATGCTTCGTTACAGAGCTACAGGGTGTTAAGGTTTTATTTTTATTTTTGTTTTTTTTAAATAATATTTGAACCAACGTCTATATTTTCATAAAAATCGGTATTTGAAGGTTTCTTTTTATGCGGAATTCGAATTTTATCTCAGTTTGGCTCTAACTTGTAGAGGGCGCCACCTACACTCATTTGTCCTGACATGTACAGTCATAACTTTTTTGGACGTAACCGTATGACATATTTGAGTGAAAAAACATATTTCTCCTTTATTTTTATGCAAAAAAGGCATACTTGTTAGAAGTCGCTACGTGGAACCATTTTCGAGATATTTGGATTTGAAATAATTAATACATGGGATTTTGAAATTATGGCGAAGGTATAATCTGCTAGAAGTTATAACATATTACGCATTAATGCTTCATATTTTCAGTGAAAAAGATAATAGTCGACTTCTGTGTAATATTATCGACAACGCTTATTCAAATATTATTTAAACAAAAACAAATAAACAAATTGAAAAAAAATAAATTAAATAATAACTTTAACACCCTGTAGCTCTGTAACGAAGCATTTCCAGACACGTCTCTATATGAATTTTTTTTTTTATTTTAAGGTGAGGAAACTTATCCTGTATTTTTGGCACTATCAATGAAACACAATGCTCGGGCATAATTTCATTATCATATGTATTCATTATTTCAAATCTAAATATCTCGAAAATGGTGGCACGTAGCGACTTCTATCAAGTATGCCTTTTTTGCATAAAAATAAAGGAGAAATATGTTTTTCTACTCAAATATGTCATGCGGTTACGTCCAAAAAAGTTATGGCTGTACATGTCAGGACAAATGAGTGTAGGTGGCGCCCTCTACAAGTTAGAGTCAAACTGAGATAAAATTCGAATTCCGCATAAAAAGAAATCCTCAAATACCGATTTTTATGGAAATATAGACATTGGTTCAAATATTATTTAGAAAAAACAAAAATAAAAATAAAACTTCAACACCCTGTAGCTCTGTAACAAAGCATTTCCGGACACACCTTTATATGAAGTTTTCTTATTATTTTTGAGTGGGGAAACTCACCCTAAATGTTTTCGCAATATTAATGAAACACCCTGTATATGTATACTCTTCGATATTTAATCAAACAATCCGTGGGAGGAAAAGAGGCACTTTCCGCCCTTGATATGTAAAAATTTTGAATTATATTGAGTACTTTGAAGGTTATTTGAGAAAACCGATTTCCAGCGGCCTCCTCTGAGAGGCCATATCACCGCAGGGAAGGCTCCTAGAAAAAAAATATATATGTATATTTTCATATCTTTTTCCAAGTTCTACCTTAATCCGCGAGATTTCCCAAATTTTCCAGAAAACCCTATACTATATCAAATTCGAGTATACAGGGTGTAACAGAGTAAGTGTTACAACGTGAGACTGTAGATTCTTTATCAAAAAAGAAAAATATTTTTCCTTAGAAAAAATTTTCCGCGGACTTTCGATTTCGATATACGTATTATTATATAATTATAACTACGCCACTGGTTAATTTTTTTAATCGATTTTTCAATAAAATAATCCTAACTAGTGAGTTTTGACACTGTACCAAATCTGATAAAAATATTCCAAGTGGTCTAGAAGTAATTAGAGAAAAATCTTTTTTTTTTCATAACTTTGACACCCTGTATATCGAAAACGAAAGCCCGCGGAAAATTTTCGTTGAGGAAAAATCTTTTTCTTTTTTGATAACGAATCTACAGTTTTACCAAAGTCTATATATAGACTAATATCATATACTTATACGTATATAACTGATATACACTTTGGTTTCACGTTGTGACACTTACTCCGTTACACCCTGTATAGATAACTCGGGTTAAATGGAGGCAAAGTTGTGCAATTTGATTCTCAAAAGAAAAAAAACCGCAATAGCCAATTTTTTCGAAGTCCTTTATTTTGTCCTGGCCACTTTTTCCTACGTTTCGAATTTTCGCAACCTTCATCAACTTTTTTTTTTCAAATACGGACCTAACGTTTTTAATTCATTTCTAGGTAACTCTTCTCTTCCTGAAAATAATGTGTCATCATACATTTTTCTATTTTTTGTATTCCTTTTTAATTGTTTTTAACCTTTCGATAAAACCGGTTATTGCCGGATATCTTCGTTGTATCTCTTCAGTGGCGTAGCCAGACCATTTATAAGGGGGGGGGGGGTTTTGGGCTCGGACAGGTGGGCCACAAGCCCGAATTGAGACTTCATCAGCGTCGCAGGTGAAAAATTTTGAGGAATTTTCATTTCTAATGAATTTTCCAAGAGATTGTAACAATGCTATTATTTCATCATTCAAATTTAAATGTGTTTTTCGCTGACATTTTCTGATCAAGGGGGGGTTCTGGTTCTGACCCCCAAATTTCCCCCCCCCCCGTGACTACGCCCCTGTATCTCTTATGGTTAACGAGTTACCAATCTATATAGAGTGATTTTCTAAAAAAATGCGATTTTTTTTTTGGTCATTTTGAATCTTTGTTAAATCAATTTTGATTCAAAATTCCAAAAGAAAGTATTTTATTTTTAATTTCAAATTATTTGTACAACACGCTCTTATTATGGAGTTCCTTAAATCATTTTTTTAAGTAGTTTTGTCAAAAAACTAGAAAAATGTCGTGGCGAACGCCGCACAGTGGTTGCAAATGCCCAAAAATTATATTGTGATTTCCTCAGTTTAATAAATATTTTTTGAAAGGACCCCGTATGAGCTATTTATCGTTATCTTTTTTCCATTTATGTTTATTTGTTTCCGTTGATAATTCTAGCGTCCTTCTATATTTAACTCGAGTTTTATTTTGCGAATTTTCGAAAAAAATCACGTAATTACTTCACATTTTCAAAGCCAAATATTGCTCAAATCAAAATATCTTAAGTAGAATGCCGAGGCAAGCAATAACTTTTTTTCATGAATTTTTTGGGACACCCTGAATATTCTTTTTTTTTTTAAGATAAAAGTTGATGCTTTTTTTTCTTTTTGTCAAAAAAGTAACTTTTGTGATTCATTTTAATAACTTTTAGTTGTTAACCCTACATAAGGTAGCAATGGTCATCCAGAGTTCAAACAAAGATTTATTGATTTAATTCAGCTGTGTTCTGCACGAATTTGGTACCACTTTTACTAAAAACTGGAGACTCTCTTGACTGATACTTTTTCTGTGACTTGTTCCGATATTTTTATAAATGAAATTAGACTAATTATCATCACAAAAAGTGTCAAAAAATACTAAATAGAATAAAAGACCCTTTGTTTCTCAGCAAATTAGCATGAAATTTGGCAATTGAAAACAATACGAATATGTTTTCAAGTGAAAGTCTAGTCAATTATAAATCCCAATATTATTATAGGTAAACCATTTCAACATTAAATATTACAGATGGGGTCACGAACAGGTGATCCATAATTGTTTAAAGCGCCGTTAAAAAGATCAATTACTTTTGCGCAATTTAAATTGCGGCGCACCCTCTTTTGCCTAATACGATTTTGTTTGGCCAAATATATCACTTTCAGAGGCCACACAAGGTTAGGTTGATTGGAAAATTAACAAAGTTTTAGTGTTTTAAACCAGTCACTAAAATATCAAAAACTTTTTTATCAATTCAACTTCCGCTAATTTTTAAGACTTTCATCAATAATTTTGGGCAATAAATAAGTTATAAATGGATCCGGAAACCAACGGTTATTTTATTTGAACGTCTCCATTGAATTTCAATTAAGGGGACATTATTTTTTCACGGTTATATACATAACATCCGATAATCTTAGTGAAACGATGTTACAATCTTCATTCTTCAACCCATAAATCATTGTCTGATTTATTTTGCAACTTTCGCTCTTATTCACGATTCTGCTATACATATAGTACCCCCATTGTAAAAACTAATGGTTTTTTTTTAACTATTTGCAAATTGTGAAATGGAGGGAATGTGAACAAAAATTATTCTACCATATAGTTCAAATTTTTTGGTACGAACTTTGAGGGACTGTCCTGACTCAAATTTTGAGAAATGTAAATTTATCATATTTTGATTTTTCCCTCAAGGCCCCTTCTACAAATTTATTTATAATGGCATCACCATTGTTTCAATTTTCTGGAGCAAACAATCTATTGAAATATCCAAAATAAATTTGAAAGACAACGAACATATTCAAATGGTGATGAATTTTGCTAAAAAGTGACTTGAAAAGTATAAAAAAAGAGAAATTAGATTTGATGTCATCTTTCCTTTTAACCAATGAGTGTAAACTGAACGGTATTTTGAAAGTAGTACCGCTGAGGGAAAAATTGTTCAAATAAATCTTGTGGATAATTAGCCAAAAAACAACTTTTATTCGAGGAGTTTTTTGATTGGAGTTACGGTTTTCGAAATAACCGCTGTCAAATCTTGCTGGATATCGTTTTACCATCCCACCAACGTGTGTAGACTTTTAACGATATATCTTGATAGTAGTACTTCTGACGAAAAAATTGTTGAAATAAATCTTGAAGATAATTAACTAAAGAACAACTTTTGCTCGACGAGTTTTTTCAATGGAGTTACGGTTTTCGAAATAACCGCTGTCAAATCTTGCTGGATATCGTTTTACCATTCCACCAACGTGTGTAGACTTTTAACGATATATCTTGATAGTGGTACCTCTGACGAAAAAATTGTTCAAATATATCTTGTAGATAATTAACTAAAGAACAACTTTTGCTCGAAGAGTTTTTTGATTGGAGTTAAGGTTTTCGAGATAACCGCTGTCAAATCTTGCTGGATATCATTTTACCATTCCACCAACGGGTGTAGACTTTTAACGATATATCTTGATAGTAGTACTTCTGACGAAAAAATAATTCAAATAAATCTTGTGGATAATTAACTAAAAAAACACTTTTGTTTGAAAAGTTTTTTGATTGGAGTTACGGTTTTCGAAATAACCGCTGTCAAATCTTGCTGGATATCGTTTTACCATTCAACCAACGGGTGTAGACTTTTAACGATATATCTTGATAGTAGTACTTCTGACGAAAAAATTGTTCAAATATATCTTGTAGATAATTAACTAAAGAACAACTTTTGCTCGAAGAGTTTTTTGATTGGAGTTACGGTTTTCGAAATAACCGCTGTCAAATCTTGCTGGATATCATTTTACCATTCCACCAACGGGTGTAGACTTTTAACGATATATCTTGATAGTAGTACTTCTGACGAAAAAATTGTTCAAATATATCTTGTAGATAATTAACTAAAGAACAACTTTTGCTCGAAGAGTTTTTTGATTGGAGTTACGGTTTTCGAAATAACCGCTGTCAAATCTTGCTGGATATCATTTTACCATTCCACCAACGGGTGTAGACTTTTAACGATATATCTTGATAGTAGTACTTCTGACGAAAAAATTGTTCAAATATATCTTGTAGATAATTAACTAAAGAACAACTTTTGCTCGAAGAGTTTTTTGATTGGAGTTACGGTTTTCGAAATAACCGCTGTCAAATCTTGCTGGATATCGTTTTACTATTCAACCAACGGGTGTAGACTTTTAACGATATATCTTGATAGTAGTACTTCTGACGAAAAAATTGTTCAAATATATCTTGTAGATAATTAACTAAAGAACAACTTTTGCTCGAAGAGTTTTTTGATTGGAGTTACGGTTTTCGAAATAACCGCTGTCAAATCTTGCTGGATATCGTTTTACCATTCAACCAACGGGTGTAGACTTAACGATATATCTTGATAGTAGTACCTCTGACGAAAAAATTGTTCAAATAAATCTTGTAGATATTTAACTAAAGAACAAGTTTTGCTCAAAGAGTTTTTTGATTGGAGTTACGGTTTTCGAAATAACCGCTGTCAAATTTTGCTGGATATCGTTTTACTATTCAACCAACGGGTGTAGACTTTTAACGATATATCTTGATAGTAGTACCTCTGACGAAAAAATTGTTCAAATAAATCTTGTGGATAATTAACTAAGACACACCTTTTGTTCGAATAGTTTTTTGATTGGAGTTACGGTTTTTGAAATAACCGCTGTCAAATCTTGCTGGATATCATTTTACCATTCCACCAACGGGTGTAGACTTTTAACGATATATCTTGATAGTAGTACTTCTGACGAAAAAATTGTTCAAATATATCTTGTAGATAATTAACTAAAGAACAACTTTTGCTCGAAGAGTTTTTTGATTGGAGTTACGGTTTTCGAAATAACCGCTGTCAAATCTTGCTGGATATCATTTTACCATTCCACCAACGGGTGTAGACTTTTAACGATATATCTTGATAGTAGTACTTCTGACGAAAAAATTGTTCAAATATATCTTGTAGATAATTAACTAAAGAACAACTTTTGCTCGAAGAGTTTTTTGATTGGAGTTACGGTTTTCGAAATAACCGCTGTCAAATCTTGCTGGATATCGTTTTACTATTCAACCAACGGGTGTAGACTTTTAACGATATATCTTGATAGTAGTACTTCTGACGAAAAAATTGTTCAAATATATCTTGTAGATAATTAACTAAAGAACAACTTTTGCTCGAAGAGTTTTTTGATTGGAGTTACGGTTTTCGAAATAACCGCTGTCAAATCTTGCTGGATATCATTTTACCATTCCACCAACGGGTGTAGACTTTTAACGATATATCTTGATAGTAGTACTTCTGACGAAAAAATAATTCAAATAAATCTTGTGGATAATTAACAAAAAAAACACTTTTGTTTGAAAAGTTTTTTGATTGGAGTTACGGTTTTCGAAATAACCGCTGTCAAATCTTGCTGGATATCGTTTTACCATTCAACCAACGGGTGTAGACTTAACGATATATCTTGATAGTAGTACCTCTGACGAAAAAATTGTTCAAATAAATCTTGTAGATATTTAACTAAAGAACAAGTTTTGCTCAAAGAGTTTTTTGATTGGAGTTACGGTTTTCGAAATAACCGCTGTCAAATTTTGCTGGATATCGTTTTACTATTCAACCAACGGGTGTAGACTTTTAACGATATATCTTGATAGTAGTACCTCTGACGAAAAAATTGTTCAAATAAATCTTGTGGATAATTAACTAAGACACACCTTTTGTTCGAATAGTTTTTTGATTGGAGTTACGGTTTTTGAAATAACCGCTGTCAAATCTTGCTGGATATCGTTTTACTATTCAACCAACGGGTGTAGACTTTTAACGATATATCTTGATAGTAGTACCTCTGACGAAAAAATTGTTCAAATATATCTTGTAGATAATTAACTAAAGAACAACTTTTGCTCGAAGAGTTTTTTGATTGGAGTTACGGTTTTCGAAATAACCGCTGTCAAATCTTGCTGGATATCATTTTACCATTCCACCAACGGGTGTAGACTTTTAACGATATATCTTGATAGTAGTACTTCTGACGAAAAAATTGTTCAATTGAATCTTGTAGATAATTAACTAAAAAATAACTTTTGCTCGAAAAGTTTTTTCATTGGAGTTACGGTTTTCGAAATAACCGCTGTCAAATCTTGCTGGATATCGTTTTACCATTCAACCAACGGGTGTAGACTTTTAACGATATATCCTGATAGTAGTACTTCTGACGAAAAAATTGTTCAAATAAATCTTGTAGATAATTAACTAAAGAACAACTTTTGCTCGAAGAGTTTTTTCATTGGGGTTACGGTTTTCGAAATAACCGCTGTCAAATCCTGCTGGATATCGTTTTACTATTCAACCAACGGGTGAAGACTTTTAACGATATATCTTGATAGTGGTACTTCTGACGAAAAAATTGTTCAAATAAATCTTGAAGATAATTAACTAAGACACACCTTTTGTTCGAATAGTTTTTTGATTGGAGTTACGGTTTTCGAGATAACCGCTGTCAAATCTTGCTGGATATCATTTTACCATTCCACCAACGGGTGTAGACTTTTAACGTTATATCTTGATAGTAGTACTTTTGACGAAAAAATTGTTCAAATATATCTTGTAGATAATTAACTAAAAAACAACTTTTGTTTGAAGAGTTTTTTGATTGGAGTTACGGTTTTCGAAATAACCGCTGTCAAATCTTGCTGGATATCGTTTTACCATTCAACCAACGGGTGTAGACTTTTAACGATATATCTTGATAGTGGTAACTCTGACGAAAAAATTGTTCAAATAAATATTGTAGATAATTAACTAAAAAACAACTTTTGTTTGAAGAGTTTTTTGATTGGAGTCACGGTTTTAGAAATAACCGCTGTCAAATCTTGCTGGATATCGTTTTACCATTCCACCAACGGGTGTAGACTTTTAACGATATATCGTGATAGTGGTACCTCTGACGAAAAAATTGTTCGAATAAATCTTGTAGATAATCAACTGAAAAACAACTTTTGTTTGAAGAGTTTTTTCATTGGAGTTACGGTTTTCGAAATAACCGCTGTCAAATCTTGCTGGATATCGTTTTACCATTCCACCAACGTGTGTAGACTTTTAACGATATATCGTGATAGTAGTACTTCTGACGGAAAAATTTTTCAAATAAATTTTATAGCCAATTAGCTAGGGAACAACTTTTGCAAAAAGAGTTTTTTGATTGGAGTTACGGTTTTCGAGATAACCGCTGTCAAATATTGCTGGATATCATTTTACCATTCCACCAACGTGTGTAGACTTTTAACGATATATCTTGATAGTAGTACTTCTGACGGAAGAGACAAAAAAATTGTTCAAATAAATCTTGTAGATAATTAACTAAAAAACAACTTTTGTTTGAAGAGTTTTTTGATTGGAGTCACGGTTTTCGAAATAACCGCTGTCAAATCTTGCTGGATATCGTTTTACCATTCCACCAACGTGTGTAGACTTTTAACGATATATCGTGATAGTAGTACTTCTGACGGAAAAATTTTTCAAATAAATTTTATAGCCAATTAGCTAGGGAACAACTTTTGCAGAAAGAGTTTTTTGATTGGAGTTACGGTTTTCGAAATAACCGCTGTCAAATCTTGCTGGATATCGTTTTACCATTCCACCAACGGGTGTAGACTTTTAACGATTTCTTGATAGTAGTACTTTGACGAAAAAATTAATCAAATACATTTTGTAGATAAATAACCAAAGAACGACTTTAGTTCGGGGAGTTTTTTAATTTGAGTCACGATTTTCGAAATAACCGCTGTCAAATTTCGCTGATGGATTCAACCAACGGTGAATTTTGTCGCTAATCAACCAAAAACCAACTTTTATTTGAGGAGTTCTCGATTGAGGAGGTGGTTTTTGAGTTAATTTTCAGAAACCAAATTGTAGATAAAACATTTCTCGATCACCCTGTTTACTTGGAAATGGACGAAAACTTGTTGAAAATAATATACAGGGTAATTTATGGAATGATGTGAAATTTATCACCAAATAATTTACAATTTTTCAAGAATCGCCATCCTTTTATTTGGTTAAAAACCAAAGTGTATATGAAACCCTCCACAATCACCATTTCATTTATAATATAAATGTCATGTCAAATGCCCTACAAAATAATTGGTGATTTTTCGAAAAATCATCTCTTATTTGTGAACTTATTTTCAAAAACCAAATAGTTTATCCTTTCTTTATTACGTTGTGTTGTTAAAAATTCAAAAAAAAAATGTAAATTTGTTAAAAAGTGCGGAAAGTTCCCACTCAAACAAATCAGACAATTTTATAATCATCACCAAGTTACCTAATCAATAAATTCGAGCGCCCCAAATCTTCTTTTGTTCAAGACCCCCCAAAAGTAAACCATACGTTTTGCAATGTAACACCAAGAAGTAGTTTGGGGGATTTGTTTCTTCTTCCACCAGAACGGGGGGTTCAACTGGCCAGTCTACAACCGACTGACATACATATACATGTATTGGTTATTTGGCTTAGTTGGGCCCACGTGAATTATTGTGTTGGTGATTAGATTGTGCTTGAGGATGGTTTATTCATGGTAAGTGTTGTACCATCTATGGTATGCGCGATATTATAGTGTGCCAATTTAGATACAAATCTTCAGCTCTTCACATTGCGTAATGATGATTATCTGAGAAAAATGCGGATTATGGGATGTCGGCATGTGAAAGTGAGAGGGTCATGAAATTTTTGATTTACATTGGCATTTTTATTCTCCAAAATTGATGCATATAGGGTGATAAATTCTTAGCAATAGTCTTATAATCATCATGAGAGTAAGTTCACACTTGAGCGACATGGATATAAACATAGTCAAGAAGTAAATGGCAACAATGTAGTATGTCAATTTCAAATTTGACAAATGACAATTTTGTTGACGGTTATCGGCGACTATGTGTAGAGCGAAATAAACAGCATTGCCATATTTCACTCTGCAAAACCAAATCAAAATTTCAACTATGCTTCCAATATAATAATTTAATTCCCCACAAATTTACGTTAACTCAAACCCAAAATCCATGCACATTTACACTTGAATAATTGTATCAAGGTTAGCAACATCTGCATGCAGTTTATTACGAAATTCACCGATACAAATGATCAGCATGAATATTACTAGCAATCTCCGGCTCCCATTTATCCCCATTATTCAGCAACTTCTCCTTGTTATACAACAACTCCTCATGCGTCTCTGTGGCAAACTCAAAATTGGGCCCCTCAACTATAGCGTCCACTGGACAAGCCTCCTGACAAAACCCGCAATAAATACACTTGGTCATGTCAATGTCGTACCTAGTGGTACGTCTAGAACCATCACATCGTTCCTCAGCTTCAATGGTTATAGCTTGAGCCGGACAGATGGCTTCGCATAGCTTGCATGCAATACAGCGCTCTTCTCCTGAAGGATAACGTCGCAGGGCGTGTTCCCCTCGAAAACGGGGGCTCAGAGGGCCCTTTTCGAAGGGATAGTTGATAGTGCATGGCTCCATAAAAAGATGGCCAAGAGTAATGCCAAAACCACGAAATAGTTCGGTTAAGAAGACGGTTTGGGCGGCACGGTCTGTGATATCCTTGAAGTCCATTGAGGGTTCTCCCTCGTTGACGTATATTATACCGTCCTTGGTTTTGGAGGCGGAGGAGGATTTTCTCATGAGGGAGAGTAGGTTTTGGGGTTTAATGCGTTTGAATATGGACATTGTTTTGAGTGACGTTTGTCCTAGTGAGTGTGTTCCATAATTTAATTTCCCAAATCGAGATAATTATTAAATACAAAAGTTGAATATATAGTTTTTGCAGAAAGAGAACCCAACTTTTAAAAATCAAATGGAACACCATGTATATTATTTTATAAATGAATTTTACATTAAAAATTAAGGTAACTTTCATTAGGATGTCCTATAAGTATTTCCTTCGAACATTGAACCACTAGAACAAGCATATCACCCAAAACGAACACGATTTGTTTGAGTCGATAACATTCTGTTTTTGTTTATATTTATATAATGATATTTTTACTCTTTTGTGATAAGATCTCTACAATCCAACCCTCCATGAAGCACAAATAAATTATTTTCAACTGGAATATGACAACAACCGTCACTTTGGAGCATCTAACGTCATGGCAACGCATTTCAAATAGCTCGATTGATGCCCAACGTTGCCGTTTGTGAGAAAAATTCCCCTTATCAACTTTTTAGTGTAAAAGTTCAAGGAAAATCGTTGGAGTATTCAACGACAA